>JAWNZC010000308.1:0-94188 GCA_035771165.1 Paragorgia papillata | reverse complement strand
TCGCTGAGGAGTCAGAGTTACGGTGGCCCGTATGTGCAATGCACAAAACAAAATGTCAGTGCACAAACAAAAGTTCGAATGCACAACAAAATAAAGCGCAATGCACAACGACAAAATTTACCCCTAATGCACGACAAAATTTTCCCCGATGCACGACAAAATTCTCTCCGATGCACGACAAAATTTACCCCAATGCACGACAAAATTTTCCCCAATGCACGACAAAATTTTCCCCAATGCACGACAAAATGTTCGACGATGCACTGAATGCAGAACAAAATGTACAGCAATGCACAACAAAGTTTAACCCAGTGCACAACAAAAATTAAACGAGATGCACAACAAAAACTTCTCGGTTTTTAAAAAATGGGGTTTGGGTAGGACAACAACAGCACAACTGAACACTACGCAGATTCTCACATTTGTAATAGAACGGTGAAGGCGACGCCGTGCGTTCCAGCATAATATGGAACGTGTCTAGTATCATTGAAGCATCACTGAAAAACAAAAAGTGACGTACATACATTACATTACATCGCCTAATGCTGTAGTAGCAGCAACTAAACATGCTATGACGCCAAGAAGATAGATCACAAAGTTAGACTTTTATTGGCACAGTAATACTGGAAAGTATAGTACTTGATACACAACTAATTAGTCATTTCAATCTTCAATTAATATGCGCTCCAATTTCCTAACTGAATAAACTGATTACATGACAGTGCTTCTTTATAACTGTAAAAATCTTTTTCTCATATCAATGTGTACAATGTATATTATCTTGTGATGAAATAAATTATTATTATAGCCATATTACAAATAACCATGCGGACTGCGCGTTTGCTTACGCAAGAGAAATACATATTTCACAACAACCATCACTGCGCATTTGTTTACGCAAGAGAAATACGTTACAGGGGCGGATTTAGCGTTAGTCAAGTAAGTCAGATGACTAACGTGAAAATTGTTAAGCGAAAAATGTATTTTATATTATATTATATTTATGCTTAGAAGTGAAGTAACATTACGTAACGTTACGTGTTGCAGGATTTAAGCCGATTTAGCCATTCTCATTCTCATTAGTCCAAAACAGCCAAAACTCGAGCGCTGACTGGTTTAGATTTTGCAGGATTTAGGCCGATTCTTGCAGGATTTAGGCCGATTTAGCCATTCTCATTGGTCCAAAACAGCCAAATCGCGAGCGCTGACTGGTTTAGATTTTTGCAGGATTTAGGCCGATTTAGCCATTCTCATTGGTCCAAAACAGCCAAATCGCGAGCGCTGACTGGTTTAGATTTTTGCAGGATTTAGGCCGATTTAGCCATTGTGATTGGTTAAAACGAGGCGAATCGTTGAATCTGATTGGTTGATTGCTTTGCCGAAAGTATGCCGTACCGGAACCCTGCAAAATGCGGTCTGCAAGGTCTTCGTTCAGTCTAATTCTGTTCGATCATGGCTTATACATGCTTGTTAGATCGTGCGTTGTGTGCTTTAAAAAGCAACGATGATGTCCTTTTGCGGCAAATGTATGTTGATTTGTCTGCGAGAATGAGTGCTTGTCGAGTACTGGCGGCCGGAGAGCATTTCCCGAAGATTGGGAAGACATTATACCGAGATATCGGTGCTGAGACGACTTATTTACCACAGCACGTGAAGGCGGACAAGAGCAAGCCATATGTCGCTCTAAGGTAAGCTTATCTATACAGTGGTTTATCAATATGAATTCAATATCGATGTTACTTAGTCTGCCTGTCATGTTAGCTTCCTTTGTTGATTAGATATCCTTTCATATTAGCATAATCTGCGTTGAGCAGACAGAGCACACTGGTTTTATTAATATTCATAAACCAACGCTAAAGCTTCATGTATTATGTATATACGTCTACTTAGTAGTGTCTCAATTCTAGATACTCGCTAGTATGCGAAGTACTACAAATTTTGTATTATTTGTCACAGATTGCCTTTCCACAGTAGTTTACATTCGTCCTCAGTTCAAGATTTCTGATGGAATTATGTTATCTTAATATTTTAGGTCTGAAGCTTCTGGGAATTGTCTTTATAGCTCTGCGTCCTTGGCCTTGGTAGGAGATAATTCCCTTGTTGAAACACTGAGGGTTACGGTATCAATTGAGCTTTTTTTAAATGCCACCTTTTATTGTAATCATCCATCTTTTCATTCTATCTTTGCAAAGCACAAAGAGAAAGTATGTAGTAGTGTAAACAATCTTTTGCCTATGTCCGTTTCATTTGATAGCTTGGATTCTGGTTTATCTGGAGAAAACCTAGTTAGGGTGGAAGCCATTTCCAACTGTGAGAATAAAAAATGGGCAAGCTTTCTTTGTATACTTGGTCTCTCTTCAGTTACAAATAGAAATATTACTTTGTTCTATCCGGACTGTGGAGAACTTAGGTTTAAATTACTATTTAATCAACAAGTAAACCCTCGTCTTCCTTTGGCAACTGCATCTGATGATCTACATATACTGTTTAGTTTTGAAGGTGCAGTCACTGCTGGTGAAGTATTTAAACCAAACCATTTTGTGCCTATTGTCTTTGGGGTAACTAGGGTGAAAAGGAAGGCACGGCAGGCAGCTCCACAAATTCTAAAGCGAAGTTGTAATGTTGCTCCTGTTAGGGGCACTGGTAAGGATGCCTCCCCTAAAATTTCTTCTTTTTTCTCACCTGCTTCTACTGTTCAAGCAGAATCTAATACAGTTGGTAATAAAGTAATTTTACCTAGTACAAGTTCAAGTGGGCAGCAAGGTGCTAGTAAGAAGAAATCCATTCTTACACCAAAGCCTACTTTAATTTTAAGACATGAATATGATGTTGCATATTTCAGAGCAAAAGCCAAAAACATGGACAATACACAGATATTAGACCTCATCCAAAATGTTTTTAAGCCTGACGAGTCTTTTTCTTTTCCAAGAACTGATGGTAGATCTTTTCTTTATAAATGGTTCAAAGATTACTCATGGTTATGTTACTCTCCTAGTTTAGATGGTGCATTTTGTCTTCCTTGTGTCTTGTTTGGAGATCGGTATCCAGTAAAAAATACAAAAATTAGAAAACTATTTTCTGAGCCAATGTCATACTGGAATGATGCATGTGCTTGTTTTAGACGCCATGTTGGTTTGGGGTCGAAGGCTATTTCAAAAGCAGGATTGCATGAAAGTACATCAAATTTATTTACAAAACTTATTGGTCAAGCATCGGGTGAGATCCAACCAATTGATGTAATGGTTGATGAGAATGCAAAGAAACAAATTCTTGAAAACCAGAAAAAGCTTGTACCAATTGTTGATACCATTAAGCTGTGTGGTCGTCTTGGTTTGCCATTGCGAGGACATCGTGATGATTCAAAATATCATCCTGAGGTTGGGTCCTACTCCCAAGGAGGTGTTGGTAATTTTGTTGAACTTTTGCATTATAGGGTTTGAGGGGGTGATAGTGTCATCGAAGAACATTTAAAAAATTGTCCAAAAAATGCTTCCTATATTTCCAAGACCACTCAAAATGACTTAATCAAATGTTGTGGCCAGGTTATTACTGAAAAGATTGTTGATGAAGTTAAAAGAAACAAATTTTTTAGTATTATTGCAGATGAAGCAGCAGATTCTTCAAATAAAGAGCAAATGTCTCTTGTTTTGCATTTCGTTGATGATGATAGAAACATAAGGGAAGATTTTGTACGATTTTTGCACTGCAGATGGGGTTTATCTGGTGCAGCTCTTGCCAAACTTATTTTGGATGCATTGACTGATCTATCTTTAAATGTTAATGATTGTAGAGGCCAAGGGTATGATGGAGCTGGAGCTGTTGCTGGTCACATCAATGGTCTTTCAGCTCACATATTACGTCTAAACTCGAAAGCAATATACACTCATTGTTATAGTCATAGATTAAATTTAGCAATATGCGATTCTTGTTCTGTTCCTCTAGTAAGAAATGCCTTCACTCAAATCAAGGAATTGTCATACTTTTTTAACTTGTCAGATGGACGCCAAATGCTTCTTGAGAAAAATGTTCTAAAATATTGCCCAGATTCAAACAAAATGAAATTAAAAGATGTTTGTAGGACAAGGTGGATTGAGCGAGTTGATGGAATGGATTTGTTCCAGGAATTGTTTGTCCCAATTTTTTTTACTTTAAGTGAAATGAGCTTAAATGCTGAGAGAGTGTGTAACCCAGCCACTTCATCTAAAGCAACATCTTTTTTAGCACTAATTTCTTCTTTTCAATTTATTGTTGCTCTTGTTATTAGTAGGAATATTTTGGACTTGACTCTACCTGTAACTCAGTTGCTACAGTCTAAAGTCAATGATGTCATGGATGGCATGCATTTGATTGATGCACTAAAAGGTTTAGGAATTAGAGTGCGAGATCAAATTAATTTTTACCATGACACCTGGTACAGCCAAGCAGTTGCTTTGGCTGCTAAAGTTGACATAGAAGAGAAAATGCCAAGAATTGCTAGCTGACAGACTACCAGATGTAACCTCCCAGCCTCCAATGCCTCTGAATACTATAAGAGGGTTATTACAATTCCACTCGTAGACCACCTGAACTCTGATCTCAAAACTAGATTTGACTTCAGTAAGGTTAATGCTTACTATGGTTTCAGTGTTGTACCTTCCAAAATGATTTCTTTGTTAAATACCTGCAATTCAGATGATCAGAGTTGGAAAGAAAAATTTAAAATCTTCACCAATTTTTATGAAGACGATCTTCCAAATGCCTTGGCATTGGATGCTGAATTGGAGCTGTGGCAAAAATATTGGGAAACTTACAAGGGGTCACAACCTGACAGTGCTGCTTCTACGCTTAAGGCTTTAAATTTTGATGCATTTGAAAACATCAAAATAGCTCTTCGTATCTTAGCTACTCTCCCTGTAACATCCTGTGAGTGTGAGCGTTCCATCTCAGCTTTACGTATGTTAAAAACCTATAACAGGAGCACTATGGTTGAAACCCGCTTGAATGGCCTTGCACTCATGCAAATTCATCAGGAAATTGAACCTGATGTTCAAGATGTAATAAATAAATTTTCCTTTGGCAATCGAAGATTAGAACTGAAGTTGTAAAACTACAGTGTATTTCATGTACATGTATATTATACGTTATTACATATAACTTTTAAACATATACAGTAAGTAATAAGGTCTGGGGGAACAGATTGAAAGCTAAGGAGTAAATATCTGTGACGTTTCTACATAAGCTAATTTTCTGAGCTAAGGTGAAATGATAATTGCACTGGCAGGAATTGAACTTGGGTTGCTGGTGCCTGAAAACCAGACAGCTCATAGTAACATGGGTTAGTAGGGGGATGGGTAGTGGTGTATTAGATGGGGGGTTGGAATGACCAGGATGATGTAGAGAGTTGAGCTCCTCTATGTCCATGAAATGTCCCATTATGGTCATTAACAAAAGCTTCTCCTAACCAGACATTGTCTGCTTGGGTTGAGGTGTAAAAGGCGGGTATCTGGCGCCTGAAAACCAGACAGCTCACAGTAACATGGGTTAGTAGGGGGATGGGTAGTGGTGTATTAGATAGGGGTTAGAATGACCGGGATGATGTAGAGAGTTGAGCTCCTCTATGTCCATGAAATGTTCCATTATGGTCATTAACAAAAGCTTCTCCTAACCAGACATTGTCTACTTGGGTTGAGGTGTAAAAGGCGGGTATCTGGCGCCTGAAAACCAGACAGCTCTGGGTAGGTGGGGCTCAACAGCCATGGAAGGCAGCCCACCTAGGAGAAGGAAAACTCTGATTTCAAACCCCAGCTAGACCTTCACTTGTGTGTTGGTTGGGCCGCTGTCCATGTTGGATTCACTGCGTTACCATGGTGTTTCCTAGGCATGCTGATGAGCTCTGACATAGGGCGAAACAGTGAACTTTTTTATACTAGCATGTGACCACATATCTTTCTACTGTTTATTGGATTTCCCCACCCCCATTCCTGGAAAAACTTAGTCTTAAAATATCAAAGTCCAATTTGGACAAAACCTTTCTTGAAAATGATAAAATATCCCATTAAAAACATGTTTTAAAACATTTAAAATTTTGCTCAAAAGTGCTGTCAGAATACGGGAAATGCCATTTCAGAGATCCAAATTTCAAAAATTTTCCGGGGGAGCATGCCCCCGGACCCACCTAGATCTGGACCCACTGCAAGTTTGACTAAGGTATCAAAATTTCTAGATCCGCCCCTGCGTTATCAACCGTGACTGCACATTTATTAATTTACGCAAGAGAAATATCTCACAACAATCACGTTTATTTGCGCAAGAGAAATAAATCTGCTGAGTAACTCTAACCACAGTTACGTCAAGATACAAGCACACTTATTTAAGCAAAACTTTTTGTTGTGCATCTCGTTTAATTTTTGTTGTGCACTGGGTTAAACTTTGTTGTGCATTGCTGTAAATTTTGTTCTGCATTCAGTGCATCGTCGTACATTTTGTCGTGCATTGGGGAAAATTTTGTCGTGCATTAGGGGTAAATTTTGTCGTTGTGCATTGCGCTTTATTTTGTTGTGCATTCGAACTTTTGTTTGTGCACTGATATTTTGTTTTGTGCATTGCACTTACGGGCCACCGTAAAAAGGCGATGTCTTGCTACAGGCGAGTAACTACGGTGGCCCGTATGTGCAATACACAAAAGAAAATATCAGTACACAAACAAAAGTTTCAATTCACAAGTAAATTAGCCGATACACATTACAAAGTATCGATTCACTGAAACGAATTTCAATACACAACAAAGTTTCGCGCAATACACAACAATAAATATTTTCAGTACGTAATAAATTCTGTCCACAAATGCACAACAAAGTATCATGCGACACACAATAGTGTAATTCGATACACAACAAAGACTAAGACTCTCGATACACAACGGAAAGTTTTTCGATACACAACGAGAAGTTGCATCTGGGAATCTCAGGGACAATAGGGGACAGAGGAAGAACAGAGCTGAGCAATATGATCCAAGATAAACCATTCTGTGGTCTAAATATACAATCTCACCTTGACATCTCTCACCTGAGAGTTCAGTGAGATTTTCAGTCGCGTCATGTTTAATTTTTGTATTTCAGTCTTTGAGCTCGAGACAATGTTCTGTTGTATAATTGTGGAAGCTCTATGAAGAAATCGTTTATCTATTGCCCAGCCTGTGAGAGAACGTGAAGCTGTTCCTTCATATTTTTCTTTTAAGAAAGAAAAAGAAGAAGAACGAAGAGCGCACTTCCAGCCGACTAAGGAGTAAGGCCTGAGCTAAACGTCGCAAAATTCTCGGCAATTAAATTCGTCTGAGTCACAGACGGATAACGCGACGATGATGCGTGTTCGACTTGCACGACGAGTTTAATATCGTCGCGTCGTCGACATGTCAAATTAAATGTTTCTCTAATGTGTGTGACAATTCGACCTTTAACTCGACGTAGTCGCATTTACGTTGCATTCTTACCGACGAAGTTACTCGGAATTAAATTCGTCTGAATTAAAGTCGTCTATTGTGCGACGTTTAGCGCAGGCCTAAAAGGGGTGTTTATATGGAGGAGGGCCAGCCCTCTTGGTAAGGCTAGCCCTCTTTGCCGAGATCCCGCATCTTAGCGTAATTCCTTGTAACATGACAAGAGGGCCGGCAAATTTCCCATGTAAACGCACTCAAGAGGGATGGCCCTCTTAGGAGGGCTAGCAAATAGAGGCTCAGTATACACGGTAAAGTTTGCCTTAACGAATATTTTTTTGGTCAACTTCTTATTTTACAAGTTGCGATTGTTCATGTGTTTGGAAAAGGGGCGATACTGCTGGTGCCAGTACTACAGCCAGTACTAGCAACAATAATTGTGATTCCCTCTCTGGAAGACCAGAGAACGTGAAGCAGGTGTTAGGTGAACGAACCTCTCTCAAAGCAGAAGTTCATCTGTTCCTTCATATTCTTCTTTTAAGAAAGAAGAACGAGGATCGCACTTCCAGCTCACGTTCTCTGGTCTTCGAGAGAGGGAATCACCTTTTCCTTCCCGCAGGCTGGGCAATGGATAAATGATTCCTTCATAGAGCTTCCACAATTATACAACAGAAGTACAGAACATATATTGTCTCGAGCTCAAAGAAATACAAAAATTAAACATGACGCGACTGAAAATCTCACTGAACTCTCAGGTGAGAGATGTCAAGGTGAGATGGTATATTTAGACCACAGAATGGTTTATCTTGGATCATATTGCTCTGTTCTTCCTCTGTCCCCTATTGTCCCTGAGATTCCCAGATGCAACTTCTTGTTGTGTATCGAAAACTTTTCGTTGTGTATCGAGAGTCTAGTCTTTGTTGTGTATCGAATTACACTATTGTGTGTCGCATGATACTTTGTTGTGCATTTGTGGAAAGAATTTATTACGTACTGAAAATATTTATTGTTGTGTATTGCGCGAAACTTTGTTGTGTATTGAAATTCGTTTCAGTGAATCGATACTTTGTAATGTGTATCGGCTAATTTACTTGTGAATTGAAACTTTTGTTTGTGTATTGATATTCTCTTTTGTGTATTGCACATACGGGCCACCGTACCTTTTTCCTGTAATACATCACGAAAGTTTACCAAAAGCTTCGAATGACGTACCACTGATCCCAGATATTCAGGAAGAAAACGAGGTATGCTATACTTTTATTTAAACATTTTCATACCATGAAAATGACTCGATTTGCAGTATAATCATTCATGTAAATATAAAGTGTACATGTATCATGATTATTTTTAGTTTGACTCGTCTGACCAAGGCCAGTGCAACGAAAACCTAAAAAGCAAGGGTTATGAAATACTAATGAACAGTGGTCTTCGGAATCCTCAGGTATGGTATGCTTTTATGATGTAGTTATAGTTTCTATAAGATTATATATACATGTAAATTAATCAATATACATTATATAATACAGTACATGTACATACCAAGGTCCATACTAGGGCCAAAAAATAAGTTTGAGAGAGACTCCCTTATTTAAAAGAACTTTTGAAGTTATAAAGATGGTCGTTTGCAGCTCTTCCATATCTCACTTCGTTCTTTAGATATTGAGATTGGTTTTATATATAAATAACATCACTTAGACGTCACACTGCATAATGACTTGTTGGAAAATCTTGAATATCAATTTGAAATTATTTAACGAAATCACTATTAACTGTGCATGTGCTTCTGTGTATCACAGGACACTATATATGAAAAGTTTCAAGTGATTTACTTGAATTATTGCAAGAATAGGCATAATTTTCCAACACGTCATTATACAGTGTGATGTCTAAGTGATGTTCTTTGCATATCATGCCCTTTAAAAAGCTTTCTCTTTCTCTTTGATATATGCATCTGACTATGGTTTAGGAATCTTAATAATTTAAAGTTTAATTTTTTTAGTTTGTTTCTGTAATCACTTGTGAATGTGTGTGCATGTACAGTATTGTATATTTTTGCTGATGAATAGCATCCCTTGCACCATTACTCATTAGATCCTTTTATTTTATAATTTGATTAATTTCAGCTCAAAACAATCAATGCCTACAAGCAACTTGATAAAAAGCAAATCATAAGGCTAACCTCGACCACACAACGTGGCATTCCTACTGAGATAAGTAAAGAAATCATGTCAATACCTGTTGTTAAAGCAAGTGTCAAATATGACCTTTTGAAAGAACTTGATAGTCAGTGTCAACAGCTTTGTGTAAAGAATTGTGGTAATAAAGAAGCATCAGTTCTTCTTGTCCCAAGTAAAGATACTCAGGATGCTCTTGAACATTTTAGATGGGATAAAATAATACAAGAGATGAAAGACAAGACACCATTCCTACTTGATGTTATGGCTACTGTAAGCACTCCAGTCATATGAAAGAGAAGGGTGGACAACTTCCAAGTCTTTGTATGGCATATGGTGTTATGATGAATGGACGATGGAAGCAGCTTAGCCTAATTCAAAAGGTTGTGACAATGATCCTTGGAATTGGTCATGCCACTAATAAGGTACTGTCAATTTACATTATAATCCTTTAGATGTATATAATTATTACTAATTAGGTTTTTTTTAAATAAGTTTATTTCTTTATGTTACTTTAAATTTCTACTTGACAGTATGATTTCTATTGATAGATAAGTAACCAAGTAGCCACAACTTTGTTTTATCCTATCTACATGTATATTATAATACCACTACAGTATCTCTGTGTATGTGTTTGTCCTCTTTTATGTTATGGTAGTGAGAATATATATATCCTGTATATATATAACAGCTATGCTTATATCCAGTTTAAATCTGTTTTGTAGACATTTCAGAGACTGAATGTCCTTGGCATAAGTCAGACCCGTGCAACATATCGTAATATGTTAGATAGTATGGGTGCTAGTTCAGTTCAACATGGCAGAAAAATGATTAAAAATAACCATGAAATGAGAGTTATTTTCGACAACTTTGACTTCAAGGTTCTGAAGAACATAATACTCAAAGGCAACAAGAATTCTGACATGCACTGGATTACTCAGTTTGTTACATTTGACCGAGTTCCAAGTACAAACCTAGATGATTCAAAGCCAATTGTTCCCAACATAAAAAACTTTGAAAATAAGAATTATCTGCCATCCAAGAGTGAATTACAGAAACTTCGAGAAGAATACATTGTTCTAGTAAGCAGGGTGTTGGTGACATATTTCCCATGTTTGAAGTCAATTAAGAGAACTGTGGCAAAACACATCATTCACAAGTATTCAGAAGAAATGTCAAAACCCTCAACAATTATAAACCTACCTGTTGTTCCTTACAACCAGAACAAACTTGGAGATGTGTGCCAGTATTTGGAAAGTTTGACCCAATTTCTTGTCAAGGTTTTTAAAGCAGATGATCTCCCTTCACTACCTGAGAATAGCCCTCCTATAGATGTTTCTAATTATGCATCAGAAGTGTTGAAATGTCACTCTGTTCCACTGGCTGGGGACTTGCTTGGACCAGAGAGAGTAACAGGTGCAAAGAGGACAAGAGCTGGATGTGATAACCGGACAGATAGATTTGAACATATTGTTGAAGTCCCAGCAGTTTGGCATGCTAAACAGTCATTTCTCTGTGTGAGTTTACATGTACAGTGTACATACTGTACTGTACTGTACTGTACTGTACTGTACTGTACTATACTGTACATTTTTACAGTGTATATTGTAGTCCTTGCTAATAATTAGTATAAACCAACTATTGAACTAATTATACAAAATCTTCATTCTGAATTAACTGTGCTCAGTCACTGTCTATAAATAAGAACAGACCACCAGTGGTAAAAATAGTAGGTTTTTGGATTCAACACAATTGTTTACCTAGTTGGTTTTTTACTAAAATGATCAGACAACTTGTCCTCATCATTATTGCCTTTCAATATACAAGTTGACTGTCAGAGCTTGTTGTGTACAACATTAATTAGTAAATACTACTGTATAGGCCATATTCATAAATGACTGTGAAATTAATATTCTTTTATGTGCATATAAATTAGCCCCTCTGAACTCGTTTTCATGTGTGAAATTCAAAAGAATCTTTACTCTAAAACGAGGTCAAAGGGGCTAATTTATATGCACATAAAAGGATTTTAAATCGTCGGCCATTTATGAATAAAGTCTAGTGATACAATTTTATAATTATGTGTATAATGATTATTTAACAATTTTTATCTAAATAATTGGGGTTCAATGACAATCATTAATATTCTGCTACTGTACATGTATCAAGAAGGGTGAGTAGAATCAGTACTGTTTCTTATCACAAGTTAAGTTGTACAGTTATTATTATTACTTTTACTATTATTATTTGTGGGATAAAATATTAAATACATAATATACTGATTGACAAGTCATTATTTTATAGTATACTTGGGAGCAACTTTATAACACAAGCAGTGCCAGAGATGTTGGTACCCTGTATCACTTGCGGCAAAAGTTAAGGAAAACAAATGTTTCTTCAGATGTTAAAAAAAACTACAAAGCAGCTGCTCAGTTCATGAATGAGGTCACTATTGCATACTTATGTGAAGCATTTATGGAATGGAATGGCATGGAAACACTTGATGAGATACCAAAAACTATTGAGATACCATCTGAAAAGGCTCCAAAAATTGTCAAAAAGAAATTCCTTACTGAGATCATTGGCAAATTTGTGGATGAATATGTCTTGCCAGAAATCAATGTTGAGAAGAAATGGAGAATGGAACAGCATAAGAAAGCAGATGAAAATGGACAGTCAGAAGGTATTGTATTGTAACTTTACAGTAAAGTAATTATACAGAAGAACGCTTATTTAGATGTTTTAACATGATATCAAGATACCTCACAATTATGATTTCCTTTGTGTTTTCTCAAATTATTAATAAAGAAGTGACTTTTCCTAATTGTTTAATATTTAATAACATACAGCAGGCCTTTTCGTTTGACGCGTGCGATCGCACACACGCCCGCACACGGGCAAACTCACATATACGCGTTCTATTTGTCGTATGCGTGAAAGGCCATGTTCAATTGTTTAATATTCACATTGCAATTGTGAAAATGTGTGAAAGTTTCAGTCATGTACATGTGGTATAATGTACATGTTGATGTCTTGATTACATTATAAATGTGCAATTAACTGGATCAGGCCTTTTTCGCAAGGAAAACTGCACGTTTAATTTGCACGTGCTTTAAAACTTATCAATTATATATATATGGCCCTAACTTTTATATTTTCTACACATCTGAAAAAGAAAGCTAGTTGCTTGATATTCATTGTAAGACGTTATCTTTCGCTTTAAGGTATTAGTTTAGTTGTAAAACGTAAAACCTATACTACGCTGTGAAAACTGTTATTACCCTACGCTTAAAGACGATATACGTTACATTGCAAGACCTTACAGTATGTTGCGAGATGTTGCATTACGTTGTGAGACCTTACATTTAATACGTTGTGAGATGGTCTTAACCTGACTGCCAGGCGTCCAATAATCTTTTGGACCGCCTTAGTTTATAGATTTTTTATGGCAGTTTGAAAAAGATGGCTTTTGGAGGCTGTTAACCGCTGTTTATTATGTATTGACGACGGTTGGGGGCTGCTCGATAATTTTATAATGACTATATAGTAAGAATCTGAACAGTATTTTAATGTACAGTAACAGATATAAAGTACATTTTATCTTGTAAATGCATTTTGAAATGGGACATACCGTACATGTAATTGCATAGACAATATGCTAAATTGTTAAACTTTTTTATTTAATGCTTGTAGTTGGGTAAAAATACATTTACATCACTGACATCTTATCTTACAGATTGCATTGGATTGCATTCTTTCATGGCTCACCTGAGTCCAAACCATACGTTTCATAAAGGTATATATATACATACATATATATATATACATATAGATATATAGATATATATATAGTTCAATCTACAGACACGGTGTTTCGCTGTACAACAGCTCATCAGTGTAGCTTGGAACAATTACTTATACACATGCGATCGTCGGTGACAACCGCATGTGGGACAGCATCGGTGAAGTACATTCAGATAGCGTATATATATATAGATTTACAGATTTACATGTACGGGCCAATTGTTCAAAAGGAGATTAGTTTAATCCTGGTTTAGTGTAAATTTGTGGACCAAATTATGAAGATAGTGGCAAAGGAATTTAAAGTTTTCTTTTATGAACAGCATGAAAACGCATTAAGCTTCTGTCCTAGGAAGTTTGAACTAAAATAGCCAAAGAGAACGTCTAAAATAAAACAGCGGATTAGATTCTAATCCAGGGTTAGTGCTAATCGGCTTCTGAACAACCGGGCCGAGCTCGACTGCTTACTTTTGAATTTATATTATTACACAGTATACAAATAGTGCCATACTGAAAACACTGACCCCCTTCTCCCAACTGAAATTTTGGATATTCAAAGCCTCGTTATTTCTATAAGTTACTTAACTGCTGCGGGAAAGATTGATTTTTTCATCTTTAAAATGCCTATGAAACGAAAATTAAGTCTGTCTTATTTGAAAGAACACTTAAAATGATAGAGTAACATCTTTTGAAGTTTTTCGTTTCCTTGCTTTGTTCTTGAGATATTTCAGTTTGTTTGATATGCAAATTAAACACTTTGACGTCACATGTGCATAATGATTGTTGAAAAAAGTTATATATCTTTGCTATTATCAAACCAACATAATTCGAGGGAAGCGTGTGCGTGTGTTTCGCCCAGAACACTAAACAGGTAGATTTTCAAGTGATTATATTTGACAATAGCAAAGATATATAACGTTTTCCGATAACTCATTATGCACGTGTGACGTCGCAACATGCGACATTTGCATCAAACAAACTGAAATATCTCAAGAATGAAGCGAGGAAACGAAAAACTAACTTCAAAATATGTTACCCTATAATTTTAAGTGTTCTTTCAAATAAGACCGACTTAATTTTCGTTTCATATGCACTTTAACTCTTTCCTGTCCGAATCAGTCTTTGGTATTTTATTCTGGCTAACGCCAGACAATTTTATTCACCTCTGGGGAAGCCCTCGGACAGGAATGAGTTAAGCATTTTAGCTAATTATAACGTCTTAGGATAAAAGTGTATGGAAACTCAACAAAAGTCTTTGTTCTATGCTTTTTTAACGTTTATGCAAGTGTGTGTACTTTCGCACTTGTTGAACACGTTGTATTTTCGATGTAATGAAAAATTTAGCGAGTACACTGCAGCAGAGATTAATGGGTTCAATCACTCAAACGTATACTATACAATTATTAATGAACGTGAAACGAATTGATTTGTGCACTTCATTACACCCTCAACCTAAATCACAGCCTGTTTTTAGCTGCTTTGACGTTCGTCACATTTCCAGACAGTAAATTAAAAATATTTTCGTGTTAAAATTAGTTAAACCATAATATCATGTATTATTTAAAAACAGGTGATGGTGTTGTTCTTGTGTCAAGAAGCAACCAGTCAGTTGCTGTTGGAATAATTATGTCTGATCCAAAGAATGACATGTCAACCATTGAAAAACTCGTGGTACATGTCATACTCAAACTGGTACAGACAGCCGAAATTGAGCAAGGCAAATCTATCCTCTGGCCTAAAGAATTGACTGCCAAACCTTTGAACAGAACTACTAAACAATCTTTCCTTTCACAAAGAATAATACCTACAACGCAAACGCTACTTGCAATTCAAACACAACCTACAACTCAAACACAACCTACAACACAAACAATGCCTACAGCGCAAACAGTTCCTACAACACAAACAGTGCCTACAACACAAACATTACCTACAACACAAACACCTACAACACAAACACTTCCCTCCCCAGTTACTGACATTCCTTTGGATCAACCCGAAGATCACATACTCAACTACAGCCTGCAAGTTCTTCAGTTGGGCGTTTTCTTAATGCAATTGGATGACACAGAAAAAGAGGGCGATGGTGAACGTATGATGAGAAACTGGAAAATCTTGATGCTGTACTCAAGGTCGAGGTCAAGGGGGAAAAAATATGCATTTGAAGCAATGCGTCTCATAACACAATGCTATGCATTGTATACTGAGAAGACGGCGCACAGAGTCATACATGGGCAATTTGTCAACCCCAAAGGTGGCCTTGGCAATAACTATGCAAACGACCTTAAACAAGAGCATATTGTGAAAGCCAACAAGACTGTACTACATGGTCTCTGTGGGAATAAAACTTTAAAAGCTGTGACTAGAAGCTCTGAAAGATCGTACAGTCTTAAAGTTATATCTGACAACTTGGACAGTCAGAATAACATCCACCAAGATTCTTCATCGCACACCTATGGTAATTGTGAAGAAGATGTGAAGGACATTGTTGATACCTTACATGACTTAAAGCCATTTAAGTTCA
Source organism: Paragorgia papillata (assembly GCA_035771165.1). Classification (NCBI taxonomy): domain Eukaryota; kingdom Metazoa; phylum Cnidaria; class Anthozoa; order Scleralcyonacea; family Coralliidae; genus Paragorgia; species Paragorgia papillata. Next base: position 78,278 of record JAWNZC010000308.1, on the reverse strand, counting down.
CAGGGAAAAGAAGTCACAAGACCTTTCAACAAATAAGCAAGACCCCTCTTGATAAACTGGATGCTGTGCTTTTGCATAAATGGTTAACAAGACACAAGAAATTACTTGCTTCAAATACATTGGCTAATGATGAAGATACAAGTGACAACAATAACGATCAAGATGAAGATGCATCAGAATGCGAGGATGACAGTAATTCAGTGATCAGCAAAGATGATGACTAAGTAACATTACAATTGACTGAGTAATAAATGTAATTAACTAAGGTAAAGTAATCTTTTTATATAAACATTACACCATAGTCAATAGAGATATGGTCTGGAAACTATAGGCAAACTTCGAAGCGCCTAGATAATGAGCTGTGATTTTATGTTGAACTGTACCTACACCGTGCACATCCTATGTTTTAGGTTTAATAATATTTAAATAGCATGGTTGAGTGATTGAACTGAAACGTCGCTATTGGATAATTCATTCATTATACTAAAATACAATGGGTTCAGTAACCGTGCACAAAAACACATAAAGCTGAACAAAAAGATAGAACTAAGACTTTAGCTGAGTTTCCAGCCCATATTTTGAATGACTATGATTACATGTTTCAGGCCTGCCGTGGTATTTGTGGTAATAAGAGATGAAAATACCGTGGATTACTTTAGAGAACGATGGCAATATTTCCGGAAGTATATATTGCCACACCATTTTAAATATGAACTAAACTATAGTTTAAATGAACCAAAAAACACAAGTGAACAGCAGTCATGGTGAGCCAAAGGAGCACGTTCAAATGAAACAACTCGTCAGTAAACTAGTAAACAATATGTTACTGTAATTTTGTGACATTAACTAGTACGTGTAGTTTGGAAACTTCAGGTATGCTGATGATTAGGAGCATTGGAAAATGATATTTTAATGACATGATGGTAAAAATGCTGTGAAGACTGCCAAAATTGCAGTGGAGCTCTTCTACTTTTCACAGCAATTTTCAACGCATTTGCTGTTGATACATTTTAGGGAAATTACAGGCCTGATACTGTACTTAACTGTTGACATTGCTACTAAACGTCCAAAATCTACAATAGTTACCATATTTACTTGATTAATTGCTGTTGTGAACTGTGCTTATTAGAGATCGTAGGGTTTGTTCAAAGATGATACTAGCAAAATTTGGCTATTGATTATTATCTACTATAAACAACTTTGTGTCATTGTCATTGTCTTTGAGTCATTGCATTATATATATTATATGAATGATGCAAGCAATCAGGGTGGAAATGGGATGGCAGATGAGAAAAGTGTCAGCATGTCAAAACAAAAGAAAAAGTCTTGTTTCTATCAATTTGGGGTTGAAAATCTCGCATTATCTAGTTACAATAATTTCATGAATGCAGGTACAGTATAAAGCAACAACATATCAGTAACAACAGTACAGGAAACTTTCCATAATTTGTTCAGCACTGTAACTATATACGCAGTACTGGACATTATCAATTTCCTCGAGGGGTGAATCACTTCTAAAAAAGTGTACAAGATTTTTGGGATTTTCAAATTCTGTGAGATTTTTCTGAAATTATTTTGGATTTTTTGATATTTTTTTTGAGATTCTTTTTATTTCTTCGGATTTTTGAGATTTTTTCGAATTTTAATTTGGATTCTTAAAGGTGTCCAGTGATTTACCCCTCAGTTTCCCTAAAGTCCTATGACCTGCCAATTTTTTTACAGTTTTAAGTGTATTGTGAAACAATGTCAAAAATTACTTTGGCATGTTCTTTGCTATAAACAGGAAGAAGGTCATGGATATCATTAACTGATTTAAATTTACCACAATGTTCAATTGTCATGTCTATTAGTTCAATGCTAAACCCAGTAGCTAGGGTAATACTTCCTACACATGACCTTCCAAACTGCAGAGAAGCACGGTACCTTTCAAGATCCTCTCGAATTGATTTCTTCTGGAAAACTGAAATGGAAACACAAGCTTCATCTGTTTCCACTGGAACTGTGGGCTGAATATCTTGTCCCTTTAACTCTGAGTTTTCATCTTTGTCCAAGCATAACAAACAGTCACAAACAGATCTGTGATAATCACAACAATTGTGGTAATCTGGTTTTTGTTTAACATCATGCCCAAAATATTTAAGAATTATTTCTCTTTTACATGAATCAGATGTTGCAAGCTCTCTCATAACAGCAGCAACTTCATTTTTCCCTTGTCGTATATCATGACTGTTATAATACAATGTGGCTATTGATGGGTCTCCATCTCTTCCTGATCGACCTGTTTCCTGAAAATATTCCTCCATTGTTTTAGGTACACCTATGTGAATGACATGTCGAATATTTGAAATGTCTATACCCATGCCAAAAGCAACGGTTGCAAATAATACTCGTGCAGTGCAAACTCCTTTTACCATTTCTTCTATAATTCTTTCTTTCTCATGTTGTGGGCATTCAGCATGGAACTGGGCAAAAAGACGGTTTTTTGAGATTGGTTTTGCATTGGAAGGAAAATACTGATTCTTTTGCAGAACAGAGCTGAAGTACATGAAGCAGCTAGCACAAGTTTGAAGTGTGCCATAAATTATTGTTAAAGGCATTGCATCTTTCATTTCTTTCAGCTTATCAGCTAGTGGCTCAAGGATAGGATTTAATTTATCATCTCCATATGATGGCCTTTTCTTAGATTCATAGAAAATGTTGCCACGATCAGGATTTACTTCAATTTTCACAACATCAATTAAGTTCAGTGAGTCAATAATTAAAGATTGTGTTGAACGTGTGGCTGTAGCAGTTAGAGCCATATGAGGTGTACCAGGGAAGATGCTGCACAAAACATCCAACTTCCCATATGCTGGTCTAAAAGATTTCCTAAGTAATTGATAAAAAGAATTAGTTAACAAAATGATACAATAATGTAAAATTAAGGCTAAAAAGTTAAAACTATTGAACATTTTCAACACTATAATATATAAAGTCATCAGGGTTAATGCAATATTGTTACAAACTTCAGCATGTAAACAGTAACAATACTACAATAATGATTTTATAATAGATTTTGGTAGTTTTAACTTTTTGCCCTATTAAATATTTTAGTTTATAACAAATATGTACATGTACTGCACAAAACATCCAACTTCCCATATGCTGGTCTAAAAGATTTCCTAAGTAATTGATAAAAAGAATTAGTTAACAAAATGATACAATAATGTAAAATTAAGGCTAAAAAGTTAAAACTATTGAACATTTTCAACACTATAATATATAAAGTCATCAGGGTTAATGCAATATTGTTACAAACTTCAGCATGTAAACAGTAACAATACTACAATAATGATTTTATAATAGATTTTGGTAGTTTTAACTTTTTGCCCTATTAAATATTTTAGTTTATAACAAATATGTACATGTACTGTATTTAGTAACAAAATACAGTATAGATCACATGCACTTAAGAATTATTTAAAAAAAATTGCCAGTGTTTTTCAGCACTTCATGTGTTGTTGTTGAAAGCATGAGACCCAAAGCTCCTTCAATTGTTTGGTCTAGAATATTATTTGACCCTCCCTCCCCCCAAATAAATAAATAAATAAATTGACTAATCTGCAACATGTTTTTTTCTCTATATACAGCACTGTCTCACAGGTGTTATGGCATAAGTGGTTAAAAAATATAAGGGGATAAAATGCCCACTTAATTTCTCTATATTAAGATTGCCTTAAGGCTACCCAACTATCCTCCCAAACTTGATGACATCTTCCAGCACACCTGATTGGAAATATTAACATACATGTACTTTCTTTTTAATTTTGTGCTACCAAAGAATCCCTATTCAAAAATTATGTTTGCTATTGCTGAACCCCTACAACTATTCCCACTTCCTATGCCACTGATATGACACAAAGTCTTTTTATCAACTTTTTATATGTATGTACAGTACTGTATATAATTACATTGTGTTTAATAGCCTGGTTATAGTTTTATAGGTGCCAGCTATCCAATATGCCTCAAAAATAACAAAGATCACTGCAACAACGATGATGCACCAAAAAGAATATAAGGAAAGGAGTTGTCATTCTTCAATTGGAATTTATTACTAGGAATAATTTTTAAATTATTAAAATATAAGTAATTAATTAATTTAAAAAATATAAATAATTGAATAAAACCATAAAAAGTGTAACAATTTAATTAAATTACATAGAGGTAAAAATGTGCATAAATATAGTCTCACCATTCCTTAATTAAATGGGCTTCATCGACCACAACACATTTAACTCTTTTTTTAAAAGATTGAGATTTCAAAATCTTGAAGAAGGATTTGTTGCTGACACACAATTCTGGATGAAAATACAGTATTCTACAGGGACATGCTGGGTCTCTTAAAGAAGAGATTGGGATACTGTAAGGGTAGTTTGCATCTTTTACAGCTTCCCCATTGACCATATATGAGCAAACTCCTCTTTCATTCAGTTTTGTAATTTGATCACACATTAATGCATTTAAAGGTGATACCACTAACACCAACGCCTGCGAATCGAGACTGAGTGTATCTTTTGGCCCAGAGTAACAACGCATTTTACACATTTCCAGATAGTCAAAAACATCTGGTAAAACCTGATAGATTAAAGACTTGCCAAATCCCGTTGGCAACACAGCCAATACATCGTTTCCACGCACGATTGATTCTATTGCTTGGAGCTGTTCGTCTTTCAATGTTATCTTGTTCGTTAGCTTACATAGAGCAAAATCTACAGCCTCATTTAATTGTGTTTCGATTAATTGACAACCCGCCATGATAGTATTAAGCAATAGCGAACTGACAAGCCTGAACCCGCTTATATATATATATATATATATATATATATATATATATATATATATATATATAGTATACTGCCAAAATGTACACTGTATGTACTAATTGTATGAAATTATGTCATATAAATACACTGCAATATTATTTGCTTACATTAGATTTTAAGAACGTTATTATTATTATTAAGTACAGAACACTTTTTCTCACTTACCTTTTGAATATGCGTCGAATACATGGCCATCAAAGGTTAATATAGACTTCAATAGTTCCATTTTATTTTATATTTAATATAAATTGTCATAGCTGTTCCCCAGATCGAACTTCGAAGTACTGAATATTAAAAATATTTGTCTGGCGTTATCCAAAATGCCCAGAATATAAATACTAAAGACCAACTCGGACAGTAAAGAGAGTTAAAAAGATTAATTTACTTTAGTATAATTTCATAGTGGAAAAGAGGCTTTCCAGCTTTCTGATTGGTCCGCTCAGCGGTGAATCTGAGGTGATAGTCACCGCCTAGCGCGGTGACTATTGCATCACAAAAAATTGTTCTTCAAAAGTAGTTTTGGAAAAGAGACTGGTACTTATTCAACACTGCACTGACTTTACTCGTTTCAGTCTCCCCCTCGGAGTTGTCATTTTGAAGTATGAGATTTTAGAATTTGTTGGTCCATTGAACTGTTGATTATTTTTTTTCAAAATGGGGTCTGTAGTTTTTGAGACAAACAAAAGAGCATAATACTGAAAACATTTATCACTGAGATGTTGTACATATCAAATATCGTGAAAAAAAAACTTTATAAAGGTAAGGAAATATATTTTCTATAATTCTTCGTGTTTTTTGTATGTTTTGGCTAGGTTTTGGTCGTAGCGATGTGGCGAAAACTTCGTCATGAGTGAAGAACATCAGATTGAAAATAAATTAAATGCAAAAAAGCCATAACACAGGATCCAAAACACCAGAATAAAAGTCTTTTTAGCATATATTTGAATGTATGTACAAGTTCAATTCCAAAGTAGGATGTTGTTTACTCTTTTTTTGAAATTATTTACTGACAAAGACTGTGGCTTGCTAACATCGTCTGTGAATAAACAGAATCACCACTGTTAAAATGAAAGCAGTTGTTTAAACGTTTTTGTTTCAACGCGATTGGTTTTTTATCAACCTCTGAAATTATACTAAAACAATTAGTCACCTCAGTCTCGGTGACTATCGGTGTATTTACCTCGCCGCTTCGCGGCTCGGTAAATATTCACCGATAGTCACCTCGACTTCGGTGACTAATTGTTAATTAAAGCCCTAATCAAACGAGAACGCACGTCATCGCAAGTTGGCAGTCACGCTATCTCAGCCAGCCGCTCTGAATAGTTTCCCGAAAATATCACGTACCGTGACAAAGTTAAAACTTGTTTAAAACACTAATGAAACCTTTATTTTGTTAATTTGGGTGTTCAAACGACCGCCACAGAAATTCTAACTGCCAACTTGCGATGACTTGCGTTCTCGTTTGATTAGGGCTTAAAGTTCCATTTAACTCGAGTCAAAACTCGTTATTGTCTGAGGGTTTAATACCCGGTAAAATCGGATAAATTGCACGAACACATAAACACAAAGATCAGCAGCTTTAGCGACGAGCATGCGCTTAACAACCGGAACCCCTCATTTCAGGGGTAATTAATCCAATTTCCCCAGAGTCTCCCCCGCGCTCTCCCGCTGACCAAAAAGGGGGTGACTATGGGCTCGAGATTGGCTAAACCGGGAACAAATAAAGGCCTGACATTCAGGTTAGGCCTGAATGGACCTTTTACCTTTTAGGAAAAACCCCGCAATGCATTCGGGTAGTTGGGTATCACTTCACTTCCAGGTGAAATGGCTGCCGCGAGGTGAGCACTTTTACTTGGAAGAATAATTGATTAGTTTTAACCGCTTTTAGCTTTCGAGAGTAAACTTTACTTATTGCAGCATAACTAGGGGGGTATTTACTACATTCTGTGGAAAAGGTAATGAAGTTACTGCAGTCGTTGTCGAGAAAGTCAATTCAGAGTGATCGACTGAGCGAACACGATTCGAACAAAAACATTTATGAAGAAAGGTCTGTGCGAGCGTTTGCAGGTGAGTAAGCTTATCAAGTGGCGATCAATAAAATATTTTGCTATGTGGATATTTGTTTGTAGTTTATCTGTACAGATCGTGTCGTTTTTGCAATTGTGCACGTCTCTTTAAGCCTTTTTTCGCTTATTGAGACTGACAAAGTTTGGCCATGCTTTCGATCAGACGTTCGATAAACAATACCCCTACTAACAATGTTTTGGTTCTGTTTTGGCCCGAAAACTAAGCTTGTCCAGTGAGCAGAAATTCAGGTTTTTACAAGAGCTGCAACTTAAAAGTGCTTTCGCGAGTTTTGCAGCCGTTGTTTTGCTTATTTTCTTTGTGTCTTGATTCGTCTCCTCCCAAGTATTAAATTTAGTAAGTTCTGGGTAGGGGGGACGATCAAACCCAGAGGGATTTGACATTTTTTGAAAATTTACGTCAAATTCCTTACCCAGGGGGCAAACATTTGTGTCAAATAAAGAAACAAACTTTTCTGTGGTTCCACCATTGTATCAATATAAATGCACCTATCAATGTTAAGCCCCAGGGTGGGGGCAACCCACAGGGATAGACTGTGGGGAAAAATTGTCAAATTCCCCTGCAGTAAAATAGCCTTGTTGGTCAAAATACCCCTCCCTGGGAAATATCAAGTGCTAAAATACAATATTAAGATCATTTTATGTGTCAAAAATCCCATCCCTCAAGCTTGTCAAGAAAGTCAAATTTCCCTGTCTTGGGAAGCCCCACCCTGGGGCTTAACATTGATAGGTGCATAACAATTGATTCAAGGAGAAACAACATTAACAGCATAATAAAGCAGTCAGAACAAAATCTATATACAGTATGTGGTAGTGTTCAGGGAGCTGGACGTTTTTAATATTACGAATAAATGATAAACTAGAAAAACTAAACTAATTGCTCTTGTGGTTGATCAAGAGCATTTAAGCCCATTTCAAACCTTGCACTACTGAAGAGGGCAGTTTCCAGTCCATCTCTTCTGAAACCTTTAAAATTAAATACAGTAATGTATCGGTCAACAATTCAAACTAACAAAGAATATTAAACTTATATTGTCAAAGAAACTGAGCACAATAAGCACAATTTCAACCCGAGTAATAATAGAACACAAAAATACAATAAAAACAGCTCATATTTACCTATCATATACACTACATTTCAATACTTGGTAGTCACCAGACTCCCACACAAAATTATCAAATATCCCCTCTCGGGATGGTCGTTTTTGTCAAATTCCTAACCCACTGGGGCATGGAGGTTGTTACGTCCCATTGGGTTGCCCCTCCCCCCTCCCCTGGGGCTTAACATTGACAGGTGCATTAGTTTTAATATGTCGTAAAATAATTTAAATTCAACATTGTTTATTTACTAAATATTAAAAAAAAAAGTGTGGAGTTTTTCTCTGTATGTGTTGTGTACATTGAACTTTTCTCAAATAGTTTTAGTTACTTAGATATTAGTAAGTAAAAACTCAAGGTATAAATATAAACTTTATTTGTGTTTGTGCAGTGTTCTAGAACTATAAAGACAACCTAGTTAATACAGTAACTTAGAGGTGCCCCCAATTAATCGATTATTTTTTCGTTTTTTACTGCAATCGATTATACTTAACAATAATCGGATCATCTATAAATCTATAACAACCCTGCACAGCATGATGCCGGAATGAGTTTCTTTCCGGAATTAAAAAATTGTGACAAGATGGGCATTGTCGTTGTGATTAAATGACAAAGGTGACTTGTTTTGATTGGAGTGGCAAGTGTAAACTGTGAGAGTGCGAGAAAGTGCACAATCTATAACCGTGATTAAACAGTGATTTAAAACATGAATAGTGACTGAATTGTTGGGCGACAACAAGGGAGGCAATCCCCAACAAATTATTTTAGTAAAAACTTTATAAAAGCACCCCCTTCCTTTGAATGGACAAACCACCATGGACATGTCGTATTTAAATTATTTAATCAATACGATTAATCGATATTAATCGATTGTTGACAATGATTAATCGATTATGAAAATGAACCGATGGGAGCAGCTCTACAGTAGCTTATTACAGTAATATAATATTTTAACCTAAAATAACATTTGTAGTGTTTGGCTTAACTTGTTAAATATGTTGATAGTTGAATAGTTTGTAAATGAAATTATAAATATTTGTACTGTATATACATATTAGGAATATATTTATAATATTAAAATAGTTAAATTAGTTAGAATATAATTTATTAATATGAAGGATGAACCTTGCACTTTGAAGGAGGCAACAAACTGTGCCAAGGTGAGACAAAGCGATGGACAAGAGACTTGAAATTCTTCCACCTTTATTTACCTATGAGCTGTTGCAAAAGCATCTGGGATTCTGGGAACTGAATTAGCCAGTGACAACTCTACTGGTGCTGTCAAAACAGAATCAAGTAACTGAAGAAATTGTCTGTGCTAACTATGTGTAAGGCTGGTATTAAAGGAGGATGCTGTAAACACGTTCTAGCATTGCTATTCCTAGCCTAGTTTATCATTTATTCATTTGTTAATATTAAAAACGTCCAGCTCCCTGAACACTACCACACATATATTTTGTACTGACTTCTTTATTATGCTGTCAATGTTGTTTCTCCTTGAATCAATTGTTATGCACCTATCAATGTTAAGGCCCAGGGTGGGTGGGGGCAGGCAACCCATGGGATATTGACTGATCAACATATCCCGAGACAGGGAAATTTGACTTTCTCAAGGGATGGGATTTTTGACACATAAAATTATCTTAATATTATATTTTAACACTTGATATTTCCCAGGGAGGGGTATTTTGACCAACAAGGCTATTCTACTACAAAGTCAATATCCCTGTGGGTTGCCCCCCACCCCCACACTGGGGCTTAATATTGATATGCAGAAAAGTTTTTGCCCCCTGGGTAAGGAATTTGACGTAAATTTTCAAAAAATGTCAAATCCCCCTGGGTTTGATCGTCCCCCTACCCTGGGGCTAAACTTTGACAAGTGCATAATTCTAAAACTTACTAAATTACTGCATTAGGATCAAGACACAAAGAAAATAAGCAAAACAACGGCTGCAAAACTCGCGAAAGCACTTTTAAGTTGCAGCTCTTGTAAAAACCTGAATTTCTGCTCACTGGACAAGCTTAGTTTTCGGGCCAAAACAGAACCAAAACATTGTTAGTAGGGGTATTGTTTATCGAACGTCTGATCGAAAGCATGGCCAAACTTTGTCAGTCTCAATAAGCGAAAAAAGGCTTAAAGAGACGTGCACAATTGCAAAAACGACACGATCTGTACAGATAAACTACAAACAAATATCCACATAGCAAAATATTTTATTGATCGCCACTTGATAAGCTTACTCACCTGCAAACGCTCGCACAGACCTTTCTTCATAAATGTTTTTGTTCGAATCGTGTTCGCTCAGTCGATCACTCTGAATTGACTTTCTCGACAACGACTGCAGTAACTCCATTACCTTTTCCACAGAATGTAGTAAATACCCCCCTAGTTATGCTGCAATAAGTAAAGTTTACTCTCGAAAGATAAAAGCGGTTAAAAGTAATCAATTATTCTCAGGGCCGGATTAACCACGTGGCAGATGCGGCATATGCCACGGGCCTCGCGCTTTTGGGGGCCTCGCGCTTTACTGGCCACGCCCATTTTTACTGGGACACGCCCATTTTCTATTGGGATACGCCCATTTTAGGTGCCTCGCGAATTTAGGGGCCTCGCACATTTAGGGGCCTCGCGCATTTAAGGGCCTCGCGCATTTAGGGGCCTCGCGCACTTAGGGGCCTCGCGAATTTAGGGGCCTCGCGAATTTAGGGGCCTGGCACATTTAGGGGCCTCGCACATTTAAAGGCCTCGCCCCCTAGGCTTGGCCCCAGGAAAATATGCAATATGCATGTAAACTCTAGTTGCGCTGAGCTGTTATATGATCCTGTTTATACTTGTTGAGTGTTGACACAACGACACGGCCAGACTGAGACAGGCCATTGTCTCGTTTATAATTGATGCGACTCGAACGAGTATATTCAATTGAATACAAGGCGTTGTAACACTGTTCGTAGACAACAGCTTTGAAAATTGCAATTGAACATTGACTGATTTAATTCATATCGAACTGGCAAACTTAAAGGAGGCTGAAGTTTGGTAAGTATTAATTATATTACATTATTACTAGTATAATATTACCGTATATGAAATTTCAAAGCTTGTCAATGTGTCATGCATCTGAATTGACGGAATCTATTATAATTTATATGGTCTACCGTCTACGGGACGTTAAAAGTAAACCGTATACCTAAATGTTACTATGTTAGTGTGTTACATCTTACATGTTGCGTCTTAAAACTGCGTCTATGGACTATGATGATATTATGTAAAATCTCAATCCATTTCCTGCGAGTTAGGAAACCGTAATTCAAGATATTTGTTCACATATATGATATCTGAAAACGCGCAAATGTGTAGATGAATTGTATACTATTTGCCTAATATATACTGTGTAGCTGACAATGCCTGACATTGAAATAAGACCCGACTATGCCTTACGGCATGTTCCGCGGGGGGTGATTTCCCGTTTTTGTCTCATAGTCATAATTATGCACTTTCACCTACGTCACCGTACATGATTAAGCCCGCAGTTTATTTTATCACTTTTAAATTCAGGCTGCGAGCAGGGCTAACACACATCGAATACGTACATATACATACAAGGGTCTTGGGCATGAAGCCGTGAAACTTCGGGAATTTTTTTAAATTTTAGTCTCTGTAACAGTGTAAGTGTAACGGCATTTTAAAAACCTTTTTAGGTACAGAATGCTACAGTAGAGTGAGCAATGAGTTCTGCAAGTGGCGGTCGAGACCGAGACAAGAATCGTAAACACGTCTCTGGAGCAGCAAAACGCAAAGTGAAGGAACAACGTGCCGCACGGGAAAGCAACGTATTGAGCAAAGTACGAAAAATCTCAACACTGTTTAGTTCCAATAGCAGCGCTCCAAGCGGTGAGACTAGCGACGCGGACGCCGGTAGTAGCAGTATCTCTATAGAAGTACTCGCGGATGTGCAATCTCAGTATCACTATCATGACGAAGGCGCTAGTGCATCGAGCACAACTGTGTCTGAGACAATACCGGCAACAGAGACACCTGTAACATCTAATGATCCTTCCGATCCCCATTCGTGTGATTTAGGATTGTGGCCTGATAACATTTCGAACAGTATGAGAGAATACTGGGCAACGAAAGGAAGTAGCGACTGCAGTAATTCGGACGCAGATTTTAGTGCTACGTCTACACTATTCGAAGGAGATAAATACAAGCGACAGTGCCAGAAAAGTATGTTCACGTACACGCACCAACTCACGAAGGAGCAACATCCTCGCACTTGGCTCTGTTACTCACCATCTCAACATGCACTGTACTGTTTTCAGTGTTTTGCATGCAAACTGATGACAGATGTCTCCGTTTTTGGAAAGCAGGGATGCAGTGACTGGAAACACGCTTCTCAACAAATTTCACGCCATGAGAGAAGTTCAAATCACCGACAAGCCATCGTTCAGCTACTACAACGCAGTGATGCAAATTCTCGTGTTGATGCAGAACTAGTTAGACAGGCGAAGACAGAGCGCGATTATTGGTGTTCAGTCCTAGAGCGGGTGGTCGAAACTATTCGCTTACTGGGTGAGCGCGGCTTAGCATTTCGTGGCTCAGATGAAGTTGTCGGTTCATCCAAGAACGGAAACTACTTGGGCATATTGGAACTGGTGGCGAAGTTCGATCCCTTTCTTGCGCAGCATATTAAGTTAAACGCAAACAAGGGACGGGGTCACACATCTTATCTGTCTAAGACAATTTGTGAAGAATTAATCGATTTGATGGGAAATCGTGTGCTCGATCTCATCACATTATTTCGGAAGTGAAGTCGGCAAAATATTTCTCGGTTTCTGTAGATTCTCACGTTGATCAGCTCACCTGCATTCTACGGTACGTTTTGCCATCGGGTCCTGTTGAACGGTTTGTAACCTTCCTGGACATGCAAGGTCACAGTGGGCGGGAACTAGCGGAAAGCTTACTTAAATTCTTGAGAACACATGGCATTGATATAACAGACTGCCGAGGTCAGTCATACGACAACGCGAGCAACATGAGTGGTAAGTATAATGGCATGCAGGCCATTATCCGGCAGCATTGTGAGATGGCTCATTATGTACCCTGCGCTGCACATTCTCTTAACTTGGTTGGTCAATCTGCAGCAGGTTGCTGCCTTGCAGCCGTTGCCTTCTTCAAATTTCTTCAAGGATTGTATTCCTTTTTTTCTGCTTCAACGCATCGCTGGAAAGTTCTAAATGATAAACTTTCAAGTAGAAGTCTTCCAACTGTCAAACGCATGTCTGATACTCGCTGGTCCGCACGCGCAGATGCGACGAAAGCACTAGTGGACGGAGATGACGAAATTTGCGATGCCTTGGTGGAAATTGCCGACGACGATGAACAGAAAGCTGACACCCGCGGGAAGAAACTCGTGGTCTTGTCAACAACATGAACCGCCTGGAAACAGGCATACTTGCTGTTTTGTGGTACCATATTCTGCATCGTTTTCACGGCAGCAGTCAAATTCTACAGTCCGCCGAGCAAGACCTCAATTCAGCCGTTGCAATCTACGAGTCTCTTGTGGATTTTATCCGAAAGCTGCGGACCAGATTCGAAGAGTTCGAAACCAAAGGAAAGGTACTGAGTGAATGTGACCATTACAAGGAAGAAGTCCAACGAGTGCGTCAACGTAATCGCCGTTACGATGATCCAGAAGCAGCACCTGAACTGCCGCAGACTCCAGTCGACAAGTTTCGTACAGGAACGTTTCTGGTAATTGTAGACAGCATCGCCAGTGAATTGCAGAAACGACTGGGTGCGTATTCAGAAATTGCTGATAAGTTTGGCTTCTTGCGAACACTCAAGGACTTGCCAAACGAGCAAGTGACCGAATGCGCGATAAATCTGCAAAACGCATACCCCGCAGATCTCGAAGACAGCCTGTCTGACGAACTATTGCAATTTTCAAGTTTTCTGAACACAGATTTTGTCAAGAAATCGTTAGAAGCGACTGCTTCTCCAACAATCCCTGCCACTTCTTCAGCGGCCATGCCTGAGACATCCTCTGATCAAGAAACTGAGTCGGTGGCTGTGGTCACGAAAGATGACGACGATGTCAGACTGGGCGTGGAGTCGATGGAATTGCGCCTTTACCGCCTAATTGTTGCCAACAATCTGGAGACAGTATTTCCTAATACTGTAATCCTATTTCGAATATATTTAAGTCTGATGATCTCGAACTGTTCCGGCGAAAGGTCGTTCTCTAAGCTTAAGCTGCTTAAAAGCGAAATTCGATCTTGCATGGGGCAGGAGCGGCTGAACAGCCTCGCGCTTCTCAGCATGGAAGCCAAACTTCTGCGAAACATTTCCGTCTCATCGCTCATTAATGATTTCGCAATGAAGAAATCGCGTAGGCATAACGTTTACAGGGCATCTTAGGATTGACTCATTATAGACTACATTATAGACTCCAATGCTTTGCATGTGCTAATGTTCTTACATGTACATTTGATTTGTATGACTTTTTGTTAGCTATTTTATTTTTTAGCCATGTTAATTGTTAACGTTTTGTTATGTTTGTTGTTGGATACTAAAAATGTATTTGTAAAGACCCAATTATATCCAACAAATCGTCGCAATTAATTCAGGTTGTTCAAACACCCAAATTAGCAAAATATAAAGGTTTCATTGATGTTTGAAACAAGTTTTAACGTAACGGAAAATTATTCAGAAATCCTGGTGGAGATAGATTGGCTGCGAAATTGCGATGATTTGCGGATAAAATTGAAAACGATTATTTAACAATTTTGTGTCTTTTAATTCAATTAGTTAGGTTTTCATAACGGGGGGGGGGCCTCGCGCTGAAAATCTGCCACGGGCCTCGCGCGACGTTAATCCGGCCCTGATTATTCTTCCAAGTAAAAGTGCTCGCCTCGCGGCAGCCATTTCACCTGGAAGTGAAGTGATACCCAACTACCACAATGCATTGCGGGTTTTTCATAAAAGGTAAAAGGTCCAATGAGTTACTTCCACTCTTCCCGTATATTGTACTTTGTCTCATTTTATACTATGTTAAATTAATACTAATAGGTTAATTAAACATCCCAAAATATGTTTATTTTGTTCAAATTATTCTGTAATTATGTACGAGTCCTATACTCCTATTAGCTTTCTGAAGCAAAACGTAGCATTTCTGTTACGTATTAAAGTTATGTTTATCTTTTGAAAATCCACTTAAATTCAACTCTGTTAAAGTCTTAAAGTGTTTATGAAACGAAAATTAAGTTTGTCTTATTTGAAAGTACTTTTGAAATGACAAAGTAACATCTTTTGCTGTTTTTCGTTTCCTTGCTTCGTTTATGAGATATTTCAGTTTGTTTTATATGTGAAACTAACCAGTGACATCACAACGTGCATAATGACTTACTGGGAAAGGTTATATATCTTTGCTATTACTAAACGGAATCAGTTGAAAATGTATATTTCTGTTGTTGTAAGGGAAAAACGCACACATAATTGCTTTGAAGTGATTCCGTTTGATAACAGAAAAGATACATAACCTTTCCCAGTAAGTCATTATGCACCTTGTGATGTCACTGGTTAGTTTCACATATAAAACAAACTGAAATATCTCGTAAACGAAGCAAGGAAACAAAAAACAGCAAAAGATCTTACTTTGTCATTTCAAAAGTTCTTTCAAATAAGACAAACTTAATTTTCGTTTCATAAACACTTTAAGAAATTAAAAGCTGATGAGACCATTTTACATGTATATTGCTTGATGTGTCAACATTTTATTATAAAGTGAGATGCAGAGCCGCCGAGAGAAATTTTGGGGCCCTAGCCAAAAAATATTTCTGGGCCCCTACCCCTCTTCAAGTTTGTCTTATTTAATTAAACCATAAAAGAACCCATGGTAGTGAATTGAAAAGGCTATAGAGGGCCCCACTAATGAAGCTGTACAAAAGCCGCTGTGACATTGACAAATCATTAGGGGCCCAATGTAGTAGTAGTAGTAGTAGTAGTAGTAGTAGTAGTAGTAGTAGTAGTAGTAGTAGCGACTTCATGTTAAGACGGTAGTACATAATAGTGTTAAATACACTAATAAACTTGTAGCCCTCAAAATTACTAAATCTAAAATACATGAAATACAATTACAATTTATAATATTTACAATTAATGCAATGCTCATTATTAAAACTTCAGTTGTTGGTTATTATAAAACTAAATTCATCATTCAACAGTTCAGCGGGCCCCTGGTTAACGACCAGGCTGACCCCCCTTCTCGTCAGGCCCTGTGAGAAGTACATTTTACAAAGGGCAATGGCTTTTTGAAAATTTTTCAGTATAACATCAGAATGGGTATGCCTGTTGAGAATGCACACAGGAAATTAATATACATCAAATAAAAATTTTATGTACAGGATGGGAGATTAGACAGACAGTTGTCCCCCAGGAGTTGGGGCAATTTACTTCTATTTAAAAAAAAATCTAATGCCCCATAATTCCCCTGGGTGGGGGGGGGGGGTGATTTCCGATGACAAGTGCAAAAACAGCAGAGAAAGGGGAGGAATTACAGGAAAGATTTAACTGTTGGCAGGAAAGGCTGGAGAGTGGAGAGAGGAAGACTTAATAAGATAAACGAAAGAAAAGCGGAGGTTATGGTCAGTGAAAGAAATACGATGCAGCAGATCAATATCAAATACAGAGGAAAGGACACTTTAAAACAAGTGGGAAAATACAATTACCTAGGGGCAGTATTACAAATAATTAGAAGGGGGTTGTGAAGCAGCAGTAAGAGCAAGAATAAAAGCAGGGTGGTACAAATGGAGAGAAATAGCAGGGATTATATATGTGATAAGGCAATTCCAATACCTGTGAGAAGTAAGCTGTACAAAAGTGTGATGAGACCAATGTGTATCTATGGAGCAGAAACATGGGCCATCCGAAAGAAAGAGGAAACGCTCTTAGCTATGATGGAAATGAGGATGCTGCAGAAGATTAAAGGTGTAATCCTTAGAGAACGAATTGGAAATGAAGACATCAGGAAAGAACTTGGGTTTACACAGGGACGTAGCCAGGATTTTGAAAGGGGAGGAGCGAATCGCCGAAGGCGCGAGAAACGTCTTGGGGGTTCGAAATCTAGAGTTTCTAAAATGGCATTTCCTGCATTTTGGGAGAAGATTTTACACAATTCTGAAAGTTTGAAAAGTCATAAAATACTAAAAAAAAATAACCGTTGAGTTAAGTGACATAATGTGCGATATATCAATATTGACTGCTTCCAATTCTAATGATGACGGATATAGCTTTCGCTATGAGTCGCCAACAAGATCTATCCCGTTAACCCGTTTCGTCCGCGTATTATCAAATATTAACCAAACAAGATGGGCGCTATAAAATCAGGACGCTATTAAACGTGGCCCGGGCCCCGGGGCCGGTGTTCATAAACAAGCACGGAGACAGGATTAGGAGCCAAGGAAGGTACCATTTCATATTATTAGCTAGTCACTAGCGTCAGAAGAGCGACTGAGATCCAGTCAATAACCGCTGGGTAAATCACCTGTGCATCTGAGTACGAGTGTTCAAAACAAAATTTCATCATGCTAAGGGGGGGGGGGGGGGGGTTAGTGACCACTTCCACCGCTCCCACTCTGCCTACGTCCCTTGGGGTTACATCAATAGTCAACAAGTTGTGGGAAAGCAGACTAAGGTGGTATGGCCACTTTGTGAGGAGGGGTGAAGAGGACCCAATAACGAAAATTAGAAGGAAAGAGATAGAGGGGACAAGACCAAGAGGAAGACCAAGGAAGATCGAGGTGGATGTACAACATGAAGGAGGATTATAATATGGTAACTTATTTATTGCGTAACTACCAGTGTTGATTTGTAAGATTTTACTATGAGTGCTACCCAGTGAACTCTATACAAAGACTGGAACGATACCTCCATAAAGTCGGCCCTATGATTGGATGAAGCCAAACTTCCGGCTGCAGGGGGCAACACATGAACGTCTGACCAACGTCCAAGGAGCGGTGGAAAACAGACAATGGCCCAGCGAGAATTTTTTATTTTTTTGTAGTTGAACTTCTTCTGAATTGATATAACGAAGTCAGTATGTATTAGAATCATTGTCCTTTCTGCCTGAGGTATCTTTGCTGGTAAAAATAGATTGAAGCAGGAAATATATTGCCAAACGAAAGCAACATTTTGCTTGGATTGATGGAAACTCCTGACGAAAATTCAGGTTATATTTAGTATTTATTCGTCTTTATTTTATGAATTCTTGCAACCCTGTCAAGCAGTGCCTTTGCTCTTATGAATAGTCTCCTCATACCTTTTGAATCATTGTAAGACCACATATATTTTGATCTTTGATGCCTTTAAAACACTGTCGGTTCCGCGTATTTCTGTGTTTTGTTCGATTTTTTGACTGTTCAGAAAATGTAATATTTATGGTTTTTATTGATCATGTCAGCACCATATGCTCGACAGATTATAGCCACTAGATTTCAGTAGGCTTTAGCCCTGATTAATGCTATCTTTATTTGATTCAAGATAGTTTATAGACTTTTTTCTTGACTTTTGATACCTCAACTGACTCAACACTTGGAGCTGCCCTACAAAAAATCAAGAGATCCGCGCGGTGTCGGACTCAAAATGTGTTTTTTTGTCAAATATTCAAGCTACGTTTTTGCTGCTAAAAGCCTTTAGAAGAAGTATCTATTACTGTAGCATGTTTGCATTTCTTTGTAACAAAATATAACTTAAAAAATAAACTGAGATTTTCTTGCATATAAAGAGGACTGGGGCCGCCCTGCTTGTCAGCCTCCATGACGGCTTCAAAATTTGGTTTGTAGGTATCGTTCCAGTCCTTATATAGAGTTCACTGGTGCTACCTAGCTGGATTAGCCTTCCTCCACTCTCCTCCGCAGAGGCTTTTTTTAATATTTCGTATTGATATAAATGTCCGTACGTAATGAGAGTTCTCGAGAATTTTTATTAGTAATATGAGCACTTTGATTCATTCTTACATGAAGTTTTGGGTTAAGGGTTAGGGATGTGTAGTACACATGGGGGGGACATTAAGGGATGAAAAATGCAACCCAAAACTTCATGTAAGAATGAATCAAAGTGCTCATATTACTAATAAAAATTCTCGAGAACTCTCATTACGTACGGACATTTATATCAATACGAAATATTAAAAAAAGCCTCTGCGGAGGAGAGTGGCCTTCCTCGGTTATTTCTAGGCAGCAATTGCTCAATGTTTAAAATTTTATTTTCTATTTACTGATAAAAATGTAAGATTGTGAGTATAAATAAATTTGTTTGTTGTTGTTGTTTTTGTTGGGAGTAAATGAGAGAGTGGCGAAGCCAAGAACCAAGTGGAGGGAAAAGATTCGGGCGGCCGACGCGGAATAAGGAAAAGGCCGAAATTGATGATGATGATGATGATGATGATGATGATGATGTTGACGATTCCGACATACGTAGAAAATCGGCCACTTTCATGGGGCAGTTCGCAGTCCACGTGGTCAGCTAATACGGGTCAGCCCGTATTTCGCTAGGGAGTTCGGGCGCGGGCGGTACCGCCAGCTACGCAGGCTAATTCCGACACATCTCCGACGATCTCCGAAAGAACCTCTGCGAACAATGTTTTTCGCCGGGTTCTCCGGTTTTCCTCCCTCCGTAAAATCAAGACCTATAGACGTCTTAGCTGTAAATGGAGGACGCCACCAGCTCTGGTGAAAAACTTATCCTCCTTAAATAAAGAATAATAATAATAATACCTAATGGGTTTCCATGTTTGGATAGCCTGATCCAAACACGACGTAAAAAAAGCATAAAAAAACACGAGCCGCTAGGCGAGTGTTCTTTAGCTTTCGAAAGTCGAGCAACATCCCGAATGTTTGGATCAGGCTATCCAAACATGGAAACCCATTAGGTATTTCTTTTATAAATAACCGACAATAAAATAACAGATTTTGTGAAAAAAAAATGATACGAATACATATTCTCCCGAAATTCATCAACTACCAATCACGTTTTGTCTACTTTTCCTCAGACTCATAAATAACCAATCACATTTCGCCTTACAATGTCTTGATGACGAGCCAGACGAGCGAAACGAGAAAAAATTCCTTACAATGTCTTGATGACAAGCCAGACGAGCGAAATAAAGACATTGTAAGGCGAAATGTGATTGGTTGTTTAGTAATCCGAAAATTATTTTGCCGACAAATTCAACATTAAAGATGGGAATGTCCAACCTCGTACCCAGGGCCTTCTCTGCTTTCTTGCACGCGCGGCCGGGCATATTTGGCTCTGGGGACGAGATTGAGTCCAAGACTCTTGGAGTACTTGGTCATGTGGGTAATTTGAACTGGGGGGAGCGGTTAATTTCGTTCTAAACGTAGATTCGTAGAAGATATTTGTTGCAAGTCTTGTATAGGTAAATCCGAGGGGTAAATCAGAATTTAAAGTATTGAATGAACGTTTATTTATGATGTATTTTAAAAAACTACGTTGATTTACGACATTTGCTGGATATTTCATATTTGTTGCCGTCAATCGTCATTCGTTATGAAGCCGAAGGCGACGGCGACGAACAATCATAATACTGCAGTTCAGGTACTGCTGCATATACTTGATATTCGAATGCTGTCTATTGTTGAGATTCACTTACCGTCCAGTATAGCGCATTTTTGTTGTATGTTTCTTCTCCACACGTTTGGGATTTGTGGATATTTATTGAATTGTTGTTGTAATTTACTAATTTGTGTCGATTTACTACAGCATTATTCGAATCTGCTGTCCTCGTTGAAGTATTTTAATAATATATATTGAAACACCATCGACGAACATTATAAATCAGCACTGAAGACTTTGACTTTGTATATTTATAAATTTGTAACTTTATAAATTTGATTCAGAAAGGAATGTGGTAGTATAGACGCTACTGATGCAGAGCTACTGATGGTCATTAACTGATTTGATAAATTTATTAAGACAAAGTCTTGTTATTTGTACGGGTTTGGTTATTCTTAATTGCTTAAATAGTTCGCCAAATAGTTTTACATACACATGACTGTACCGATCTCCTCGGTACAACGTAAGCCACACGCAAAAATGTCGTGGTCACGTGACCAGCCTGTGCCAGGGTCTTCTCTCCATAGAGATCATATAAATACTAGAGGGGGCATTGGCGGGAAAATTTGGTAACCACATGGCAGCCGCCATTACCTATGATGTTTCAGTCAATTGGTTGGCAAATGTACTACACCCAGTCCCTTGCCAACCAACGCGCCTAATGTTTGCCTCTAAAAAAAATCCAAGATGGCGACGTTCAATTGGTTACCCGCGGTTGACTGAAATTAAGATAGGATCTCTATGCTTCTCTCCGCCCCGCCATTTTGAGAAGGCCCTGGGTACGAGGTTGGGGAATGTCACTCTGACCAACTCTGACCATCAAAAACAGCGAATATTATTAGAAAAATGCTTAAACATACCGCCTCAACCGTCTGGCTTATGGTTTCAGAGCAAATACATGAAAAACATTCTTGGCCGTAAAAATCCGCTGAAACTAAAGCTTCCTAAAAACATTTTCATCGGCAGATTTGGATTTTGTATCGAGAGCTCTTGGATATTTTACTTCATATCGACAAAGTATTTTTCTTTTACCAAGTGAGTTCATCAGGCAAGAAAATGAAAGGTATTTGAACAGAATGTTTAATATTCCGTTTTAATATCGTTTTCAAAACGTGTACTTTCCAAATCACGTTGTTTTGTTACCACATTAAAGTAACAACCACCGTATATATTTCATGGCCAGAAATCGAGGACAACATGGCGGCAAAGCATGCGCACTGAATCCCTTTTTAATTAATTCAATATGGCGTCCTTCAATAGATTTCTTAAGGAAATATAAAGAACAATCATTTTCGGTTATTTACTATTGTAAATTCCAACATGCGAACGTCCAAAACTTCATCAAATTGAACAATCGTTCAGCACTACAATTTCTATTAAGTTTGGAGCGTCCTAAATAGGTTCCCGAGCCCCTCACAAACATACCTCTTATTCGCTGTTTAAAGTCTATTAATCTGCTATATCACTTATTTTGGAGCTCCAATTTTGGCTGCTTCTGTGTTGTTTGTCCACGATGCGAACGTCTGAATTTGCTCGGGATGAACGTTACTTTGTTTTGCGGAGTTGTTCGTTCCACTTTTTCGTTGTTTAATAGGTTCCCAAAGACCTTAAAATGTACGATTTATTGCAGCCGAGTCGTTGTAATTTAATCCATCAAGCGCCGAGATAAATACTGAACTCGGCGTGAAGAAGCAATGCATTCCTCGATAATTTCGGGTTCTTGTCCGCCATTTCTTATGGAGCTGTTGCTAGGTTGCCAGGGTCTTAAGCGCTGTTATTATTATTAAATGTGACTGTGGTTCAGAAATAATAACCGAAATTTATGCGGCAATTTTTGTGAGTATGAGTGTACAGGCCTGTCTAGACGATTAAACCTTTTGTAATTTGATATTTGGGTAAGAAATGGGTCAATAAGACATTTTAGCGAATAACTCTACTTTAATTTATTGCTATAGACTTCTGTTTATAGCCGAAATGATCGATATTTAGCCATCAGAATTTTCAAATTAATATTACCATCTAAATATGAGCCCACAGGCCACTGCCGCTGAGTGTCCTGTATTTCTAGCCATGTTAGCGAGTTTAGCTTGGCTCTTGAACCCAGCAGGGACAGAAAACAATTTCAGGCTTGGTTATAGTTCTCTCAATATATAAACATATAGTGTTGTTGTTTTTTAATTGGACATTTAAGTTAGTTCTTCGCCCTCGCTTATTTAAAACGTTTCCTGTTGAGGCCCTAACACATACCTATACTTACCCATAATATTTTAGTAATTTCGATGCTATTTTATTTGTGTCAGTAGTCAATCAAAATTGCTGCAAATTTCCGTGTTTGGACTAGCCTCCTTCGCAGACGTCTTGTGGACTTTTGTTCCCGCCACAAGACGTCTGCGAAGGAGGCTATATGTTTGACTGCCTGATCCAAACATGGGTATTGACCAATCAGCGCAGTCTGGCAGGTATCTTGATCTTATACACGATTTAATACAATCGCTGACCAAACATGATCATGCTGTGTGTTGATATTTTAACACCCAAAGGGACTTGACATATGAACGCTGTGTGGAAATACCTTAAATACAGGCAATCGTGTTTTGTGTATTGCGAATTGTGTTTTCTATCGGAGAATTAGATTGTGTTTTGACTATTTTCGGTGACGGATGACGTTTAGACGTTCATAGATTTTAGCACTGCATGCATGCGATGTGATTGCAGCTGCGAGTTTGCATGAAAGCTATTGCAAACAAACTATGCAAAATCCAAGATGTGAGAACACAAGGAACATTCATGAAGATAACAGACTTTAAGGAAACAGTTTGTTGACAGTAACAGTATCTTTATATTTTTGCATTATTATTCATGTGCTTTATTACTAAACGAGTTGTATATTTGTTATGCTGAGTAGGAAGCTTGTATACACATGTATGTTCTACAGTATGTACCATTTGTGTTTTTACCGACTGTTACTTGTCTTTGAGTTTGAGATCGGCAATGGACAGTAGTAATTATTGATCCATTAGGGCATTACGATTTATATTCAAAGTGCTTTGAACCTTTGAGTATGTAATTTTGTGACAAGTATGTTATCCATATCTTGATGTTCATTTTGATACTCTATGAATTTTGATGCATAGATTGAGTAAAAAGATATTCATCATGGAAACAATTATGTTCCTCATATATACAGTAATACTTTAATGACATATTGGCCATTATAACATCAGCAGCCAAGTGTGTGTTATATGCGAATGGTATACCAAAATGTATAGAGAAATTAGAGTGTCTGACATTCAACTACAGTACTAGCACTGCAGAGTTAAAGAGCCTTCCATGCTCTAAAGCAAAAACATGCAATCAGGATTCATGTTGTATGAAGATATTGCATAGATGTAGGCGGTGTGGGTATATTTTACTAGTCACCTTGTCCTATATATTGCATATTTGCTAGTGCATCTGTACCTGGCCCACATGCACATGTGAAGTTTGGGCACTTCAGACAATAACTAAAATCAGTCGGGTTGAAAGACTACAATGCAGGGTAACTAAATATATTTTAAGTTTTTGAACTGGCAGGATGATTTGTCATACAATCTGAATGATCATCTGAAAACAGTTAATCTACTACTTTACCATTATCATACTGGTATGACTTGAAAGATCTTTTCTATTTTAAACGCGTTATACAGGTCACTATAATATTCCTATTAATAATTTTGTTCAACTCAATAATTCAGTCAGAATCACTAGAAACAGTTCATAACTAGATGTACTAGTTTCTAAGTGCTGTACTGAACGTTTTAAGCTAGTTAATACTTGAACTGTATATTTAAACTTTGGAGTATAGTCTACCTTGCTCAATGCCAGATTCTACCTCAGTTAATCAGTTTAAAACTCAACTTTCTAATCACTACATTAATGCTGTAATAAGTTAATGCTTATACAACGTCAATAACTTTTTTTTGGAAATCAATGTTTAAAATGTTCTTCATCCTGACCTGTAACACTCTCTCTTCTAAACCTTACTGCTACTGACCTTAATCACTTATATCTATTGTATTGTTTACATGATTATCCTGAATTGTGAAATGGTCTAGAATTCCAGATAATCCTGAATATTAAAGAAATTGAAACCCAACCCTGACCCCCACCTCTAAACCAGACGCTAAACCTAACGACAACCCCCGGTAACCCGAAATCTATCCACAACCCCCCAGGGAGAAAGTTCCACCTCTCAGACCCTGACCACAACACCCCTACTGTTTTTTTGTTTTATGCTTTTTAGTTTATAAACATCCCGCATGTGGGACAGAGAAGTCCCCTAGGCATCAGGATCATCCTGAATTCTAGACACTTTAAATTGACAATTCAGGATAGTCCTGCACCAATTTCCTGCACCACATTCAGCCTTCGATCTGATCTTCCTCGGCCCATTCCCACCTCTTTGCCATCCCGATTGTATGAAATCATGAATTTGCAATTGCAACATGACTTCTCAGCGAATTGTAAATATTGTCTGGCGTGTGCTTTTGGTTGCTCTCTTACTAGCAGGTTTTGCACTAATTTTGTTAAATGATCAGTTACTGAAATCTTTCGTTGCTCTCGTTCCTCGTGCTTTGAATAGGCGCAAACAGCAAAGTCAGGAAAGTGGCAAACCGATCTCAGGCATCGAACGACGTACGGCGTTGACGTTGTTTATCGGCATATTCAGTTCCCCGCCATATTTAGACAGGAGAAATGCCGTTCGACAAACGTGGGGCAGTCAGTGTAAGATTGCCAACGATGTTGTATGCTGGTTTGTCACTGATGGACAAGATGTTGAAGGGAGGCCATTAGAAGGCAAAGTGAAATCGAGTCTTGACAACGAAAGTCGTTCGTTCAACGACATGCTATTCGCCCAATCACCCGGTGGGATGAATTTTGCTCGAAGGTATCTTTGGCTGATTCAATGGGCGAGTGAGCGGTACAAGTTTAAATATCTACTTCGCGTGGACGATGATTATTTTATATGTTTTGAAAAGTTAATGCTGGAACTCAGACGTCGACCAAAGAGAAAGTTGTCCTGGGGTTGGCTGCGATGTTCTCCAGGTTAGTACACACGGGGGGGTGGGGGGGGGGGGTGTGTAGTAAGGTCAAGCGAATACCCCAATACCTGTACAGACAAGCACACACCCTACTGTATGTAATTGATGAAATAAATTAGGGGTGTGTGTGTGAAGGTGTGAGAAATTTTAGGGTGGTCTGGGGTATGCCCCCCCCTGGCTGTTTTCAGTAGTGGTGTAACAATACAGTTTGCCCACAATACAATATGTATCTCAATACAACAACCACGATACGATTCATATCTTGATACAGTGGAAGCAACATGTTGGTGATGTATTGTTGTGAAAAAAAATTGCATGTTTCATCACAGTAAAATGTTTGTCCGAAAATCTTACACACAAATTTAGAGGCTTCATTGTTTTACTTATTATAAATAAGAAAAATATTAAAGGTGCTGTGCAGTCCATTCTGTGCATGTACGTAACTAATGTTTACATCTTCATTTACAAAAAAATATACTGATACCTTATTCAACTCAGCTTTTCTTGCTTCCTGTGACATTAGTAACTTGTACTGACAACAAAACATTTTCATAAGAAATAGAAGAAACCCGAAGAGATATCCTTGCCGAATCACTTAATTTTGTGCCATGTTGCTCCTATAAACAGTTTACACTTAGCTGAGTACATCATGTAATTATCTACAAATGTCATGTTTTGACCTGGTCCTCAAAACAAAGATGGTGGATCATGTGCAGAATGGACTGGACAGCACCTTTAAAACTCTGAAAATAAGAACATGTACAGTGAAACATGATAACTGATAAGCTGAATTACACATATGAATTGACTGACCATTAAGCACACTGGCTATTTCATTTTCTTATTAAAATGTTTTTGCATCATACCTCGATTCAGTTCTGTGCACACCACATTGTATGGGGCTGTTCACAAAATATGTGATGGTGTTTTCATGGATTTTCAACACCCCTCTCCCCCCTGTGATGCTGTGTTACAGATGTAATCACATACCCCCACCCCCCTTAAATATACATGACTTTGGGCTTACCCCCCTTCTCCAATATAAAATACAGTATCAGCTACAGCCTACATAATATACTTTTCTTCATGTACGAAATATGTATACATAGATACTGTATTATCTAAAACTTTAAAAACTGAAAGAAACATTGTGAACAGCTACTAAAGTTGATTCTGAATCACGTACATGATAACAGTTTAATAAAGATAGCAAAGTTTAAAAGATCATATTTTACAAATAATTTATAGATAAGAGTGTACAATGTACATGTATAGAATGATGTACTTTTCTCACCAACAGTGTATAAAAAAAAATACTTAGTTTTTCAGTCTGTCTGTCATGTGACTGTGTTTGTTATACCCTCCCCCCTTGTGACGTTATGTGACGCTTCAACAAACACCCCTTCACACTCCCACCCCCCAAGCGTCATGTGTTTTGTGAACAGCCCCTATGGTGGACTAACTAATGTATGGCAATATATTGGTGTATCAGTATATCAATTAACGCCACTAGTTTTCAGCCTTTTGGTGTAGTTTTGAGTGAGGTTTTAAATTTAAGAGAAATACAAAGTCAAATAAAATCTATAGTGTGCATATTGACACATGTGTGCATTAAATAGGGGTGCATGCATTCCCCACACCCCCCTTGGATCTGCACATGCTTTCCTGTTCTTCATGCTAGGGTTTCTTGTTGGGTTTTCTGGTTTTTCCCTCCATTGAAATCAACACCTAGATCTTAGGTGTGATCTGTGGTCAAACATGTGTCATATGGCAGCTGCCTGGACTGTGCCTTTGATATGCCTTCCACTTGACCAATGTTGATCTGCATCCTTTGCAATTCAGCCACTGGTTGCAAGTAAGTATGATTAGCCCTCAGTCCTTTCCATTCTTTTCCTCAGGTGGTAGTATATTCAATTTAAAGGATGACTTGTGAAGTAATTCTATAATATTTTGAATTTCAAGCATAGCAGTAGGGGATTGGGACGGGCAGTGAAGGGAGTCCGTTTGCCGGCAAACGCTCGCAATCCATTGGTTGACACATTATATATATATTTATACAATACCCTGGTTGCTATGCGTGTTTTCATTGGCTGTTGCCCATGATCTATTAAAGGACAGACACATGGACACGTCACATCACGTCAGCTGATTTGCGTTTTCATTCTTCATGCCCCAAAATCCGGCAAGAGTTTCGATAAAAACCTTTTAAATTTTTGTATTGTATAAAAGAAATAGATTCCATTTTTTTGTTGTCTGTTCAGTTATAGATGCACAGAGGACGTCACAACGTGGTAAGAACATCAGTGACCCACTCGACTGCGTCTCGTGGGCCACTTTTTTGTTCTTACCACGTTGTGACGTCATCTGTGCATCTATAACTGAACAGACAACGGCAAAATGGAATCTATTTGTTAAATATACTATAAGTGAGCTTACCTCAAATGTTGATGGTCGCTACTGTCAGTTTCACGCTGGGCGATCTTCAGGCGCCTGAAGATCGCGCAGCGTGAAACTGACAGTAGCGACCATCAACATTTGAGGTAAGCCAACTTTAGTATATTCGCTCTATCTTTACGGTATTGAGCACTTTTTGATTATTTGCGAACAACACTTTGTTTGTTTGAATATATATATATTAGAAGCCAAGGTAACAAGTTCAAATTAAATAAACTGAGATTGAGAAGAGGGTGGTCATAAGGCAGCTGCATGTGCATCCGAAGGAAAATATTTACTCGCTGTTTCCCCAATAGTTTACTGCAAGATTTTCACCCAAGACGCGGGCCCTTCGGCCTGACGGCGAGTATAAAATTGTCGGCTGACGTTGGCTTGGGCAAAATATCATTTAATTTATTTAAAATTTCCTATATGATGATGCCTATTGCCTTGCTCGGAGTAAAACAGATCCGCTCTATAAAAAGCGCTCCTCGGAGACTCAAGGCTCGTTTTCGCACGCCTATATTAAATCTGAGCCAGACAGGTGTCAGGCGCAAACTCGTACCCAGGGTCTTTTCAACCCGCCGCGCTTGAGAAAAGACCCTGGTATCGGCTGGTCACGTGTCTCCCAGAATCTGGGAGATAGAAATTGTCACAAGGGAGGGGAGGTTATATTTCAATTGGTCACACGACACTGATAAATGCGCGAAAACGCCAAAGAGATTTTGGAGAAATTTTTCACTGAGGTCTCACAATGTATGAATCGTTGAACTTAAAATATCTGTGTTCTTGAAATGTTTACATTTTGCTTTTGTACTGAACAGCGATTATTCGTCTGTGATCCTGAAACCAAAGCAAATGACGTGTTGTGTTTAGAGGCAGTATAACGCTGT
This sequence comes from Paragorgia papillata, assembly GCA_035771165.1. Taxonomy (NCBI): domain Eukaryota; kingdom Metazoa; phylum Cnidaria; class Anthozoa; order Scleralcyonacea; family Coralliidae; genus Paragorgia; species Paragorgia papillata. Next base: position 49,199 of record JAWNZC010000308.1, on the reverse strand, counting down.
ATTAAAAAGTAAGACACATTCTGGTGGTCCTGCCACTGGCTACGGAAAAATATCGATGATATTCCATCTTTTTCCTGCATTGTTATCACAAAAGAGATGTTTAAGTTTCCTACGACAAGTTCTATCTCCCGTGGTAGTTGTCATTTCTTCTTTGAATTTCCTCGTATACACCAGCGATCAAATACTCAGGTAAACATTGTACGGACTAGAGGCGCTGTTTTGAGCTCTTCAAAATTGCTCGAGTACAGATGTTCATGCATGTACTCGATCAAACAAACATTAACCGTCTAAACTCTAAAGAATGGGGGTTATCATGAACGAAATTTAAAAGGATATAAAAAGAGCTAAAGTTCGTTTATTAATGAGACAAATATGTTATGTCGAGGTTTATGTACATGCATAGGAATGGTGCTGCAATCTTAAATCTTGCATCAAAATGTTTTTCACAAGCAATTGTACGGAGTTATAAGATACTCAAAAGACATATTTCTTATTTTGTTTGAAAAGCCCATCAAAAATAACCCAGAAAGGTGTGATACGTTTTCGCGGCGGCAACGTATCTTTAGAAGTTTGATTCGACAGGTCAAAGCACGAGTGACAAGAACAATTCAACAACGTTCAAAACAAACTCATAAAATTTTAGTTAATAAAAGCTTCACAAAAGGAATGTTTATCTAACTTTTAAAAGGACTGACAAGTGTTGTTTTCTTAAGCGGTCTGTCTTCTAATAAAATAATTGGAAAACGTAATTTACACGTACGTATTTCTACACTACATGACAATGCGGTTTCTTTACCATTGCGTATATGTCGAAGGAACACGTATTAAATATAACATAAACAAGACAAACTTTACCTCTTCGTCTGATGTAAATGCTAACTGTTTTATTAGAGGCTGATCCCGTCAGCGCATTTCCTAGGAGCTTAAGCTAGCCACACACAATAGAAAGGGAGAAATTCCCACGCATCTCTTGCTAAACTGCTATTTATAGTGTTCGAGCGCCGTTTATGACTTTGTTGAATTCTTGACCTAAATTTCTTTAAATTCCAAAGCCTTCTTTTACGTGGGCCGGCATACCAACTGAGCTCGAGGAAGATCGTCGTGACTCTCCAGAAAGTGTTCTAATGTTCCCCAAAAAATAAGCAAAGCAGTTCGCGAATTGCGATTGTTGTTCTTACCGAACCACATAGTCTACAGACTGCAGGAACTTCATTATCTCCGACAATTGGATTTTTAGGATTTAACTCAGAGATTTAACTCTGGATTTAACTCGGGGTTTAATGCTGTTGATGATCGGAAGAGACGTTGCCAACTTTTCACAGATATTCTATTCGCTTCTGCCCATTTACATCAACTCCTCTTTTATGCATCTGCAGAATCGATTGTTTATCCGACCTCCGCACCCCTCCACCCTAGTAATAAAAAATTGTTATCTCCCAGATTCCGGGAGACACGTGACCAGCCGATACTAGGGTCTTTTCTCAAGCGCGGCGGGTTGAAAAGACCCTGGGTACGAGGTTGTGTCAGGCGCCGCTGTACGTCAACTACGCTTAAGGTGGCTCCACACAGTTTCTTGAAAAATGGAAAATACAAGTTTGAGAGTCCAAAACACGTGCATAAACAATTCGGAAAAAGAATAAAACTAAATGTTATGCATAGTTCAACAGTCTGACAATCAAAAACTGTTACAAAATAAATAGCAACAGTTGTTGCTATGGCAACAATGACGTTTCAAAATGGCTGCAATTACCCTTCAAACTAATTTAATTCGAAAAAAACTTTTGTGACCCCCAATTTTTTTTTTCATTAAAACTTTTCTTGATGTATGAGTAATAATCAATAGGCCGATTTAAAAAAAATTCTGTAGAACGAATAATTTTTTCCCCGGAAAAATCATGTTTGTTAATTTTTAAAAAATTTCGTTTTACAGAATTTTTTTAAAATCGGCCTATTGATTACTCATACTTCAAGAAAAGTTTTAAAGAAAAAAAAATTGGGGGTCACCAAAGTTTTTTCCGAATTAAACTAGTTTGAAGGGTAACTGGCAGCCATTTTGAAACGTCATTGTTGCCATAGCAACAACTGTTGCTATTTATTTGGTACTGTTTTGGATTGTCAGACTGTTTAACTATGCATAACATTTAGTTTTAGTCTTTTTCCGAATTGTTTAATCACGTGTTTTGGACTCTCAAACTTGTATTTTCCATTTTTCAAGAAATGTATGGAGCCACCTTAAAGTGCGACTGAACTCTTTTGTAAGTTTGTTTAGGTTTGAAAAGCGACTTTTCCCAATTTAGTTCGCTATATTTACACAGTTATATTTTGCTTTTGGAGTTGGATGAAAAGTTGAACAGCTTTGCCTTTTGATCAAGGTGTTCTTGCACATTGTTGGTAGATTTCGAAATAGACTGACTGACTTTGTAGTTTAACAGTGATCAGGTGTGGCTGGCAATTGCTAACAACTGATTTAATCGTAAATATGTTCACCAATATGAAGTATGAAGTATGCACCACATTCAGCCTTCGATCTGATCTTCCTCGGCCCACTTCCACCTTTGCTCGCGCGGTGGAGAGCCTCTGCAGCGGAGGAGACCTACGCACTTCTGCCACTTTGCCAGTAGCCCGAGTGAACGCCTGACCCATGCAGGCGTCTTGTTTAATGAGAGATTACACTTGACAGTATCGACACGAGGTCGATTTAAAAGGTAAGCAAACCAGTCAAATAGTTCGCGCTGTGTTTGCAAAATTGCAATCATATTCAAAACAATGAACATATATGAAATGTGCATCGTGTGATCATTAAAATCTGATTTAATAGCTAATGTAACCAAGTTCTGACCAACACTCTAACAATTAAAATTCGAAACAAACTATAAAATTGGACTCGCATTGCAAACACGTAACCAAGCAAGCACGTAACAAGTGGATGTTTGTGTTTAAAAAAAAAATGTAAGACAGGTATTCTATTAAAGTTTAGGAATACGTTTTAAGAAACTCAATATTTGAAGAAATGCTAACTTAGCTAGAATATTTATAAAATGCAGGAGCGCGATCAAAGGCGCGCCATACGTATTTTGAGGCGCTTGCTATAGGCGCGCGCGCTTGATCAAGATCAGACAGACAAAATGATCGCATCAGGGGGTGATTACATGGACCGGTTAACCGGGCTGAGTTTACGAAACGTTTACATGGAGCGCGGGCTAGCCCGGTCAGCCGGTGTAACAGGACCAGATGCCCCCCCTTCAGAATGCCCCGGGGGATCTGGTGCTAGGACCGGATGCCCACCCTCAGGACCAGATGCCCCCCCCCCCCTTGTGAAATCCTTTAAAATACTTTTTAAACCAAGTTCAAAATGTATTGAAACTTGTTTCGAAACTAACAATAAATCTCTTAGATGGTTAAATGAGTTCGCAAGTGTTCGATAGACGTTGAAATGTCTCCCAAAGCGCCATTGAAATGTTAATCGCGGTCGGCAATGATTAATGGTTGTTTTTCTATTTTTGAAACCGCGCTTCGGAGAAAAACCCATGCCGAAATAGTGCCTTTTTCAAAGTATGCCAGACCAGAAAACCGAGGTCTATTTCAACGCAATAAAAAACGAAACTTGAACATCTATTTAATAAATTGGAAATTCGGCGTGACCATGACCACTTCCGCGTGCTGGCTTTTGGACTTTCTCTTTCATTATTTTGACACCATAACTATCGTTGGAATAGTCTGATAGCCATATGCATTCAGTAAGAGAGAATATCAGACGTCTGAGAAATTGGACTTCGCAAAAAATGGAGGCGTATGAAAAAGAAGAGGCCAACCAATACACGGCACACCATATAATTCGAAAGTGCATTATAATTTGCCGAATTTCCAATTTAGTAAATAGATGTTCAAGTTTCGTTTTTTATTGATTGTAATATCGTTGAGCTGATGTTTCGAAGCGTTGAAATAGACCTCGGTTTTCGGGTCTGGCATACTCTGGCACGTTTCGGCACGGGTTTTTCTCCGAAGCGCTCTTTCAAAAATAGAAAAACAACCATTAATCATTGCCGACCGCGATTAACATTTCAATGGCGTTTTGGAAGACATTTCAACGTCTATCGAATACTTGCGAACTCATTTGACCATCTGAGAGTTTTATTGTTAGTTTCGAAACAAGTTTGAATACATTTCGAACTTGGTTTAAAAAGTATTTTAAAGGATTTCACAAGGGGGCATCTGGTCCTGAGGAGGGGGGGGGGGGGGGGGGGGGAGGGGCATCTGGTCCTAGTACTATACACCAACACCAACACCATCTGGTCCTGGTGTATTTGTTTAGTTGAATTGAAATACGAAGAGAAAGTCAAAGTGTTTTTGTAAGTCTTTTTGCCTTCTGCAAGTTTCGAGTCAGTTTAGTATTTGGTATTTTAAAAGTCTTTGGTATATAACAAAACGGTTGTTGACTTTTGCCTCGAGAAACATCGAGTTTTACGGTCCCTCAGGCTTCAATGTCACTCGGGCTAAAGCCCTCGGGTGACATTGAAGCCTTCGGGTCCGTAAAACCCGATGTTTCCCTCGGCGCCAGTCAACACGTGTATAATATTTCTTCCTAGTTGGTTTAGTTTTCGATGCGGAAAGGACTTGCACCTGGTCCTGGACCCGTGATTGCCCTTCAGGGTTCAAAATAAATATTTTGGATTTAGATATTTTTGTAGGCTGTCTTGCATATGTACATTTATGGTACCGGCTATTTTGATATACAGGCTATTTGCCTGCTATGTGAGTCCATGAGAGGCCCACCTAGGAATTGTTTTAGTTAATAAGCTCGTATTCAAAAAAGAATCTCATTTACTGTAGACGTCGCGTTAGGCTGTGAAACGTTACACTACATTGGAAGTTACACTACGTTTTAAGACGTTACGCTACGTTATTAAAGCTATGTTATACAACATCGCGCTGTGTTGTATGACGTTAATAAGCTATGTTTAAAGACGTTACATTTAATACGCTACGTTATAAGACGTCACACTTTGTTGCGAGACGTTTACGCCACGAGAACATTACGCCACGTTGTAAGATGTTACGCTACGTTATAAAACGTATACAGTAGCTGGCTAGCGGCGTGAAAATGCCGGCTATAGCCGGCAGCCGGCCGCTATTTTGAACCCTGCCCTTGCCACAGAACATAATTTTGTTCTTCTTTTTACTTGTTCTTTCCATATTTAATATTTCTATAGACTTTTTATTTACGTAGGTGGGTGCTTTGCGTGGGCCTTAGACTACGTTTACACGGTACCGCACGAATTCGGAACCGTGCAGGTCAAAAACTATAGACCTGAATTTTTTAGGTCTCGAATTCGTTCGTGTACTCGAATGCGTCCGGTGTCGTGGGTCCCGTGTAAACGGAAGGCAGAAACGTACAAATTCGAGTATGGTTCCGAATTCGTCCGATACTGTGTAAACGGGGCCTTAGGCCACGAATTTGTACGATTCTGCCTTCCGTTTACACAGGACCAAAGAAACCGGACGAATTAGGAAAAACACTCAGGTCAAGTTTTTTACCTGCACGGTTCCGAATTCGTCCGGTACCATGTAAACGACGAAACCAATCTATATTTTTGCACGGATAGCGCGGTATAGAGGACTGGATATGAGAAGATCATATTCCTCATTGGGTTACTAACATGAAGTATAGACCCCTCGTAGGGACAAGTCGTCTGCGTATGCACACGATAGCAACAATTCGTCCGGTATCGTGTAAACACTTCAAAAAAGAGCGCCGCACAGTACACGGCTTCGTGTAAACAGGTAGTACCGCACAAGTTTGAGTAGGGTTCTGAATTCGTTCAGTATACCGTGTAAACGTAGTCTTTAGAGTCCCGTTTGCACTTAACCCCTTTGGATCTTATAATTATATTATATATATTTTTTCTCTTTTCATCCGACTCTCTCTTTCGTCATGTTGCTATTTAAAATAATAATGTGATTATAATTAATCAAAGTTAACAAGGAGATTAGTTGCTGGCCAGCGGCTTCATCTTGCTGGTTATGCGCAGATGGGGTGCGGTGTCATGTCACATGATTTGCACTCTTCACTTGCATTTGCGCCTTGCCTGCCTTGTTGAGTTGCTTTCTCCCACCCACCTCTCCACTGCTGGAAGGCAGGGTTTTTTCTTTTGTCCGGGAGTTGTTTTTCTTTCTTTTTTTTTCTTCCATTTCCTGATTGGTAAGTATCATTGCAATTTCCACTGTTTATTCAGTGTGACAGGTGCCGGGGGTTGACCCGTGGCTTGGTTGCCAGGGTTACCTCCTTATTTGCTGTTGCTCATTTTGCGCACGAATTGCTGTTTGCTTGAGTAGTGTCATTATGCCGATTCTGGGACATTTTTGTAAAAGAGAGTTTTTTTAAATTTTCTAAAATCCTGGCTCGGATACTGGGACATGTTTTGAAATTTTTCGCAAAGGATTCTGGGTTTTTTTTGGGGGGTTGGGTTTTGGAAATTTTTGGCAAAGGATTCTGGGTTTTTTTTGGGGGGTTGGGTTTTGGAAATTTTTGGGTTTTGGATATTTTTCGCAAAGGATTCTGGGACATGTTTTGAAATTTTTCGCAAAGGATTCTGGGACATAACCTAAAAACATTTCCAAAATTTTTAGGAGGGGGGTTTCGAAATTTTTGGGGTTTGGGGTTTGGATATTTTTGGGGTTTGGGTTTTGGATATTTTTGGGGTTTGGGTTTTGGAAATTTTTGGGGTTGGGTCCCATTACAAAAAAAATTAGAAAAAATAATAATAATTTTTAAAACCCCAAAAATTTGTATTTTTTTTGAATACAAATCTTTAATATTTAATTTACATAGTTCTTAAATTTATTTAGTTTTATAATGACCAATTGCAAGTGTTGAAATTTTATCATCTAAAATAACCCTTTTGTCATCTTTAGAATTTAATGCTATTTTGTTAACATGAATGGTATTAATTGTATGTTTGGTGCTTCTAAAGGTGTTCATGCCTCTTATGACATCCTGACCTGTAAATATGCAGTTTTTGTAGTTCTCAAATACAATATCTTTGTTAATGACACTTTTTGCAATGCCTTTACACTTTTTGACCTCCTTTTCCTCCCATAACCCATTTACAGGATTTCTTTTTTTGGCCATTTTAATTGCGTAAGCTTTTGATCTAGTTCCTGCAAATTCTGAGATTTGTTCAGCTCCAGTTTCGAGCTTCATCATACCAAGAACTTTCTTGTTTTTTTTGCACTTAATTCCACTTAAATGAGTTTCTGGGAAGTTTGAAGTGTCAAACATGGTTTCAACATCTGGCGAGATATCTACAAAGAAGTCATCGGTATTAATTTCGTAACAAAGGCTGTCAGTGTCTGTAAATAGCAGTTTTGCTTTGTCCCCATATTTTGGTTTAATATAATTGTAGTCAAAATCATACATAGAAATTTTACTTTTGTCTAGAATAGCCGCACCAGAATATATGGGTTTATTTAATTTAACTTTAGTTTTTTTCATATGAACGGCACCCAAGTAATCGGTAAATATATTGATGCCAATGTAGTTGGATTTTTTCGCCAGTTTTTCTAGCTGGTCATCATCTGAAACCAGCCGGACATCAATCCTGTTTCTAACATTTTCCATTGTTTTTCCGAACACAGAGTTATTCATGAGTTTATAAAAATCTTTCTCAAAGTCATTAGTGGCGGCTGTTCTTAACTTCGTGTTTAACATAATGTAAGGCTCCATCCAGGCTTTTTCTGTAAATGAGATCCCGCGATGAATTTTTGTTAACACCAGCCCATTTGCCAATATCTGTTCAAGGGCTTCATAATGGAGTACATAATTTTTCTTATTATTAAGGTTGGGTACTAACTTTTCCACTTTGTCGATCATCATTCTTTCGGCTGCAAATGGCATATTGTTGTGCAGATCATGGAGTTCCTTTGGATAATCAAGATCCACTTCCAGAAAACAGCCTTCGCCTTCTGTTGTTAAATATTTTTCCCAGTTTGCTAACTCATCATCTGGAACCCATTCGAAATCTCCAACTGGTAATGGTTCTGTCATTGACATGCCATAAAGATTGTTACGATCTAAATATGGAATGAAAACACTTTCTTTTTCTGGATCGTACTCTTCCATATACTTATTGTTGGCCTTTGCATACCGGTGGGTAATAGTTGAGATACCTCCGCGAATACCTTTTTCAACCATGAGGTACATATTGGGGTCTGTTAAAAGCTCCAACTTTTGTTCCGTCATTTTCAGTAAGGCACTCCAAGACAGGCCAGGAGTTGTATAAAACCACATGGGGTCAAGCTTATAAGTGTTTTTGCTCATTTTTCTGAAGTTTTGAATTACATCTGACAAAAGAAGTACATCAGTTTTCAAATACAGATCATGATAATCCCTTAGCGTCTTGCATTTAAACTTGTTCCAAACATTTTGAGCGTGTTTGTAATCGTCATCGCTAATATGACTTCTTGTTAGTCTGGAATAAAATTTTTCTTTTGGTGGTAATTTGGGGTAGTCCAGCTTTTTCAGGCTGTCTACAAACTCATACGGAAACACACCCTTTTGTTTTAACAAATCCACATTTTCTTTTGGATGATCTTTAAACCCATTTTCAGTGTAATGAAATTCTGTTTTAGGTAAGTTTGATGCCAGTGTTGCCAATGAACTTGACATGAATTTTAAAGAGTCCAAAAACCTTAGCTCCAAAGGGATCCACTTTTTTCTTGTTATACCATTAGCATCCTTTTTCAAACCACCATCCATCCAAAGTTTTTTGTTGACACTTATATACTCCTCTTCTGTTTTTGCGATGCATCCAAGTTTGCCATTTGATAATCCTAAATATTTTGCTATTAAATGACTATCATATCCACTGAAATTATGGAACAAAACCGGAATATGTCTTGCACTTGACATTGAATAATTACAGTCATTATGGGCAGCACCACGATATTTACCATTTAAATGATCATGGTCTCTAACTTTGGATTTTGCGGTATTTTTGTTGGCTTTCCAAAGGCTTCTTGGGTCTAAATTTTTAAGTTTTTTCTGTACAAATTGACCACCACAAACATAACAAGTTGTTGCATTTTGGAAGTTCTTTTCGTCATCTGCTGTCATTATTATTTTTTTTGGATCCTTTAAATAGTTATGCCAAATCTTTTTTGCTTCTTTTTCCAAAGCCTCTACAAACATTTTACCAATATCTTGGAATTCATACTGTTTGGTGTAACTTACAGTTTTTCCTGGAAATATTGTTGGGTCAGAACATATAATTTGAAAGCAATAACCAATTGGAATGTGTTCTTGATATTTTTGTGTGTAACTTTTTGACTCATCATTGTTTCTGGTTTTTAAAGTTTTTAACATGCACTCAAAATCTGCAACTATGATGAATGGAACATCTTGGGTTTTCTTAAAATCTTTACAACTCCATCCCATGATATCATCAACACCCTTTTTGGGATATTCTTGGATTTGGGCGTCATGAGTTCTACAGATTGTTTCATGTTGATTTAATATCTCCTTTGTTTTGAAAGGGTTTAAACAAAAGTCGCAGAAAAAGTTTTGGTGTTGGTGGTTGTTATTTTGGTCTGATAATAACCTACTTTTACTTTTAATACAACTGTAATGATTATTATAACAAAACAGGTCTACATTATTATCATAACTTGATCTACTTATTTGTATTTGAAAAATCTTTTTAATTTCATCATCATAACTTAAAACATTAACATTCATCTCATTATTCTTTTCAAATTTTGAGATGTCCTTAATTTTAACAGGAAATGTTAGACCCTTGCAATCATACTTTCTTGCCAATAATTTTACAGATGTTGGCACTCTTTCAAGTTTTTGAGCGTTTGGATCTTCCTTCAAAATTTCTGCGATGGCGACTGCAAATAGGAAACAGTTGTCATCCTTGTTTTGTGGATTTATGATTGCTTTTTTGTCCTTGATGAATTTTGGAAGTGGTTGAAACCCTTTACCATTTAAGGGCTTATATTTTGTTATTTGAATATGTAAAGATTTAACAGATCTTAAAGACCATCCTGAACCTTTTTTCTGATGGGATGCTAAGTCCTCCAACATCTCCCTTTTTGATAGTTTGTATAATTCATGAACATCCTCATTTGTTGTCATTGCCTTTGTAAATGCGGGAAAGAAGAATTTTTCAACCTTTTCCTCACCAGAAATATAGTTATAATGAACAAGGTTACAGATTAATGTTGTTTTGACTTTTTTAGTATTTTCAATCCCATTAATAAGGTTTTCAACAGCTGTTGTTGTTTGTTCTAAAAATACTATGGGGTCTTTGTAGTTTTGTCCTGAAATTTCGTACAGAGCCGCCTTACCATTTACAAAATCCTCCATATTGATCATTACAGGCTCCTCCTGTCTGAGTTTTTTGTTGACTTTTGTTCTTTTGTTGAAATTTTTTGATAGTTTGTTGCCAAGAATCCTTCTGTTTCTAGTAAGTTTTTTGTTAGTACCCAACCACTTCTTGTTCCACTTAATTTTGTCCTGTCTTGCTTCTTCTTGTCGGATCTCTTTTGACCATTTTTGTTGCTCTTTTTTCTGGGTTTTTTGTTGAAACTTGATTAGGTCATTGTTTAACCTGTCTTGTTGGTTGATGAGTTTTTGCTCATCCTTAAGGTCTTTCGCCTTCTGTTTTTCTTGAAGCTTGGCAAGTCTTTCGGGTTTGAAGGGTTTCATCTCTTTGTCCCGTTGGAGTTGCCTTTGTTTTCTGAGGCGAGCGTTTTCTCGTATTTTCAATAATTTTGGATCGTTTGTATACTTAGTCATTTATTATAATATGAAATTTTTTTTTAAATAAAATGATGAAAATTAGCGAAAATATTAATGCTGTTGATGAAAAGGTTACAAAGTTGGTTGATAATCTTTCGCCAGGGGTTTTCCTTGCTGCTGGAATAGTTATTGGAAGCATCATTTGGATAAGTGCCATAGTACTTTTGTAAAAAAAAACTTCATTAAAAAAATTCCTTTCAACTAATGAAAGGAATCTTTGTTAAAAATGACGAAGTACACAACTTTTTTTTGGAGAGAAATGAAACCTTAGAAAACAGTATAGAGTCCTATTTATATATAGTTTAAATTAAAATTTTTAACGACTTACTGACCAATATTTACCTTTATACATAACTTCTCTTTGGTTTTTTATGTAAAATGGGATACAACTTGGGTTTCTGTTTAGACTAAGACCAGCATTGTAAATACTTGGGAACTCTATTTTTTCTCCATCAACAGAAGTGAATGTTATTTTTACTGGTGTTCTGATTACGTTTCTGTGGTGTTTTTCATAGACTTCATTTTTTACTAATGGAATGTCAAGTTTTTCGCATAGTGTTTTCGTGTTGGAACTATGGGATCCTTTGACACCAAGTCTTCCTCCTAATATTCTAAGTTCTTTGAGTGATGATGGTGGAAATCCTTCTTCCCGTATTGTTTGTAATCTTTTGTTTGCGCTTGTTCTTAATTGCATTCTTATTTGGAAAAGTTTTTTGAGTTCTTGTGGAGTTTTTTCATATGTTGTCATTGTTTATTATATGGTTTCTTTTAAAATTTCTTATTGTTGGAATAAGAGATTTTGATTTTTAGTTTAACATATTTTTTACTTTCTGCTTACAGTCCATTGTTTATCCTTGTACCAAATGACTTTTTTATTTTCAACAATGTAAACAATGTTAGAAGCATGTTTTTAGAAATTTTCAGTAATAATGATCATTTCTTTCATTATTGTGCACCCATCGTTCTTTTTCTTTTAAAACCCAATTTTTTCTAAGAACCAGATTTCTTCTGTCCGACCTTTTCTGTCGAATTTGACGATACCAGTTTAAGATTTTTGTCATCATCATTTATTTTATTTTGTTTTAAAGACTCTACAGATGGCGATTTTTTAACGACTTACTAACCAATATTTGTCTTTGTACCTAATAACTTTTTTGTTTTTGATATAGTAGGCGATAGAAATACCATGTTTTTTTCCAACAGCCAAAGCTGCTTTTCTAAGACTTGAAAACTCTACTTCTTCTCCATCTTGCAAAGCTGTTAACAAAATTTTAACAGGTTCTAGCTCTCTGAAATTTGGGTTACCGTTACCGGCCTTTCTTGGAATATATGGAATGTCAAGTTTTTCGCAAAGTGTTCTTTTTGTTAGTGCTTCTGTACCTTTGATTCCTTTTTTAGTAGCTAAACTAATTAGCTCTGCTTTCTGCGTACCAACTTTTGATTTACGAATTTCGGACAATTGGTCCCGAATTTCCAGCTTTTTGAATAGTTGCTTTTGTAAGATTTTTATTTCCTCTTCTAACTCTTCTTCGGTTTGAATAGGTTCATTTTGTTCTTGAAACTTAATATTAATTTCAACAGTAGGGTTCATTTCTTTTATTATACTGTATTTTATGGGGTTTTTTTCTCAATTTTTTCCTAACCCAAACAGATTAGGAAAATAGCAAAAACTTAAGCAAAATTAACTCAACTGTTATTGGGATCAACAGAACTGACACCACTGTCATTTTCATTAGGATTTTCATTATTTTGTACTGTAACATTTTTATTTGGACTTGGTTTCTTTACTTCGCCCCGGTCCCAAACATGTTTCGCAATAATGATGCCACCAGTTAGCAAACCAATCATTGGAATATATGGCGAAATTTTTTTAACCAAGGATTTAACATCATCGCAAAATAGTTTGTTTGATGATAGTTCTGCATCCAGTTTTTCGTCATTTTGTATTAAGTCTAACTGTTCCATTAACTCTGAAAATTTTGTTACAAGGGTCTCAGTTAACAAAGAAGTTGTTTTGTCAAGTTGGGTTCTTTCATAGCTGAGCTTAATTTTTTCAAGTTGGGTCATTGAGGCTTTTTTTAAATATGCTTCCGAATGTTTGATCTCCTTTGCAAAGGATAGGCGGATAAGGTCTTCTCTAAGGTTTAAATTTAGCGGATCTTCATTTTTTTCTTCATTCATTGTTGCGTATTCTGTGTTCATTTATAATAGTGGAAAAAACTTTATTTTTAACTTTTAGAAGTTTTGGCTTTTTGTTATTTTTATTATTTTTATTATTTTTTATATCTTTCTTTGTACTCTGTGTAAACAAAATATGTTAAACCTATTGCAAGGACCCACAGATTTTTCGCCAACCATGCAAGCCCCTTTGCACCCCACGATAGTGCAGTTGCCAATATGCTTAAAATTGGTGCCAATACAGGCCAGGCAGCTTTGGCAAGTTTTGCTAAGGCTTTTCCTAATGCTCCTGTCGCCTTTGCTGTCGTTACAACAGCAGCTTTTCCAGCTAACACCACAGTTGTTATGATCCCTGCAATGGAAATTGCAATAGCAGCTGATACACCCATGTTTTCTTTGGCCCATTCTTTAAATTTTTCAAATCTGGTTATAACATGCTCTTCCGCTATTTTTTCTGTTTCTTTTTCCAGTGGTTTCATGTTTAACAGCAGTCTATCTCGGTCAGCTTGTAATGCAGATGCATCCCTTCCCATTCCAAAAAGAATTTTTTTTTCTCGATTTTTCTCAGCCTTGTATAGGTCACTGTAAAGGGTTTTGTTGATTTTGGCAGCTTCCAAGTTATCTTTAAGCATTTGTACTTTGTCTTTGTGTGTTAGGTGGGGGCTATTAACAATATGGTCAACATCTTTTAAAACACCACCAATGTTTCCAAGGTTGGTGTCCTTTTCCCCTCTAACAGTAATTTCAGAAAATATAGCATCCCCCATCATTATTATTCTGTTCCGCAAATCATTTGAGACAGCCCTACGGAGTGTTTCGGCTGCTTCTCGACTAATCCCTAGTTTTTTTGCAAAGGATCCAGCTGATGAATTTTTGGCCTCTACTGCGGCTGCTTTTAATAAGTCCTGGAATTCGTCAATTTTTTCCTGGTATTCCCCTTGCCCTTCATTTGGTACAAACTTTCCGGTGGCATCTTTGGACATAATGTTTACACCATCAAAGGTTATTCCAATTGGTTCTTCTGTTTCTGCATTGTAAATTAGTTTACTTTTTTCTATTAATTTTTTGCTTTCGGTACCATCCTTTTTGACTACTTGCTGTCCAAAAACATCTTTGATAAATTTTCTTCTTTTTAGGGTACCTCTTCTTTTTATAAGTCCTTTTATATGATTTTCTGCCAGTTCTTGTGCCTTTAGTTCCTTAGCAGTTGGTTTTTTCTTCCCCTTACCTCTTATTTCATCAAGTCTTCTGGTTATTTCATCCTGCTCTTGCATATCAAATTCATAGTTATCTTTAGCATCATAAAAGTCATCATCTTCTTCATCTTCTTCATCGTCAACATTTGTTTCAGCCTCTTCTTCTTCGTTTAAACGATCTTGTTCTTCTTCAGGTGTTTCATCTGGATTTAAATCCTTCATGTTCATTGTATCAGCCATTATTTATTTATGTTTGTTTACCAATAACTTTTACCAACTCCTCGCCATAAAATTTTCCCATAATGTCCTCCTCCTTATCCCGAATTCTATACATAACAGGGGCACCTCTAAAAACAGCTGACACAACAAAAATTTCATCTGTAAAATTTGGATCATAACCTTTTGCAAAGTTTTTCCTGTACTTTTGAATTCTAACATGGTCGCCAATTTTGAATTTTGGGTTTACTTGGGATTCAAGAGGTGGGATCCCATATAGTGTAAGAAAAACTTTGGATTGGTTGCTATCGTTAACATCCTTTGGTTTCATTTTAATAGTGCTATGAATGGTGTTGTTGTAACTATTTGTAAACTTGTCTAAACTATTTAACCACTCTTTGTTTCCTTTAAAAGTAAAAAATTTCCACATTCTGGTTTTCAGAGTTCTGTTGAATCTTTCTACAAGTGCAGCCTTTCTATGAGATCTGGATGAAAAATATTCTATGTCAAAAGATTTCAAAAGAGTTTTTACCCCAACATTATAAAACTCCTTTCCTTCGTCAAACTGGACCGTTTCCGGATATTTACCAAATCTTTTCTTAAATTCTTCCAACATTTTGCTAACTCCAGCCACCATACTTGCTGTGTTTTTTCTATGGACAGGAACAGCAAAACCAAATCTGCTTAAAATTTCTATTCCAGTCAATATCCACTTTTGGTCATTATTTTCAGAACCAAATTTCGCCATATCCACCAAGTCCATTTGCATCTGGTCAGCAAGATTTTTAACAAATGTTTTCTGGTATTTTCTTGGTTTTTTAATGGTTTTGTGTAAAGTAAAAACTTTTTGGCTGTGCAACCACTCCTTTACTTGTTTTCGGGTTATTGAAGGGTTTTCTTTTACAGCAGCTTGGTAAAGTTTTTCCATGGATTGGTAACCTGTTACAGGATTGTAGTAAATATCTCGTAACTCAAGATCAATGAGTAAAAGTTCGTCTTCCATTTTATTTTGGGGAAACCTTTTGTAAAACCTTTTGTAAAACCTTTTGAAACCCCAAAAATTCCAAACTCTAATAAACAATGACAGAATTCAAAAAGATTTTAGAATCTTGGCCAAAAGAGTGGGACGTTTTTGGAACAGTCCAGAAATTTACCAAACAACCAAAGGCTTCTGTAAATATAAACACCATTACAATATTTGCAAATGAAAAAGAAAACTTTATTGTAAATTTGAACCCCATAGATTTAACATTTCAACAGCCAATGAAAATAAGGAACCCAACATTAAATGACTTCCTTACAATTCCATATTTTACATCCATTGCTGCCAGTTATGTTGCAAGCTATTTGTGTGGAATTTCAAACAAACATTTCAAGAATGGATTTAAAAGATTTAGATCTTATTTTTTGACAAGTATTGTCCATTATCATTATGTTTTTCAGGTCAGAAGGTTCTTAAAACATCCTAACAAACTTAGAAGGTTTTTGACAGAAAATGTCATAAAAATTTTACAACACAACCCTAATGATGTTTGGGTCAGGAAGATAAGTAATTCTACACAAAATGCAAAAGAATTTACCCAAGATATGAAAGACCTCGGATATGAAGTCAGGTATGTAAATTTAACAAAAAAGAGTTATGGAAGGGTTAACGAATATGAGGAATTGGTGTCAGCTGGTTCAAGGCATCCCGACGATCTCAAACATTTTGTACCTGAAAGTTCTAATGGGTTAACATTATTAGGTCAAAAGTTGTTCCAACAATCCTTAGAATCTTTTGTTTACTGTGTGTTGGGAGCCCAGGCAAAAACAAGGTGGGTCATTGTTGGCGAAGGAGCTAAAAGTTTACAAACACAAGAAGTGTTTAAAAAGTTAATGGAGGACACCATAGCCCAGGATGACATTACTGTTTCTATTTCAAATATGAGACAGGCTATTAAGTCCACAAATGTTGTTTTAAATTTTGCAATATCCCCAGGTTTAATTCTAATTCCATCAGACATGAGAATCCTTATTAACCCAATTAGTGGGTTCAATAATGTTCTTACCCTGGCCACAAACAGGATGGCTCTTGGACTTAACAGACACTTAAATATTGGGAAACCCATTGGAAAACCCTTTGAAAAATTTCCTGAAAAACCTTTAAAACCTGTTGAAATTAATGAGAAAAAATATAAGCCAGGAATTTTTACACCTGAAATTGTAGAAAAAAGCGACACCAGATTGCCAGAAGTTTTTGGGGCATCAATTGGGACGGTTTTCTTGGTATTTAAAGGGATAGCGAGATTAATATAATAAAAGAAAGAAATGTTAAGCTTCCCAAAATTTAAAAAGCCATATCAAAATTTAGATGTTTTTGGTAATCCCATTATTGAAACTAAGGGAAAAAATGACGTCGCTGAAGCTTTGCAAAACTTAACCCTTAGAGAAAAACCCAAAGAATTTAACGAAAGTCTTTTAGAACTCGAAACATATAAGGACAAAAGTGGTTGTTGTAAGGTACCAAATATTGAGGTTGAAGGATCCATAATTTGTGGAAAATGTGGTTTGGTGTTATTAAAGTTACATGCCTACAACCACAAAGGACCAACCCCACCACTTTTGAAAAGATATGTAAAAACATTCTGGAAATTATTTCCAAAGGAAGAGATAATTGTTGGTTACGAGATCATGAAATTTTTCTATAAGGTCAATAGAATTCTTGTAGGGTCAGGTTTGGTTTTGGACAGAAAATATAGTATGAATTACATTATGTTCATCATTTTTGGAATCTGCCAAAGAGATGATCTTTTGAAAACCATGAAAAAACCAACTTTGGGAGAACTAAAAACATTTGACGAAATAAAATATATTTTAAATTATTCTCCAAAAAATAATGCATATATATCATATCAAACAGGATTCAAAGTTTTTGGCAATGCTCTTAGTGTTGAAAATGTTCTGGAAATAGAAGAAATGAGTGGGATTAGAAAATGTAAGGAGTATACAAAAATTATTGAAGAAGAAAAAAAATGTTAAGAATCCCATAAAAACTTTTCAAAATATATAACAAACATATGTTATAAATTTTTACCAAATATTTTTAAACAACAACAGCCAACAACCAACCAGCACCAGCCCCTAAAAGTGTTACAGTAATAGTCATATATTTTTCCATTTCATCGCTTGGCTGGTAATAGTCATCAAGTGCTGGTTCTACCGTTTTTTCTTGTAAAATTTCATGGAGTTCTTGGAAAGCCTTTGAAGTGTCTTGCATGTTATAGTTTGCATTCCGAATTTCATCTTGTAATTCTCTGACCTTGTCCTTTCTTTTAATTTCATTTTCAAAAAACTTTTCTTTGTCTTTTTGAAGTTTTTCTGTTGCCAAATTATGTCTTTTCGCCTCGTCAGCATAACCATGTTTGTTAAATGATTGAAACAAATAACCAGCACCAGCAAAGGCAACTGCATTGAACAACCCTCCTGCTATCATTGATGCCATTTATTTAAAAAAAGAAGTTTGACTTTTGCAGTTCAAATTTCATTTGTAAAATTTGGGTTTTATCCAATGACGTTTTTTTTTATACTTTCTTTGGGTCCACATTTTTGGGAATGTATCCTTTGTCCTGTGCCATTTTTACTGTAAATAGCCCACCTGCAACTGCAACTCCAAGTTTGGCTGTTTCTTTAATACTTGCTGGCGCTGCGAGAGATTGGCCTGTTAACTTTTTAACGACCATACTTACTCCAACAGCTGCAACTGTTATCAAAGCTGCTTCATACAAATCATTTAAAACCTCGTTCTTATTCATTTATTATAATAATAGAAAAAAATCTTTAGTAAAAATTTATATTTGGTAAAAAATTTATAACATTTTTTGTTATATATTTTAAAAAGTTTTAATTAAAGTTTTAGACCTTATGGAGTCTTATAGTTCTGTGGACATAAAAAAATTTCAAGAAGAATGTCGCCAACATTGTGGTCAACTTTAAATTTAAGTTCATTGTAGACACCATTGTCTAACATAGCCTCGGAGTTGATGTTTGCAAATTTTTCCACTGATCCCTTCAATAATTGTTTTGTTGTAATTGGAAGAACTGCAGCTGTTCTATCCCGTTTTCCTGAAAATGATGTCCTAGTTCCATCAATCATCTCGCAAGATATACAGACAAACCTCATTCCAAGATTTATGTTGACTGTTTCTGGACTGACAAGGCTTGATCCTCCCCTAATTACTGTTGTTTCTGGATATCCTAGCAAAGGACCAAGTTTATGCAGGTAAAGGTCTCTTGTTGGGTATAATCTGATTTTACAGCTATATGGAAGCAATTCTGACTTTATTTCGTTTTCCTTTAATAATCTCATAATCATACCAACAGTCCAATAGCCATTGTAGAAACTAATTTTTTTTGATCCATGCATAACATATGTTGGACTTGTTAAATTATTGAAATCCCAAAAAACTGTTGCATCCTTAACCAACAATTTGGTATCTTCAATGATCAAAGGATCTTCAAATTTAACAGTTGTTTCGCCGTTTTTAAGTAAAATTCTTAGGTTCCTCATTTATTGGGATGGGATTTTTGGTTTCCCCATTTGTTATAATGAAATGATCATATGGATGAATCAGGTTGATCTCCAATTTTGAATATTTATTGGATTTTAATGTTTCTTTTATTTTTTTCTCTTCTTCTTTTGGTATGTCTAAATAATCATCTAAAATAACCTGCATATCCTTTCTGTTTGGGTTGTAAAAGGTAACCAGTTTTGAAATATTTTCCCTATATGGTTTCGCAATACTTGTTAGTTGTTGGGTTACAACTACTGTACTAATGTTCATATGTCTGGCTCCAAAACCAAGTTTTACCAACTCACTGGTTCTGTTTTTAACACTCTGTCCAGAAGCACAGTCATCCAAAATAATTAAACTTGGGGTTCCTTTGCAATAGTCAACAACATATTTTAAAAAATCTTCGGACTCATCTTGATCGCAAGGGATAACAAAAAATCTTGGATCATTAAGATGTTCCCATTCTAAATATGTTTTGTTCCATACAAATGTAGGACATATTAAAACTATGTTTTCAAATTTTTTTTTATAATTTTCAACTAAATTTTTCAACAAATAATGAGTCTTTCCACAACTCGTCATTCCAACAATAATCATATTAAATGGTTTTGGGTCTTCGTTTTCCATTTATTTCTTGGGATTTTTAATATTTCTTGGGATTCTTAATATTTCTTAATAGTTCTTAATAATTTACACTCTGGAATGCTCCTCCTTGAACTTTCAATAAGCCATCAGAAAGAATGAAAACATGACATCTGAGATCTGTTGCTGTTGCCTTTTTCTTAATTTCTAACATAATTCCAGATTGTGTTGTCAAAAGTTTGGTACCATCTCCATATACAGCATTGTCATTAATTGACCGAAGATCCACAACAAGTGCAAACTGGTTTTCTGTAAAGAACTCATCAGCTTGGATTGTTGGGTAATTAGTATGTCTGAAAAGTCGCTCAGCCTCTTCAAACAATCTCCGTTTTGGGATGCCTTGGGAGTAAATGCTATTCGGGACCCCTTCAATGGTAATCTTTACCCTTTCAATATTTGGGTAAACAAACTCTTCCGATCCTCCTCTGGTTGCTTTTGTAAACAACATTACAACCGCCTTCATACTCTTTCTTGGCAGATTAATGGTTTCATTAATTAATGTTGAAGCTGCAGCCCATGGTGTGGTTTTCATTAGGGTTACATGTTCAAAGGAAAGGGCTCGACCCATTTGGTATGAAGATTCGATTTCCTGAACTAGGGCAAAGTTGGTAATGGTTTCATACTCCAACTCAATATTTTCCAAAGAATAACCAGCCACAGATTGACTACTTTGGGCTTTCATGATAGAAGTAGCTTTTGGCAGTGTAATGATATACTGCAAGTCATTCGCCATACTGTGGGGCGCATATAATCCATGATCCTTTAAAATCTTATCCAACTTAATCCTTTGTTTTGTTCCATATACAGCTGCATATGTGTCAGAAGAGGCATCATCAGATTTCGAGATGAGTTTTCTTTGGTTTTCTGTTGCGATACCATCCTCAATCATGTTGGCTCTCTCATGTTTGTCCATCCATAAGTCTTTATATGTTCCC
The DNA here is from genome assembly GCA_035771165.1 of Paragorgia papillata. Lineage (NCBI taxonomy): Eukaryota > Metazoa > Cnidaria > Anthozoa > Scleralcyonacea > Coralliidae > Paragorgia > Paragorgia papillata. Next base: position 28,681 of record JAWNZC010000308.1, on the reverse strand, counting down.
AAAAGACTTTCTCCCGTGTTGTCATAAACTTTTTCTCCTGCAAATCTGACTTCCAAACGTTCTTGGAGTTGTTTCGCAAGGTTGTTATTAAACCAAGATTTGGTATTTTTGTTTTTAAAGTCGAACAGGAGGAACATTTTGTCAGGAACTAATGTTGTTCCTGGTTTGAGTTTTGGAATGTGGATGTAAATTACTTCTCCCTCATTAGCAGAATTGGGATTGAAAGTAATTACATTTCGAGCTCGTTCCCCAGTTATTGAACTTCTGTGTAACCGGTTATAACCGGGTTCTAATTCAACTTCTCTCTCTGTATTCATTTATTATATATAAGGTAAATTTTTTTGAAAACTTCATTTCTTTACAGGAATGAAATTTTGTTGGGAAAGGTTTCATTTAATAGTTATTGAAATATTCATCTTCATCTTCAAAATCTTCTGGCATCAAAAGATCAAAATCTGCCCATAAATGATAACAATGGTTTTCGTTATAGTTTCTAATATCATATTTACTATATAACAACCAAAGTTTGTATCCTTCATAACTTCCCTTTGAAATTAGATAAATAAGTTTTCCAATATTAAACCAGTTTTTACTTCCAAAAATACATTCTGTTGCATAGCTGATAACAATCATATTTATTTTTTCCTTTTTTTTTAAATTAAAAATTTCATTTCTTTACAGGAATGAAGTTTTAAAAATTTTTCTAAGATTTTAAAAATTTAGAGATCATATTTCGAAAGATCTTTGAAAACTGTTTTTGACTTGGTAACTTTTTCTTTACTTTCTTCTGGTTCTTTCTTCCATTTGGAGTAGGTGATGTAGGTGGTAATTAGGGCTGCCACTGTCCCAATTATTGCACAAGTTGTGGAGATACTTGTTTCGTTTTTGTCTTCTGGATCTTCTGCTCTCTCCTTTTCCATTTTAACTTTTTTTCTTAATTTTGCTTCCTTACTTATCGCAGCAAGTTTTTTCCCTTGTGCAACTCTTTTGGGATTTTTAACATGGACAGGAGGAGGAGTTTTCGTAATGGTTTGCTCCTGTTTTTGTTCCGGTTCTGGTTTTTGTTCTTGTTCCATTTATTAATGGTTTTGTTGGAATTTGATGGGATTTGTTATATTTTGTTATATTTTGTTATATTTTGTTATATTTTGTTGAAACAACTAGTTAAAATTTGCTTGACAACTAGTTAAAATTTGTTTGACAACTAGTTCAATAACTAGCTATAATTTGTTCAAACAGCTAGCTGGAAATCTGCTTACCACTTCATAAATACAGTTTTATAACCCTCTTATGTTTTTCCCTTTTCTCATCAGGAATTAAACTCGCATAATGAATTATTGTTCCCATTGAAAAATTGGTTTTAACCGTTTTTCCCCAAAATGTTTCGCAAGCATCTTCGTCATATTTTTCAGGACATTTTTGCGAAAATATGTGCCAAAGGTTTTTTCCATATTCTTTTCCATGTGTTTCGTTGTACAAAGCAAAACCCACAGACCTCCATGATGTGTAATCTTCAGCAATATCTTTTGGTATCTGGTCAATGTAATTCTTTAAAACCTCCTCGCTTTTTGGTATGTGGTCGTCAAAGTCAATATGATTTACACTTCTTTCTTTCTGTTCAATTTCTGGTAAAAAAGATAGTTTGTTAACAAAGGTATGTTTCTTTTGTCTAACAGAAAGTAAATATATTAATTCATGGTCAGAATATTGACTCGCCACATGGTTCCTTTTTTCTTCAATGATGTAGCTTAAAAGATATGAATCTGACTCGGGACTCTTTTTAGAACCATACAAAAACCAGTTTCCAGCAATGACAGCATTATCAAGTTGGATGGTTGTTTTTTCTTGCACAAGTTCGTTTATATACTGTCTCTCCCTTTGTGTTAACCAAACATATGGAAAATGTAAATGAAAACCATTTTTATAAGTTTTTTCATCTTTGAAATATCCTGGTTTTTCCAAAACAAAACAGTCCAAGTTTGTTTTATCAACAAGAAGTTTTTTCAATATTTTTTGGAATAGTTTTGCCAATTTTAAGACTTTCTTTTCAGAATATAATGGTTTTGGTTCCTTAAGTTTTTTACTTAGATCAATGTCAACAATAACGGGACCAATGTCTGTTGTTCTTTCCAAAAGATATTTGTTAAAATTTCCAGAGCTTGACAAAAATGTGTAGGCCCTTGTGTATCTTTCGAGTAGGTCTTCTTCATCTTTTACAGAATATGATCTTTTGTTGAAAATATCCATATGTGTAATGTTTTCTTTGCTGAAACTTTCATACAACAAAGATGATAAGGTATTTGTTTTAAACTTAGACATTCTTTCTTTTATTATATTTTCTTTTTTCTTTTTCAATTAATTTTAAGTAAGCTAAGTTCAACATCCCAAACATTAAAAAACAAATATGTGTAATAGTCGCCAAACGAAGAAGAAGTACAATGTAAAGATACTAGGGTTCCCTTCAACAAAGTTGCAATACCTTCGCAAAAAATGTGGTGGGGAAGGTTTTCATTGTATGTTATCCCCATCGTTGAACTTGTTAGGTCGCTAATTCTGTCTGCTTTTTGATCAACATCACCATGGTAAAGGTATGTACTCAAATTAAAAAAAGCATTGTATGTGCCTGTGTCATGCCATCCAGATTTTTTGGATTGTTGGTCTATTTTGTGTCCATCTGGTTGCAGTAAAAACCAGTATTTTATTAAATATTTTCCAGATTCTGCCACAGTAAATTTCAATATTGTGCTGTTGTTCCAAGAATTATCCCAAACTCCAGCTTTGTGGCTTGTTTTCCCACCAGTTTTTTTATATTTTGTTACCTGTGTAAAATTTCCAGCTTGTCCTGTGGTCCCTGTAACACCTCTTAAACCTCTAAGACCTCTTTGCCCAGTGGTTCCTTTTGGTCCTGGAAGCCCTTGGACTCCTTGGTCACCAGTGTTTCCTTTGTTACCCTTTGCACCATCATCACCAGGATCTCCTTTGTCTCCCTTTTGTGCGGCCGCCCCCGCCATTCCTTTGTCTCCTTTGTCTCCTTTGTCGCCTTTTGATCCTTTGGCTCCTGATGTTCCTGCTGTTCCATGGTCTCCTTTGTCCCCTTTTGTTCCTTGGGATCCTGTTGCACCTGCCACCCCAGTGTTACCCCTGTCGCCTTTGTTTCCTTGGGGTCCTCTAACACCAGTATCGCCTTTGTCTCCTTTGGTTCCTTGCAAACCCCTGTCGCCTTTGTCGCCTTTTGGTCCTGTGTTACCTTGGTCCCCTTTGTCTCCTTTTTGTGCTGCTGTGCCTGTTGGGCCTGTTAAACCTCTGGATCCTTGGGGTCCAGTTGGCCCTTGGGATCCATTAGAACCTTGTGGTCCTGTTGGTCCTGCTGACCCTTGCAATCCCTTGTCTCCTTTTGATCCTTGGTCTCCTTTGGTCCCTTGCAAACCTTGGTCGCCTTGGTCTCCTTTGTTCCCCTTTGTTCCTTGGACTCCTTGAGACCCTGTTAAACCTTTGTCCCCTTTAGACCCTTTTGGTCCTTGGGATCCTTGGGGTCCTGTTAACCCTCGATCGCCTTTGTCGCCTTTTGCACCTGTGTCCCCTTGTTCTCCTTGTTCTCCATCTGCTCCTCCACCTCCATAAGAATAATCTGGATCATCATATCCATAGTAATAACTCATTATTTATTTATATGAAATTTAAATGTTTGGACAAGGGAACAAAACCATCATCATGTTCATTTAAAACTTGCAACTCAAAAAAAAGACGTTACAAACTCATTAATCATTATTCATATGAAGTTTCCATATTCCTTCATCATATCCTTATTAATTTTTACAATATCAGCAGGCAATAATGGTCCATGGACAATTTTAATCCCATAAATTTTTCCTTTTAGCTGGGAACTATTTGATGGGGTTCCACTCAATCTTTTATTTAAAAATATAGATCCATATGGATCTCCTATATCTGCAAGGTCGGATTTAAATTCTGATCCTGGCTCCTTTTTACCATTTAAATACACACAGGAACCAGTCCCCAGCCAATGGCAGGAAACAATATGTTTGCTAAGAATGCTATGGGGGCCAACAATATCAAAGTTTTTTTTTGTGTCTTGCCTTATACCACCAATTATCATTTTGGAGTAAGAGTAGGATTTAAAGCTAACAAATTTATCATAATTACCATTATCATTTCCAATAAGGTAACACCAATCGCCGGGAACAGATGTATCCACTACCGCACAAACAACAAAAACAGAAACATCATTAAACTGCATTTCAGTGTTGCAAAATAACATGTAGTTGCCTCCAGTGTTTTCAATGTAATCTGTGCCTGGACCAATGGCATCTGAGCCAAATGTAGGGGCCTTGGTTTTATCATCTTGCCATAAAACAGAGTTTCCACTCCGTGCTTGGGTTATTCTTTTTACCCCACTAACTGTTTTAAAGGTTTTAGTAGCTTTTGTTATGTTAAGATCAAAAACAGTTTTGTAATTTTCATCAGGTGTTAGGGAAAGGTTTTTTAACTTTCGTTCAATTTCTTTAATTTTTTTTTCCATGTCAAAATCTTCAAATGATCTCCTTTGTCTGCCATATCCATAATAATAACTCATTATTTATTTAGGGGTTTTAAAATTTCAAAAATTGTTCTTGGTATTCAGAATCTCAAAAAAAAATCTTTAACATTTTTGTTAAAAATTTTTGAAACTTATTATAACCAGAGTCTAGATCTTCATCTGGGTCTTAATCTTCATCTGATTCGTACTCATCTGTTTCGTATTCGGAGTATTCTAGATAATTGGAATACATTATTTCATTTTGTCTTTTAATTTTTTCATTAATCATTAGGTTTTGCATTTGGTCTGTGTTTTGGATCATTTCGTCATACCTTTTTCTATTTTTGTCGTATGCATCTTCCATTAGTTCGCGTATTTCGCCAATTTCTTCAAGCATTTCTTCAAGTCTTTCGTTTGGTGCTTCAACCATTTCTTCAGCCGCTAGTACTAGTATTTCATTTGCCGCTTTGTGTATATTTTTAATTTTTGGTTTTGAATCTGCAGCCATTAATTTATATTGTTCTTTTGCTTTTGTAAAAGTTGTATACAACCGCCCCCTTCTTCTTTGTTTTTTTTTTAATGCTTCTAAATGCGAAAGAAAGTAAGGGTCTATTTTTTCTTCTGTGTGTTCGGTTTCTTCTTCAAAATTTTTAATTGTTTCATTTGAGTTCATTCTTATTTTTTAAATTTTTTTTTCTTTTAGGGAATTCAATTAAAAAACTGTATCATATACACCTGTTCTAACTAACATTTGAACTTTTGTTTCGCCTGGGTGTATATAAGTGCAAACTGTTTTAGGGTTTGTACTTTTGTTAAAATATATAATGTTTGGTTTTCCACCTGGATATTTTGTAAAACCTACCCACATACATCCTTCTCTGTCTGGACATAAGTTACTCCGTTTGTTATTCATTTATTTAAAAAAGTTTTAAAAACTTAACAAAAATTTTTAAAAACCCCCAACCAGCCTTTTTGGAAAAACTTAAAAACCCCAAACCCCAAAAATTTCGAAAACCCCCTCCTGAAAATTTTGGAAATGTTTTAAAACATGTCCCAGGATCGGTTCTGAGAACCTAACAAAAACTTAAAACCCCCTCCTGAAAATTTTGGAAAAATTTCGAAAACCCCCTCCTGAAAATTTTGGAAATGTTTTTAGGTTATGTCCCAGAATCCTTTGCAAAAAAATTTCAAAAACATGTCCCAGAATCCTTTGCGAAAAATTTTAAAACCCAATGTCAAAAATATCCATAATCCTTTGCGAAACATGTCCCAGTATCCGAGCCAGGATTTTAGAAAATTTAAAAAAACTCTCTTTTACAAAAATGTCCCAGAATCGGCATAATGACACTACTTGCTTGCTATTATGGCACCTACCCCAACCTTATGGTCGACAAGTTAATTAATGTTAGATTGCTGAATTATCTTAATATTAAGTAAATGGTGCAAATAAATTTGATAAGAAGAAATAATTTCGAGTAGGCGTCACCTGAAAGGAAATTTTTCCCTAAATTTTACTTTCAGTCAAAAACATTACATCGTCATTTTTTGTCACTATTTACTCATTTTTCTCTAATATCTGTTTTCTTAATGAAAGTTTAGCCCGAAACTTTAACATGGCGAAAGAAAAAATCTTCGAAATCAATTAAATCAATTTCTTTTTTCACATGCATTTAAGGTTTAGTAACAATCGACGAAGGATTCATCATTGTCACAAGTGATATCATTCAGTCATTCCTGAGTAGAGCAAACACCACTCTCCTCTGCCATCCGTCCGGAACGCAGGCTTTGGCCATCTGGCTAAGGAACATTTCTGGATTACGAATGTTTGGGGATAACAAAAGAGTTTTCCAGCGCTTAAAGGACTTTGAAAAGACTGAGAGAAGGAAGAACGAAATGTGCAGAAGAGTGCTAGCCGTTCATCAAAGTTATCCAGACACAATGAAGTCGTTTTGGCGTACTTACGTCAGGGAGGGCAAGCGTTCTTATGCAGTGCCCAAGATAGTGTTCCCATGTAATCTTCCGCCTGTTTACGATTACAGGGCTTCTCGTGGTATATGGTTTGCTGTGCCCAAGTTGTGCCGGGACTTGCCTGTATGGAACCGTGGAAAGTATTTTAAAGGCAGAGAGGATTGATTGAAAGTGTCTACGAAGCGAAATACCTTTTAGCGATTTTGAACCAATCAGCATGCCAGGAGCCGATTCACTGAAGATTCCAAGGAACATTATACCACATGGTCTTTGAGCTTTAAACTTTCAAAGCTAGTTTGCCGTGGCTTATCGGTTTTTGAAGAAATTAATCGCTCGGTTAGAGTGCTTGATGACGTATGCAGTTGGAAAACTATACATGCCAACAATGGATTTTAGTATTAATAATCCAACAGCATATGTCATCTGCATGCCCTATATGTTTAATCCCACACTTTCCTTAATATAATAATAATATAATAATAACTAGCTAGAAGTTACTGTCGCAAGTGAAGTGCTGCCTCAAATGGGATGAAAACCTTTAGCCTACGTGACCAACTCCAGCCCACTCCACCCAAGTTTGCCCCCTCCACCCGAGTTTGCCCACTCCACCCGAGTTTGCCCACTCCACCCGAGTTTGCCCACTCCACCCGAGTTTGCCCACTCCACTCGAGTTTGCCCACTCCACTCGAGTTTGCCCACAGAGTTGTTTGCGAAGGACGAAGAAAATCCCAAAATTTAATATTACAATAGACAAAGTTTTTTTGTTTTTTTTGTTTGTTTTTTATCTTTTAATTATAAGATTTTAAATTACAAATTACTATAACTTATCTCTTGCCATTGCATTGCGCAAAACGCGAACATACATACAAACATACAAAATTTTAGATATGGTCGATTTTATACATAACTCGGCAAATGGACTGGATACGAGTAAAGACATGCATAGGACAGCCAAAACAAACGTTAAGAATAGTGTGCTGCCTCCCTGACGCTCGGCAGCAATAATGATGATAATAATATAATAATAATAATAATAATATATTTAATAATTATAATAATATTTGTAATAATAAAAATAATTACGATTTATTACGGCATTCCATCAAAAGTGGCTCTTAGCTTTATCCGGTGCAACCTATACTAACTAACATAATAGTTAAAGAAATAAAATAAAAGTATTTTCTAAAAAGTATTAGAAATTGCATGAAATAAACAAAACAACTTATTATTGTAAAGTAAACATATGATGGTGACTGTAAGATGCGTTTGGAAAGATCTGCAGCAAGAAACTGAACACTTCATGTTGGTGCGCGGACGTTTGACCGACAGACGTTTGGCCGACATACATTTGGCCGACGGACGTTTTGCCGACAGGACGTTTCACCGACAAGACATTTGGCCGACAGGACATTTCACCGACATTTCAAGTATTTGAAAAAACGTCTTGAAATAACTATGAACGTGGAACATTTATTTTATCTTTCACGCATATTTACAGGTTATGTGCAATGGCACGTATATAGTCCAAAAAGCTGTCGGCGTTTAAGTCCAAATCCCTCACAATCCCTTTGAGTCTTAAGTTCAGCGTTTGGTAAATTTTCTTCGATGGGCCGACGGAGATTCCAGCAGAGATTTGCTCCAATAAAAGTTCGTTATTGGCTTGCTCCTTCCTGATTTTTGTCACAAGTCTCCGGATAGTGGGGTGGGTGACGCCAACGCGTTGATCGAAGGCATGATGCCAACCTTCTATGGAGTTATATTCGTACGCGGTAAATCATTCTCAACGCGATCGTGTACATTCCATAGATCGATATCGAAGAGATGCCGGCGTCGACGTCCTCTCTGGACTATTCCGATCCATGGTCTCAAAATACACCAGAAAATCCCCGAGGAGCTCATCGGTCTCAGGATCCATTGAAGTTACTAACTCTTCGAACGCATCGATAACTCTGTCAGGAGGGACAAAGACCAGAGACTGGAATTTCTTTACCAAAAATGCGTTGTCGGCATGCTCCCTGTACCACTGTTGCAAACCAAGATTCTGTATCTTTCTCCACAGGCATTGTGCGAAATGAAACAGACAACCCTGTATACGCGCATTAGGAAAGTTACTTCTAAGCGACGCAATCGAAGCTTGCTCAAAATCAACAGTCACAGATAACGGATCCAAGTTGCTTTGTCGTTCTTTAAGTATCCAAATATCCGATCATATGTATTGCGATTCTTGTTATGTGCGATAGCATAAACTAGAGGTACGGTTCTGCTCCCGTCTGCTACGGCATGGATGGTGTAGAGCTGGCATCCTTCTGGAGCACTGTCGAAAGTCCCATCACAGAACCAGTGTCGTTGAGTGCACATAATGATTACTGTCGGTAGTGAATATATATATATGTCAATATCTTCATCGTGAAGAGCTAGGAACTCCTCATCACGTGCTGTTCTTTGCAGTTCATCAGGGATGTCCTCTCCGCCCGGAGCTTGCCGTTTCCGTCGAATCATTCTCGACAGTGGATATTTTTTTGGCAAAAGCCCAGCAGCAGTCAATGGAAAGTTCTGTACGCAGTTTTGAACGATCGTAATATAGTAACTTAGGTTAGATATACTGCCGAAACAGAGAACGTAGGAATCTAACGTTTCGAGCGAAGGGCCTTCTCTCTGACGAAGGGCCTTCGCTCGAAACGTTAGATTCCTACGTTCTCTGTTTCGGCAGTATATCTAACCTAAGTTACTATATTTCGATTGTTGTTTCTCCACTGCCTACGCAGCACGCTACTTTTATTTCACTATTTGAACGATCGTGCTTGTCGTTTCTTTTGATTCGAGCGCGCGTTCCCTGATGGCTGGTACCGTCTTTACAACAGCTATTCTGGCAGGATCAGGTGGATGGCTATGCGCAGAAGGCTGATTTTTCAAATCGTTGTTATCAGTCGTTAGCCTGCCCGTGCATTATTTCTTCGCACCTCCAGTAGGTTAAAGAACTTCGCTTTCTATCAACGATATATGCATAACATTCATATACAGAAGTCTCTGGCCGCCTCATCTGGTCTTAACGAACTCCATGGCTTGTGAACAAATGAGACAATGAAACCGTGAGCCCCTGCCTCTTACATTATATATATATACATGGAAGTTATATATTATATATATATATGGAAGTTTGAGCACTCTGGGCCCATGCGCACTTCACGCTGTCTGAATGTACTTCACCGATGCTGTCCCACATGCGGTTGTCACCGACGATCGCATGTGTATAAGTAATTGATGAAATTCATTCAGATTGTTCCAAGCTACACTGATGAGCTGTTGTACAGCGAAACACCGTGTCTGTAGATTGAACTATGTATGCTCCTTCACTTCGGTGTTGTTGAGCACTCTGTGAAGTTGTCGTGGGTACCTATTAGCGATAATGCAACGCTCACTACCCTTGTGGAAGTTTGAGCACTCTGGGCCCATGCGCACTTCACGCTATCTGAATGTACTTCACCGATGCTGTCCCACATGCGGTTGTCACCGACGATCGCATGTGTATAAGTAATTGATGAAATTCATTCAGATTGTTCCAAGCTACACTGATGAGCTGTTGTACAGCGAAACACCGTGAACTATATATATATATATATATATATGTACTATTTAAAACACGAGCAGGAGTGTTTTAGATCTGATAAAACACGTTCTACGAGTGTTTTGAATGGCTTAAAAAACGATCACCATTTGGTAAGTTCGTTGGCGTAGTAATTTTGAAAAATAACGTTGTCTAAGGCGAGAAAATCAAAGCTAAAGTTTATGTAAATCAGGAGAAAATGTTATCAGATATAAAACCACGATACGGTTATGATTTTTCTTTGTGTTTTCCTCATGAATTATTAATGAGTTTTTTAAATATATTTATAAAATGGGTTGCGTCTTACGCACGCTGTGATTGGCCCATGGTCGTGTTTATATAAGAGTACATAAACACGGAATTTTCGCGCGTTTTTTGAAATATACAAAATTGCAGTTCAAGCAATGGCAAATAATTTTCAAGTTTTACTGTTTTAACGAGTTTTTAATGAATAAATTACAAAATGGCAGATAAGGGAAGATTTAAAAGAGTAAACGAAAATGATTTGGAGGCTTTGATAAATAATACTCAAGCGAAAAGAACCAAATTAATACATGACAAATTACGCCGTCAAGATTTTTAAAGGTACGGCATTTGTATAATTTTTGTGTTTACGTTAAAACCAGTTGGTAAAAATACGGAACTTTAAATGTACTAAGCAGTTCCAAAAACAATGCTGTTTTTTTTTTTAACTTTAAGAATGGTCAAACTAGCGTAACGTAACACAACAATTGCACGAAATGGACGAAGAAATGTTAGATAACTACCTTCGGCTTCGCAGAAGTAAAAACAAAAGACGGCCAAGACTACAGCCGCTCAACGTTTCTGAGCTTAAGAAATGGTATTGAACGTTACCTTAACTCTGGTCCATACAATAAAGGTGTCACTATCGTTGGCAATCCAAGATTTAAAAAGTCAAATATTGTCCTCAAACCTAAAATAAAGTCTTTAAAGATGGAGGGCAAAGAGAAAGTAAAACACAAGTCAGCCTTGGAACAAGAAGACCTGTTGCGCTTACAGTCAAGTGGTGTTTTGGCTCCTTTAAGTCCTCTTGGCCTGTTGAGAAATGTTTGGTTCCACACTAGCAAGCTCTTCATTTTCAACATTCTCAATGGCCTGATCAAGAACTTGAGTGTGATTCTCATATTGTTTTCTGTTTTTTTCTATAAGATCGTTAAGAAGTTCAAATCTTTCTTGGTATGTTTCTACATTTTGCAAGAGATCTTTGTTTTCATTTCTCCATGCAGTATAAAGCATTATTTGTTCCCTATAATGATTTTCGGGGTCTTTGTTCTTATTAAATCTTACTGATCGAATGATTTTTGGTCTTCGTCTCTTAACAAGTATCATTCCTCCTTTTAATTCATACTGATCATCTTCACATATTGTTTCATTATTGTCAGAGAGATCATCAACATTCTCATTAAAATCGTTTTCCAAAAGATAGTCATCAGATGATGAATTTGGCTTACTTTTTTGTGTTTTCTTTGAATTAACTTCTCTCTTGGAATTATACCATGCACCATGCAGCAAAGTCTGCCAAACATACATTTTCTAACTGTTTAGGTCTTCTTTGATACCTTTTAATCAGGTTATCTGATTCTATGTCAGCAGAATTGTCTGGGAGATCTGTAATCTTTTCCATATCTTTCAGTAAAAATGTTCTTTCATCTGGGTGAGAAGTATTAATAAATTGAAATTCACGAGATGATCTTCTTAAAGGCATTTGTAATACTAAATATACAGCTTCCTGTGCACTTATCTCAACAGCATTGAGAAATTTATTGCCAATATGTCTGACTGTTCACAATATTTTCATTGCCTTCTTTTGCCTCATCACAAGCTTTCCTCAGTAACTTGCTCACTCCTCGTTGACCTTTTGTGATGTATGAAAGAATATAGACAGCACAAGCATAGGGATCTAATATATACTGAATGTCCATAATTGCCTGGCAAGCTTTTAACAAATTTGGATTGTAACAATTTATTCTAATCTCAGAAGGGGATCGTTTAAACAGTAGGGTATCATGTTTAAGAGAAAGTCTAACAGCCTTCAAATACTGATTTTCAGATAATTCTAACTTTTGAAGAAATTCAGTAAAACTTAGTGGCTCATCAGGTTTTAGGGAATCTAACAAACTATGGGTTCTCTCTAAATCTTTGTTTAATGCAACTGCAATTTCTTCATCTAAATCAGTTATAGGCAGAGGTTGTAAATCATTGTTCTTGGCATTGGAGGCAAAGGAAAATTAAACCTACATATTTTATGACCCTTTTTTTTGCAAGTTTTAGAGTGCCTATGTCTCTGTAAATTTACTAGATCACCCAATTCATCAGAGTCAGCTTTACACGAGGTATAGTTATGTACAAATTTAGCAATGTCATCAAGAGAATCTTTGCCATACTCCGGAACATCTTTTATCCAAAATAAGCCATGTATATGTGGTGATCCACGTTGTTGGAATTCAACTCGATAAAAAAAATCAACAACTTCTCCAATTGGATTAAGTGAGCTTTTGATAAAATTGTGAAGAAACAATTGGACCATATGTTCAAAATTTCGTGCACATGTCACTGGATCGTTTTGTATTAAATCTGATTTCTTTTGCCAACTCATTTCTTTGATTTGATTATAAGTATACTCTTTATTATCAACAAGACGACCAAGAATTTTCAACAAATGTATCCATCTAGTTTCTGCAGCTGAGAATGAACAAAACCAAGTGGGTTTACCAAGTTGTCGAATCATTGCAAATAAGTCTTTTTTACATCTCTCAAAGTAAGGAGGTGAGCCTCGCAAATTTCTAAGTACTCTGAATCCCTCATCTAAATTAATTAGCTTATTTACAGAATTTTCTGATTTTAAATCTCCTGCTGTGTATGTTTTGCCTTTCGTTTTACACTTACGCAATGATAATGTTGCACTTCCTTGAATTTGCTTTATTTGTAGCTTTTTTAATTTATAAAAAATATTTGGCACACTCTGTGCAACTCGTCGATCTTTACTTCGCAACTCCCATTTACAAATTGTACTATAGTGAACTGGTACAAGTCTTTCACTATTATCAGATCGACGTTTACCACAATATATAGAAGGGAAAGATAAAACTTCAGAGTCTTTGTCAATAAATATACCAAGTGGTCTATTTCCTTCAATCTTATCAGCATGTTCGGTCATGTCAGGCTCTTGTAATAAAGTATCCATGACACCTGATGGCTGTTCAGTTTGATCTTCACACCATTCATCATCAGTATCATGATTGTCAATTGAATCATCAGTTGTACAGTGTTGTGCTCCTAGATTTTGTTTTTCTTGAGTTTTATGCAAAGAATCTGACTTATCTGCACTTGTTTTGTTACCGGTAATAAATTCTGACCACTCTGGGTTATTGTTATTTAAGTTTGTTAACCAACTATCTGATACTTGTACTCCCTCATTTTTAAACAGATCACTCGTGTTTACTAAATATTGAGCTGCTTCTAAAACTTTAGCTGGCCTTATATTCTGAAATTGATAATGATGTTTGTAACTAAGACGTCTTTTAAGTTTTATTCGGATACTTTGCGATTCATTTATTGGTCTGGGCAGAACACTTACTGTTGAATTAACATCAGCTGCTACATTAACTACATTGCCACGAATACTCAACTGACCTCCACTCGGTAATTCTCTTAGTTGCATAAAGGGTATTCTTGGTGATACTAATCTTTCCTCAAGTGGAGTTAAATTTTTTAATGCATTAGGCTTAATTGGAAAATTCATTTTATTTGCTTTTGCACAACTAGACAGCTTATCAATTTTTAAGTTAGAATGGCATGTAGAACAGATCCATTCAGTATCATCTACACTCTTAACACCAGTAACACATAACTTAAGTATTTCTTTTGAACATGATTTATACAGGGCCAGATTGCATTTTGTCACGGAGGATTTGTACCATAACTGGTTACAACATGTGCCAACATATTCTGGTCCAATACTAATATTCTTATGAAATAATTCAATAGTTTCTGACATATTCAATTTAGGTTTTGGGCTTATCAAGCTCACAAGTACCTTTATCTAAACTATTTTAAAATATTTTTTGTCTTAGCACTTCCGTTTCACCCACATTTCCTGCTAATTTCTTTTCATAAACTTCTTTTTTTGAGTTTCTTCAACTTTCTCAGGATTTGATTGCCTGTATGTTACATTGGCTTTTCGTACGAATTCTTTAACTTTCTCAGGATTTGATTTCCTGTATGTTACATTGGCTTTTCGTACGAATTCTTTAACTTCCTCAGGATTTGATTGCCTGTATGTTACATTTGCTTTCTGGAAAGATTTTTTAACTTTATCAGGATTTGATTGTCTGTATGCTACACTGGCTTTTTGTAATGATTCCTTAACTTTCTCAGGATTTGATTTTCTGTATGACACATTGGCCTTTCGCAATGGTTCCTTAACTTTCTCAGGATTTAAAAGTTTGAACGTCTTATTATACATATTTTTCTTTCATTTTCCTCACTTCTAAATTGATTATTCATTCTCCCTTTTTTCATATATTCTCTCATGTAATCTTTTCTAGATTTCGAAGAAACACATTTTTTAGAAGTAGGTCTATCAGATGTTTTGGGATTAGTAACAGACTGGTTCATACGAGAAGTTGAAACATAATGAATTTCATCTAGATGTCCAACATAAATATGCCTTGTATTTCCCTGATTGTTTACAGGATGTATGACAGTAATCTCAGTAAAATTTAGTGCAGTCTCAGTGATATGAATTGTTAAATGACGAGAATTTGCGACTGCTTGTATAATAATATGATCAGCCCATTTACCTTCTCTAGACATATTCTGTAAATATTGCAACCAGGACTGGTCAGTATTACTTTCAATAAAGTGTTCTGGAAAGTTTATCAAATGCTGAATTGCAAGAGCACGTATTTGCAAATGGTGGGCTTCTGTGCTATAAACCTGGTGACTTACACTACGAAAGAAGCAATTACCATCACCAATCACATTTACTGGTCTCCAACCAATTTGACCAATTTGTTAACAATGACATTGAAGAGTTTGTACATGATGTCCTGTTAGAGCATTCATTCGTTGATGAATTAACAGGGCCTGGATTTAATTCAATGTCACCACACATGATCAAAGAAAGTCTATTAGATGTTTTTACTCTTTGACAATCACATTTACTAGACAAAATTATAACTCTGTTTGACAGGGATTTGTGTTTTCTCGTTCTATATAAACTTTTGTGGGTTGAATAATTTGAGTTTCATCTTGAACTTTTGATATAAATCTGTATGTTTTTTAAAACGAGGCTGCCTAATCTTCCACAATGCAAATTTATTGTTTGTCGGTGAAGAATATCCTTTCTGTAACTTGTAGAAAGCAAATAATGCCACGAGGATGATTTGGGGATAAAACGTTTTATTAACGAGTTTATTTCATGTCTACGCTGCTTATTTTTCCTCATCAGATTAACTATTCTCTTCAAAGGTATTCTAGATGGCTCTCGATCACGCCTTCTATGTGATACAACCTTTGTTCGTGGTCTGCCCCTACTAAAATTGTCGAAATGAGTAGAGTTCTGCGTTTGATTTCGTATATCTGTTTCGACTACGTTCAAAGACGTTTGATTGCTGTTGTCGACACCAGTACTGACAATACAAGTATTATTATCGCACTCTGCGACACTGGTGTTTAAGCTAGTGCTTTGATTGTCTGTACACACTGCACAGTGTTTATTTGATTCACTTGTTTCACTCAAGAGTTCAACGTTTGTATTGATTTCATTAGCATTTAATAGATTTTGATAAGTATTTGATAGATTTTGATAGAGTTCACAATTGCTCACCGTTGTGATAGACCCGTGAACCTTGGTAAGCACTAAATGCCATACCGTGAGGCCCCTTGAGCCCGCATTCGGCTAATTTTCTCAGCGGTATAACCGGTATAGTGGTAACTGTGGCATCTATATTAACAAAACAATGCTGTCATTGTCATCGTCCAGAATTGAAGAAGTATAGCGTGTTGCGTAGGCAGTGTTGAAACAATCGAAATTCAAAATATAGTAAGCTGTCGAAACAGAGAACGTAGTAAGTAGTCTAACGTTTCGAGCGAAGGCCCTTCGTCAGAGAGAAACGTGTAGAGTGCTCGATACAGAGATGTAGAGCTTAATATACAATTTATTTGAAACTATCAAATATATATATACAGGTCGTCATTAGTACACTGTGTTTCACAGCGTGCTCAGGCTACAGCGTGCTTAACGCAATCATCAGATGACTAACGGACTAACGATGTATCACTGAATTTAAATTTAAATTTAAATATGCATGTCTTCGGCGGAAGTGTTAAATGTCTGGTGGTATTTCCTTGAAGTTACACAATAAGTGCTTGTTGACAATGGCGACAACTTGATAAAAATTCAGGTTTTTGAACAAATTTCGAGGTGTTTGGAATCCTGATGAAACACTCTCAAACAAATCAGTACTCTCAAACAAATCAGTATTTTAAGAGAAAATCAAGGCGAAAGTTGGCTTAATTTATGTAATTTCTTCCTCCGATACAAAACCTCCGTCTCGGTACTGATTTCCTTTGTTTTCGGTTCATGAATTATTAATGATTTGAGAAGGGAATTTCTGAAATATAATATGAAATTTCTCAGTAAGGCAGAGTTCGCATCTTTTTAATCCGTTTTCAAAGACGGGCGCTCTGTCTAAGACTAACGACAAAAAAGATTCGAACTCTGCCTTACTGAGAAATTTCATATTATATTTCAGAATTTCCCTTTACTCAATAAAATTGAAATGAACTTTTATCAAGTTGTCGCCGTGTCAACAAGCACTTATTGTGTAACTTCAAGGAAATACCACCAGACATTTATTATTATTATTATTATTATTATTATTATTATTATTATTATTATTATTATTATTATTATTATTATTATTATTATTATTATTATTATTATTATTATTTAACACTTCCGCCGCAGACATGCATATTTAAATTTAAATTCAGTGACACATCGTTAGTCTGTTAGTCTTCTGATGATTGCCTAAAGTTGGTTTTCCACTGGCGAATTTTGTCGCGCGAAGCGGCCTTTTTCTTTTGTCTTATGAGCTCTCGAGTGGACCTAATTAGAAATCTATTCCAATCTATTCAATTTTGACAATAGAAATGTCGCTTCGTGCGACAAAATTCGCCAGTGGAAAATCGGCTTAAAGCATGAAACACATTGTAATGTTATGACGACCTGTATATATATATATATATATATATATATATATATATATATATATTCAATATATATATATATATTAGATAGTTTCCAATAAATTATATATATATATATATATATATATATATATATATATATATATATATATATATATATGAACCAAACCAAAACTCACTTATATATATATATATATATATATAAGTGAGTTTTGGTTTGGTTCACGAAATGTTAGAGAGTGCTCAATACCATATATAGATAGAGCAAAATACAAAGCATGAAGTATAGTTTACCTTAAAGTCTTCGCTACCAGAGGTTTCACCCTAAACGGGATCATCAGGCGACTGGAAAATATCGGTTAGTGGGCTGCTTAAATGCGTTGGTTGGGGCGTGGGTGTGGGCGTCGAAACGTGCGGCGCATTCCTTTGGAGCGTGGGTGTGGGCGTCGAAACGTTGCGCGCATTCCTTTGATTGTTTAGGTTGTTGATCCGAAATCTGTTTTTGTGCCGACAGATCGAAACTATTTCTGATCTTTTGTTTAGTAAAAATTGTTTGTCTGCCTTCATGATGAAAAGTTTTTCGTCCAAACATAAATTGCATCTTTTTGATCCTCCCATGTAAGAAATTGAGTGTTTTAGTATAGACCAGTTTATGTCGAAACTTTGTTTTTTTTCTTTTAGATTCCAAATGTATTTGGAATGCGCCGGACGTTTCGACGCCCACACCCACGCCCCAACCAACGCATTTAAGCAGCCCACTAACCGATATTTTCCAGTCGCCTGATGATCCCGTTTAGGGTGAAACCTCTGGTAGCGAAGACTTTAAGGTAAACTATACTTCATGCTTTATATATATATATATATAGTTCAATCTACAGACACGGTGTTTCGCTGTACAACAGCTCATCAGTGTAGCTTGGAATTTAATTTTTAATCTAATTTTTTTTTATAATTTATTAAGTTAATAGCATTGCAGCTAGAAGCTGAATTGTGTATAAACTTTACATAAAAATTGGAAGTTGTTAAAATCGCCAATGCAGCGAAATTTCACCCCAGTTTTTTATGATTGCATTAGAAAGAACACTTAAAATGACAACGTAACATCTTCGTTGAATTTCGTTTCCTTGCTTCATTCTTGAGATATCCAGGTTTGTTTGATATGCAAATGTCATACTTATGACATAATGCATAATGCCATGGGCAGAAATTTTGATCCATTTGCACACCGTGAGCCCCTGCGCGCTTAACAAGTTTCGAGGGCATTCGCGAGGTCACGCGAGAGTCGCGCAAGTTGCCGATAAACTGAAGCAAGTCAAAATGGACTACCAAAAGCTTCACTTGACAAGTTCGATAGACATTTTGCCGGATTTCTATGGAAAACCGAGTAAGAGAAAAAAGAAAGCAAACACAAATAGCCGTTGCTTTTCTGCTTCAAGATCTTCATATTTTTTTCGCCATTCCTCAATTGAATTTTTCATGTAATCTTTCATTTCGTCAAATGAAATAACTTCCGACGAAAGCACGGAAAGTTTGTATGTCGTCTCGTTTATCTTCCTTACATGGTATGCATGCGCCCGCTCTTTGCGCAGCGTTGTACCTACGTCTAAGGGAAGCTGCTTTAATCCGTAAGAGTTCTTCTATTCTTTCGCTTGAGCATTTTATTGGTAGCATTAATTCCGGCAGCTCAGAGTTAAGTTGTTTGACATACTTTATTTCAGCTGATTTAGATGACGAAGCTCGCAAAACTGGATATGGAATCTCTAACCAGCATATGACTTTATTTTCAATTGTTGTTTGTTGACGAGCATACCACAGACCTTGCAGTGGAACATTATTGCTGACTTTTATGTCCAGTTGTGATGGATTAGCTTGGGGGTTCATAACTTACCGATGAAAAATACTTATTACATAATGGAAATAACGATAAGACAAGGCAAATACCTTATTTGTGTTAGTTTTTTCAAGTTTGGCAGGTTTTGGCGTCCTTTTTTGTCGTTGCTATGGACACAACCTTATTAATTCTAGCCAATCCCAGTGCAAAAGAACGTTTTAAACTGCCAATCAAAAGGACATTTAGGCAAAGCGTTTAATATGCCCAGCGGTTATATAAAAAGAAAATGGCGGAAAAACAAGAAAAAAGACTCGATTTATGGCAGTTTTTCTATCAAAAAAACGACCTTACTTTTCATTCGTACGCGTCGAATTTCTCATGAAGACATAGATCTTAAGGTATTTAAATATAATTTAGTTATTTAAGTTGTTTTCACAAAAGATTGAGTGTTTGGTTTAAGACGTTTTGTTGTAAGACGAGCAGGGTTTTTAGTAGTTTTTATGACAACATATGAGCAAACACAGTAAACCAACGTCTCTATATCCATTTTCTTGATATAACAATTAACACATTTAAAGGTGAATTCTCTCGTGGGTTTTATCAAACTCCAGTTTTTGAAATAGATTTCTCCGCAGGTAATGTTCACCAAACCTTAGTCAAACATATCTGATGAAATGCCTTTTTTGTTCTTTGTGAAAACCCGAAGCACACATTTAGGTTTGATGTATCTCATTTCGTTATATTTTAAGTTGAACACCGTGACTTTTACCAGAATTATGGTGTAGGCAATGGGCTTTGTCGTAGCTGCTCGGTTAAAAATGCAGTCGATGTTCTCCGATCTTAATTTCTGGCGGCGGCGGCGTACAGTGCGTGTAGTTTTTCCGTGTAGTACACGCACAGTGCGTGTAGTTTTTCCGTGTAGTACACCCACTTTACACGCAAACTACACCCACGATGATGTTAAGAAACTGCTGGACGCCACTTAGAGTTATCTGTCTTGGATGCCCTGAAGAGATCGAACAGGTATTTATTGTTGGCGAGGACCAAGCATTTTTGGAATGTCCGGACACTGACATTATTATGGCATTGGTAGATGTAATTTCTCATTATTATGTCTTTGATGTTGCATACCCATGCAGAGTGTATGAAAGGCATTCTTTTATTCTTGCAAGACATTGCTCTGCAATGTATTGACACCGCATACAAGGGTACAAAGTATGCAACCTTAGAAAAGAACAAAATGTAGTTTAAAGAAATGTTTAAAGAACAAAATGTAGTTTGAGTAGTTCATAACCTTAATATAAGTAGTTCATAACCTTAACACCCCAATCTCTGACAGTTTCTTATCTGATCATTCGACTGTACTCTGTAATCTCAACATGGCCAAGTCTAAGCTAACTGTTAAGAACGTGTCGTTCAGGAAACTTAAATCTATAGATTTGGATTTGTTCAAATCTGATCTTCTCTCGTCGGCTCTACTGAAGGATACACCATCGCAGCTGAACACTCTGGTTGATTCTTACAACACGACGCTATCATCACTGTTGGACAAGCATGCTCCTCTTCGCCGCACTAGAACTGTCATTACTCGTGCGCGTGTACCATGGTTCACTGAAGAAATAAGAGAATCGAAAAGACTGCGCAGGCGTGCTGAACGTAAATGGAGATCGTCTGGTTTGGAGGCCGATTTGAACAATTTTAAATCTCTAAAAAATAGGACAACCCACCTTATGAACAAGGCTCGTCACGAATTCTACACTGACTTTATTAATAAAAACTCTGATAATCAGCATAAATTGTTCTCTGCTACTAAGAAGCTGTTGAATCAAAATTCAGATCCACTATTTCCTCCTCATATATACCAACAAATTAGCCCTTGCTAATGATATTGGAGCCTATTTTGTTAAGAAAATAGTTGGCATTCGTGGTGATCTTGGTTCTACGACTAATTCAGTCATTAATTCCGCCAATATGATGCCTACTACAACTGACCCTCCGACATATGATACAGAGTTTTGTCAATTTGAAACACTAGATGAAAACTCGGTTAGGAAGCTTGTAACGAAGGCAACTACTAAATCATGCACTCTCGACCCTATTCCAACATCTATTGTGAAAGATTGTTTAGATGAACTTCTTCCAGTGCTGACGGCAATGATTAATATGTCTCTCCAATCGGGCCTGTTCTCCGATCCTTGGAAAGAAGCTCAAGTAAATCCAAAATTAAAACATACTGGACTAGATTTTCTGTTTAAAAACTTACGCCCAGTTAGCAACCTCCAGTTTACTTCTAAACTTGTTGAACGAGCCGTTGCAGACCAAATGTACTCTTACACACTAAAGAATGGTTTTTTACCGATCCACCAATCAGCTTATCGTCCTGGTCACAGTACCGAAACTGCACTGCTAAAGGTTAAAAACGATATTTTGATGAATATGGACAAGCAGCATGTTACTTTACTTGTCTTACTGGATCTGAGCGCAGCGTTTGATACGATCGACCATAATATTCTACTAGACCGCCTGCACTTAGACTTCGGAATTTCTGGAACTGTCCTTGACTGGTTCTCATCATATCGGTCAAGCAGATTTCAGAGAGTGTCAGTGGAGGGTACTTTGTCTGATAAATTCAAACTTGACTTTGGAGTCCCACAAGGCAGTTGTCTCGGACCTCTTTTATTTCTCATATATTCTAGTGAACTGTTTAAGATTATTGAAAAACATCTTCCGCAAGTACATATGTATGCTGACGACACCCAATTATATTTGTCTTTTAAGCCTGGGGATGATCTAACTGAAACTGCTGCTGTATCTTGTATTGCAGAAATTGAACACTGGATGATTTCGGATAAACTTAAACTTAACGCGGATAAGACTGAATTTCTTATTCTTGGTACAAGACAACAAATAGAAAAAGTTAAGATCTCACAATTACGAGTAGGCAGTTCAAACATAAGTCCATCAACCAATGCCGTGAGAAACCTAGGAGCTTGGTTTGACGCCAGACTTAATATGCTTGACCACATAAATAAGATTTGTAGTTCAGCATTCTATCATCTATATAACATTCGTAAAATTAGAAAATTCTTAACTCGTAAGGCAACAGAATCATTAGTTCATGCGTTTATTACAAGTAAATTAGATTATTGTAATAGTTTGCTATATGGCCTTCCTAGCACACATATTGCTAAATTACAACGTGTGCAAAATGCGGCGGCTAGGCTTGTCACAAATAGCCCGAGGTTCTGTCATATCACTCTGGTTTTAAACAGTCTTCATTGGTTGCCAGTTAGCTATCGTATTGAATTTAAGATATTGCTTTTAACGTTCAAGTGTTTGTATGGTCTGGGACCACAGTATTTATGTGATTTGATATCTACTGTTAAGCCCACCAAGTATAGTCTTCGCTCCTACAGTGGATTATCTCTAGTTCCAGCGAGTGCGAAATGTAAAGTAACATTAGGAGATAGAGCTTTCCAGTCTGCTGCTCCTAAACTATGGAACAAACTACCAAGCGGAATCAGAGACATTGATTCTCTATCTGCATTCAAAGTTGCATTGAAAACATATCTTTTTAAATTATCTTTTAATATCTTGTAGATATATTTGTTTTAATGTTAAAGTAAGATAATAGTATATTATTCTAAACAGTGTAATGCGCACATGAACATATTGAAATGTAATATGCGCAATATAAATTAAATTATTATTATTATTATTATTATAATATTATTATATTATATATGGTTTCGTTTCTGTACAGTCTTTGCAGATAATATGCATGCAAATTGTTTATATCAATAGGTATTTGGCTTATTAGGTAACTTTCAAGGTACAGTTACCCACGATGATTAATTGAGTTAATTTATATTTGAGATCTAAACTCTCTAGCTAATGAAAGTGTGTATCGAAAATTTGGAATATTGCAAATCTAGCAAAATGGTTTGCATATTACCATCCGACTGTAATAACATGTATTTTGATTATTTAGATGTGTATTCCTTAATGTTATAGTATGATGTAAACATTAAATTTCTATAATTATATTGACATATTTTAACAAACGTCGATGTATTTAAAACTTTGCTAATTTTCCTTCAGCTATTGGTGTGTTGAACAACACGCCTTAAGGTGTGTTAGTACAACACACCTTAAGGTGTGTTAATATTTGGACAAAAAAGGTGTGTTATTTTGACACACATCAGGGGCGGATTTAGCGTTAGTCAAGTAAGTCAGATGACTAACGTGAAAATTGTTAAGCGAAAAATGTATTTTATATTATATTATATTTATGCTTAGAAGTGAAGTAACATTACGTAACGTTACGTGTTGCAGGATTTAAGCCGATTTAGCCATTCTCATTCTCATTAGTCCAAAACAGCCAAAACTCGAGCGCTGACTGGTTTAGATTTTGCAGGATTTAGGCCGATTCTTGCAGGATTTAGGCCGATTTAGCCATTCTCATTGGTCCAAAACAGCCAAATCGCGAGCGCTGACTGGTTTAGATTTTTGCAGGATTTAGGCCGATTTAGCCATTCTCATTGGTCCAAAACAGCCAAATCGCGAGCGCTGACTGGTTTAGATTTTTGCAGGATTTAGGCCGATTTAGCCATTGTGATTGGTTAAAACGAGGCGAATCGTTGAATCTGATTGGTTGATTGCTTTGCCGAAAGTATGCCGTACCGGAACCCTGCAAAATGCGGTCTGCAAGGTCTTCGTTCAGTCTAATTCTGTTCGATCATGGCTTATACATGCTTGTTAGATCGTGCGTTGTGTGCTTTAAAAAGCAACGATGATGTCCTTTTGCGGCAAATGTATGTTGATTTGTCTGCGAGAATGAGTGTTTGTCGAGTACTGGCGGCCGGAGAGCATTTCCCGAAGATTGGGAAGACATTATACCGAGATATCGGTGCTGAGACGACTTATTTACCACAGCACGTGAAGGCGGACAAGAGCAAGCCATATGTCGCTCTAAGGTAAGCTTATCTATACAGTGGTTTATCAATATGAATTCAATATCGATGTTACTTAGTCTGCCTGTCATGTTAGCTTCCTTTGTTGATTAGATATCCTTTCATATTAGCATAATCTGCGTTGAGCAGACAGAGCACACTGGTTTTATTAATATTCATAAACCAACGCTAAAGCTTCATGTATTATGTATATACGTCTACTTAGTAGTGTCTCAATTCTAGATACTCGCTAGTATGCGAAGTACTACAAATTTTGTATTATTTGTCACAGATTGCCTTTCCACAGTAGTTTACATTCGTCCTCAGTTCAAGATTTCTGATGGAATTATGTTATCTTAATATTTTAGGTCTGAAGCTTCTGGGAATTGTCTTTATAGCTCTGCGTCCTTGGCCTTGGTAGGAGATAATTCCCTTGTTGAAACACTGAGGGTTACGGTATCAATTGAGCTTTTTTTAAATGCCACCTTTTATTGTAATCATCCATCTTTTCATTCTATCTTTGCAAAGCACAAAGAGAAAGTATGTAGTAGTGTAAACAATCTTTTGCCTATGTCCGTTTCATTTGATAGCTTGGATTCTGGTTTATCTGGAGAAAACCTAGTTAGGGTGGAAGCCATTTCCAACTGAGAATAAAAAATGGGCAAGCTTTCTTTGTATACTTGGTCTCTCTTCAGTTACAAATAGAAATATTACTTTGTTCTATCCGGACTGTGGAGAACTTAGGTTTAAATTACTATTTAATCAACAAGTAAACCCTCGTCTTCCTTTGGCAACTGCATCTGATGATCTACATATACTGTTTAGTTTTGAAGGTGCAGTCACTGCTGGTGAAGTATTTAAACCAAACCATTTTGTGCCTATTGTCTTTGGGGTAACTAGGGTGAAAAGGAAGGCACGGCAGGCAGCTCCACAAATTCTAAAGCGAAGTTGTAATGTTGCTCCTGTTAGGGGCACTGGTAAGGATGCCTCCCCTAAAATGTCTTCTTTTTTCTCACCTGCTTCTACTGTTCAAGCAGAATCTAATACAGTTGGTAATAAAGTAATTTTACCTAGTACAAGTTCAAGTGGGCAGCAAGGTGCTAGTAAGAAGAAATCCATTCTTACACCAAAGCCTACTTTAATTTTAAGACATGAATATGATGTTGCATATTTCAGAGCAAAAGCCAAAAACATGGACAATACACAGATATTAGACCTCATCCAAAATGTTTTTAAGCCTGACGAGTCTTTTTCTTTTCCAAGAACTGATGGTAGATCTTTTCTTTATAAATGGTTCAAAGATTACTCATGGTTATGTTACTCTCCTAGTTTAGATGGTGCATTTTGTCTTCCTTGTGTCTTGTTTGGAGATCGGTATCCAGTAAAAAATACAAAAATTAGAAAACTATTTTCTGAGCCAATGTCATACTGGAATGATGCATGTGCTTGTTTTAGACGCCATGTTGGTTTGGGGTCGAAGGCTATTTCAAAAGCAGGATTGCATGAAAGTACATCAAATTTATTTACAAAACTTATTGGTCAAGCATCGGGTGAGATCCAACCAATTGATGTAATGGTTGATGAGAATGCAAAGAAACAAATTCTTGAAAACCAGAAAAAGCTTGTACCAATTGTTGATACCATTAAGCTGTGTGGTCGTCTTGGTTTGCCATTGCGAGGACATCGTGATGATTCAAAATATCATCCTGAGGTTGGGTCCTACTCCCAAGGAGGTGTTGGTAATTTTGTTGAACTTTTGCATTATAGGGTTTGAGGGGGTGATAGTGTCATCGAAGAACATTTAAAAAATTGTCCAAAAAATGCTTCCTATATTTCCAAGACCACTCAAAATGACTTAATCAAATGTTGTGGCCAGGTTATTACTGAAAAGATTGTTGATGAAGTTAAAAGAAACAAATTTTTTAGTATTATTGCAGATGAAGCAGCAGATTCTTCAAATAAAGAGCAAATGTCTCTTGTTTTGCATTTCGTTGATGATGATAGAAACATAAGGGAAGATTTTGTACGATTTTTGCACTGCAGATGGGGTTTATCTGGTGCAGCTCTTGCCAAACTTATTTTGGATGCATTGACTGATCTATCTTTAAATGTTAATGATTGTAGAGGCCAAGGGTATGATGGAGCTGGAGCTGTTGCTGGTCACATCAATGGTCTTTCAGCTCACATATTACGTCTAAACTCGAAAGCAATATACACTCATTGTTATAGTCATAGATTAAATTTAGCAATATGCGATTCTTGTTCTGTTCCTCTAGTAAGAAATGCCTTCACTCAAATCAAGGAATTGTCATACTTTTTTAACTTGTCAGATGGACGCCAAATGCTTCTTGAGAAAAATGTTCTAAAATATTGCCCAGATTCAAACAAAATGAAATTAAAAGATGTTTGTAGGACAAGGTGGATTGAGCGAGTTGATGGAATGGATTTGTTCCAGGAATTGTTTGTCCCAATTTTTTTTACTTTAAGTGAAATGAGCTTAAATGCTGAGAGAGTGTGTAACCCAGCCACTTCATCTAAAGCAACATCTTTTTTAGCACTAATTTCTTCTTTTCAATTTATTGTTGCTCTTGTTATTAGTAGGAATATTTTGGACTTGACTCTACCTGTAACTCAGTTGCTACAGTCTAAAGTCAATGATGTCATGGATGGCATGCATTTGATTGATGCACTAAAAGGTTTAGGAATTAGAGTGCGAGATCAAATTAATTTTTACCATGACACCTGGTACAGCCAAGCAGTTGCTTTGGCTGCTAAAGTTGACATAGAAGAGAAAATGCCAAGAA
Organism: Paragorgia papillata; assembly: GCA_035771165.1. NCBI lineage: Eukaryota > Metazoa > Cnidaria > Anthozoa > Scleralcyonacea > Coralliidae > Paragorgia > Paragorgia papillata. Next base: position 1,749 of record JAWNZC010000308.1, on the reverse strand, counting down.
TTGCTAGCTGACAGACTACCAGATGTAACCTCCCAGCCTCCAATGCCTCTGAATACTATAAGAGGGTTATTACAATTCCACTCGTAGACCACCTGAACTCTGATCTCAAAACTAGATTTGACTTCAGTAAGGTTAATGCTTACTATGGTTTCAGTGTTGTACCTTCCAAAATGATTTCTTTGTTAAATACCTGCAATTCAGATGATCAGAGTTGGAAAGAAAAATTTAAAATCTTCACCAATTTTTATGAAGACGATCTTCCAAATGCCTTGGCATTGGATGCTGAATTGGAGCTGTGGCAAAAATATTGGGAAACTTACAAGGGGTCACAACCTGACAGTGCTGCTTCTACGCTTAAGGCTTTAAATTTTGATGCATTTGAAAACATCAAAATAGCTCTTCGTATCTTAGCTACTCTCCCTGTAACATCCTGTGAGTGTGAGCGTTCCATCTCAGCTTTACGTATGTTAAAAACCTATAACAGGAGCACTATGGTTGAAACCCGCTTGAATGGCCTTGCACTCATGCAAATTCATCAGGAAATTGAACCTGATGTTCAAGATGTAATAAATAAATTTTCCTTTGGCAATCGAAGATTAGAACTGAAGTTGTAAAACTACAGTGTATTTCATGTACATGTATATTATACGTTATTACATATAACTTTTAAACATATACAGTAAGTAATAAGGTCTGGGGGAACAGATTGAAAGCTAAGGAGTAAATATCTGTGACGTTTCTACATAAGCTAATTTTCTGAGCTAAGGTGAAATGATAATTGCACTGGCAGGAATTGAACTTGGGTTGCTGGTGCCTGAAAACCAGACAGCTCATAGTAACATGGGTTAGTAGGGGGATGGGTAGTGGTGTATTAGATGGGGGGTTGGAATGACCAGGATGATGTAGAGAGTTGAGCTCCTCTATGTCCATGAAATGTCCCATTATGGTCATTAACAAAAGCTTCTCCTAACCAGACATTGTCTGCTTGGGTTGAGGTGTAAAAGGCGGGTATCTGGCGCCTGAAAACCAGACAGCTCACAGTAACATGGGTTAGTAGGGGGATGGGTAGTGGTGTATTAGATAGGGGTTAGAATGACCGGGATGATGTAGAGAGTTGAGCTCCTCTATGTCCATGAAATGTTCCATTATGGTCATTAACAAAAGCTTCTCCTAACCAGACATTGTCTACTTGGGTTGAGGTGTAAAAGGCGGGTATCTGGCGCCTGAAAACCAGACAGCTCTGGGTAGGTGGGGCTCAACAGCCATGGAAGGCAGCCCACCTAGGAGAAGGAAAACTCTGATTTCAAACCCCAGCTAGACCTTCACTTGTGTGTTGGTTGGGCCGCTGTCCATGTTGGATTCACTGCGTTACCATGGTGTTTCCTAGGCATGCTGATGAGCTCTGACATAGGGCGAAACAGTGAACTTTTTTATACTAGCATGTGACCACATATCTTTCTACTGTTTATTGGATTTCCCCACCCCCATTCCTGGAAAAACTTAGTCTTAAAATATCAAAGTCCAATTTGGACAAAACCTTTCTTGAAAATGATAAAATATCCCATTAAAAACATGTTTTAAAACATTTAAAATTTTGCTCAAAAGTGCTGTCAGAATACGGGAAATGCCATTTCAGAGATCCAAATTTCAAAAATTTTCCGGGGGAGCATGCCCCCGGACCCACCTAGATCTGGACCCACTGCAAGTATGACTAAGGTATCAAAATTTCTAGATCCGCCCCTGCACATA
>JAWNZC010000307.1:445000-689547 GCA_035771165.1 Paragorgia papillata | reverse complement strand
TACACCACATCTGTTATCATTCTTCACAACCTCGTAAGGTCATCTCCCAACTTCGCAGATGGGTTTCTTCGACAGTCCCTTCTTTGTGGAGTGCACCATGCGCCACTTCGATCTCCCTCATTATAAAGGTGTCATGTTGCTGATGCGTTGTCAGTAGTCTCTATAACGTCGTGTTGCTACTTCCATCTTTTCTCTAAGCCAACCCATGAGCAGTGTTAAATTTTTCTTGTAATTTTTTTTCAAACTCCAGAGTGTTTCTGACGTGGCTGGTCGGGCGGGGTCATACAATTACACGAGATCCAACTGGCCTCAAGACGTTGCTTCTCTCCCGAACATCATGGCGAAATGGATGTGATCTCCAGTAGGACGAGTGAACCGCTGTTCTGGTACTGCCATCAGAACCCTGAGGATCCCAGGAATACCAATCGCTTTGGTCTTCGCTCATCTTACTTGGACAGACATACTTTTTAACGTTTCGGTTAATTCATATCGACAAGGCCATCTACTCTGTGGAATGATTAGGAGTGGTGCGGCTTTGTTTTTTATTCCATGGGAGTCTCTTAACCGACTGAAAAACGTCTACTTTCAAAATCGCGCCCTTGATTCTGAATGCAGAAATTGCGATCATCTCCGATATCCCCTGTATTCACAATCATCAACATGTTTGCTTGCATATAGTTTGGGCTTTGTGGTCTGGATTCGGGTAGGCTTCTGGCCATTTTGTAAAGTAGTCAGTTATTTCGAGAATTAATCTGATTACCTTGCAGTGGATTTTGGTTGTGGCCCAATAACATCCAGAGCACACACGTTCCATTCGGGCATCCGGTGATGTTTGTTACTTGAGGTGCTCGAGCTTTTCTTTGCCGGCGGGTTGTGTTTTGCCGCATTGTTTGACTGCTGTTAACAATGCTCACCTCAACGTCGTCTATCCATTCTTTCCAGTAGTATCGATACTTCACTTTCTCATTCATCATGATTTATTCCCAATTGGCCAAGACGTCGGTAGCATCATGATGGGTTGTAAACACTTACAGAATTAACTTTCGTGGTCGACATAGCTGCCGTTTAATGGGACGTTCCATCCTACGCTATCGTACTATCGATTAGAGGTTTCCATGATAACCAACTTTAGTCTAGAAAATTGGCTCCACTCGAGGGACTTGTGTTTGAAGGGACCCATGCTGGCTATTTTATACTCTCTTGGCTTTCTCCATCCATGTGATAGCTTCGTTTATTGACTGTTCTTCGGCTTGATATAGTGCTAGTGCCAAGTGATTTGTCGTTCGTCGTTCTTGAACCCTGGTGCTACGACAGATTGAAGAAACGTGATTTTCTTTACTCGCGTTTTGAACGGTTGGAATCCTCGACATTCCATCAGCGTTTCCATGGTAGTTTGCCTCTGCAACGATGTTCCACGGTGATATCGATTTCAGATAGCCTTTCCAACCAGCGTGCCACTGTGACATTTTGGACTTTTTGGAAACTTCGTAGACCACCTCAACGCACTGTGGTCTTTACGAACAGTGATGTGGTTTCCCCTATAGGTACGGGCACTCGAAGTATTCCAGTCCACTTTACATTGCTAACAGTTCTTTCACGTTGTGGTGCCTATAATTGCGTTCCGCTTTTGATAAGGGTTTACGCCGCAAATACTTATTGACCCTTTCTTAACCGTCTTGCATGGAGGATAATACGGAACCCAGTCCCACGTTGCTTGCATCCGTGTCTACCAATGAACGGCGTTATCATCTTCTTGGATTAGGATAGCACAGGAGCTGTTATTAACTTTTCTTTAAACTTCGTAAAGGCTGTTTGGCATTCCTTACTCACAAATGGTATTTTTTTCCTTTTTGTTCCAGTTTGTGTAAAGGAGCAGCGATAATCGGCATAGCTTGGGATGAAACTGGCGGTGAGTAGCCGGACACAGCCAAGGATACGGAAACGTAGACTTGTCATAGTCACAACGAATTGCCCACTCTTTAAGTTGCATTTGGTCTTTTCCGGATCCGTTTGAAATTCCATGGCGGGCTTATGCACGTCCCCCAGGATCCACGGTTTCTTCGGTTCATGAAATTTGCATTCTTCTGGCGCGTTCAACTTGAGATCCAGACTTTTCAAGGCGACCAGAGTATCACGTGTCGAACGTTCATTGCGTATGCTACCTCCAACGTCTTTGCAAAGATGATTAATATCGTCCCAAATAGACTGAGGCCAATACCCAACTGTTTAAGTCCCTGTAGAATGATATTCATCGCAGCGTTGAAAAGTTGGCTGGTGCATTTTTGGTCATAAACCGAATGGCATTCTTTTAAATTGATAATGTCTGTCAAACAGTTGAAAATGCATTGAGCGTTTTCTCTCAGGACTCTTAGTTCCTCAACCGCTTAGGTTCCCATTATAAAACCTCTGCACCAAGTCCAGTGTGAGTGAAGGTAGACTGCCCCTCGATATTGCTTCTGTTGGATGTCTTCACCATCTTGGAAGATGGGTAAGACATACGTTTTGTCTTGGTAACATTCTTTTAGTACTTGCAGATAATCTTACACATGAATCTTTGTAGAGCCATCCGTCTTGGACCAACCAATGATTACAAGTAGAACACCTATGGGGAGTTTGACGGTGTCTGAATTAACGTCACTGGCCAACATTGCTGTCTACTTCTTTGTTTGATGCTAATATCTCGCTGCCCAGAACAGGTATTCTACGGGGTTTGAACTCAGGATTGGGGTCGCGTCTCCCCGTTGCTATGGCATATGTTAACTTGAGTGAGTTTCTCCCAGGTCGTGCGTTCCGTTTTGATCACGACCTTACTATGGCGTGCTAGGATCTCGTGAATTCGTTCTTTCTGCGTCAACCGGAAATGGTGGAATGGATTGTTTATCTTTGATAATACTTCAGCCATTTCCTATGCGAGTCTGTGTTAAGATCACTGCTTTTGTCAACCTATCTATTAAGATAGTTTTAGAATGTTTGGGACGGCAGATGGGGACGGCAGACTGGCTAAGAGGACGTATGATCGAGGGTGGACTGGACCCGACGTCCTCTGGACGTTCTGTTGTTTTGTTGTGATTTAGACTCAAGACAGCTGAACGAGGAGGCGCGTGTTGCTCGTTTGCTCACTGCTTTTTTCGGCCATAATACTATAGTGTAAAAAAAGAACTACATGAATGCCAGTGATTGATAAGTTCACAAGTTTTCAGTTTAACAGTCCCTGCCAAAACTATTTCCGTTTTATGTAGTTCGGTTTGTATAAGTAATGTGTAAGTTGCAAACTTGACAAAGCTAATAAATTTATAAACTAAAAACTTTAGCTAGAACGATTTAAATTTTTTGTAAACAAGCGTACGCTGCTTTCGTCTCACAACGAGTTCTCGCAAAAATTAGAATTTATAATCAAGCTAATTATGTAAATAGGAATTCTTACCTTTGTTGTGAGTGTTTATGCTCCTTTGTATTCTCAAAAATCGATAAAAAATACAAGATAAAACTATTAACCAAGTTGACATGATATGGCGATCAGCACATCTTGTCAGGACGTCTGTTGCTCACGTTATCGCTCACGCCATCTTGAAAAACCGAATGTCAAGAGGGTGTTTGCCGTCCTCTTGCCGTCGCCGTCCCAAATCTAAAACTATCTAATGCTTAATGTGGACGGAAGACCAATCCGTAACAAAAAAGTTGCGTTTTCAAAAAAATCCGGATACATGTGGACGTAGCCTCAGCCTCGTGTGAATCAGAGTTTAGTTGGTCTCTCCTGTGCTTCGAGAGTTCTTCGCTGGGTTCTCCGGTTTTCCTCCCTCTGTAACATCAAGACCAAGGGCTTTACTGTAGTTGTGATTCGTCGTCTGACATGTGTCCTATGGTGGCTGCATGGCGCGCCTTTGATATACCTTTGACACGGCCATGTTAAATATGATGTGTAAATTGCTCTTGAAAAGCCCTTTATTGGAAGTAATTAAAATATATATGTATGTATGTATGTAAATACATAGAGTTAGTTTCCTACCACAAAGCCAAATAGGTCCTCGCCAATTGCTGTTTCCACCAAACATAAACGTATTTGACTCTGCAGGAACATACGCTACATAGTGACTTACTCCCTCAATGTTCAGTTCAAAAGGATGGTCTTTGTGAAACCGTGAAAGTGCTCTTACACCATAGGGAGAGAGAAACTCTTCTTCATCTAGCATGTGTTTCAAGACAGATCGTAACTTGTCAGGAGAAGGAATGGCAAGAAGATGATGGTACTTGGAAGCACCATCAATATTCATGTATGATATCTAGAGAATTAAGTAGAAAAATATTGAAGCCAGTTCAATGTAGGGTAAACTTAATATACGATAGTGTACTTGTTGATGCATTTGTGGTATGGTATGGTACGGTGGAGTGTAGTATGGTTCAGTGTGGTGTGGTGCAGTGCATGGTACAGTAGAGTGAGGTGTTGTGCAGTGCATGGTACAGTGAGGTGTAGTGTGGTATGGTCAGTGTGGTGCAGTGCATGGTACAGTAGAGAGAGGTGTGTTGGAGTGTAGTTTGGAATGGTCAGTGTAGTGTGGTACAGTGCATGGTACAGCAGAGTGAGGTGCGGTGCGGTGCAATGCGGTGAAGTGCGGTGCTGGGTGGTGCAGTGTAGTGCGGTGCAGTGTAGTGCGGTGTAGTGCGGTGCAGTGCAGTGCATGGTACAGTAGAGTGAGGTGTAGTGTAGTGCAGTGCAGTGCAGTGTAGTGTAGTGTAGTGTAGTTGCAGTGCAGTGCAGTGCAGTGCAGTGTAGTGTAGTGTAGTGTAGTGTAGTGTAGTGTAGTGTAGTGTAGTGTAGTGTAGTGTAGTGTAGTGTAGTGTAGTGTAGTGTAGTGTAGTGATAGTGTAGTGTAGTGTAGTGTAGTGTAGTGTAGTGTAGTGTAGTGTGAGTGTAGTGTAGTGTAGTGTAGTGTAGTGTAGTGTAGTGTAGTGTAGTGTAGTGTAGTGTAGTGTAGTGTAGTGTAGTGTAGTGTAGTGTAGTGTAGTGTAGTGTAGTGTAGTGTAGTGTAGTGTAGTGTAGTGTAGTGTAGTGTTGTGTAGTGTAGTGTAGTGTAGTGTAGTGTTGTGTAGTGTAGTGTAGTGTAGTGTAGTGCGGTGCAGTGCAGTGCATGGTACAGTAAGTGAGGTGTAGTGTAGTGTAGTGTAGTGTAGTGCAGTGCAGTGCAGTGCAGTGCAGTGCAGTGCAGTGCAGTGCAGTGCAGTGCAGTGCAGTGCAGTGCAGTGCAGTGCAGTGCAGTGCAGTGCATGAAGTGCAGTGCAGTGCAGTGCAGTGCAGTGCAGTGCAGTGCAGTGCTGTGCAGTGCAGTGCAGTGCAGTGCAGTGCAGTGCAGTGCAGTGCAGTGCAGTGCAGTGCAGTGCAGTGCAGTGTAGTGTAGTGTAGTTAGTGTAGTGTAGTGTAGTGCGGTGCGGTGCAGTGCAGAGCATGGTACACTAGAGTGGGTGTAGTGTAGTGTAGTGTAGTGCAGTGCAGTGTAGTGTAGTGCGGTGCGGTGTGGTGCAGCGCAGTGCATGGTACAGTAGAGTGGGTGCAGTGCAGTGCAGTGCAGTGCAGTGCAGTGCAGTGCAGTGCAGTGCAGTGCAGTGCAGTGCAGTGCAGTGCAGTTGCAGTGCAGTGCAGTGCAGTGCAGTGCAGTGTAGTGTAGTGTAGTGTAGTGTAGTGTAGTGTAGTGTAGTGTAGTGTAGTGTAGTGTAGTGTAGTGTAGTGCGGTGCGGTGCAGTGCAGAGCATGGTACACTAGAGTGGGTGTAGTGTAGTGTAGTGTAGTGCAGTGCAGTGTGTGTAGTGCGGTGCGGTGTGGTGCAGCGCAGTGCATGGTACAGTAGAGTGGGTGCGGTGCGGTGCAATGCGGTGCGGTGAAGTGCGGTGCAGGGTAGTGCAGTGTAGTGCGGTGCAGTGTAGTGCGGTGCAGTGCAGGGCGGTGCAGTGCATAGTACAGTAGAGTGAGGTGTAGTGTAGTGTAGTGTAGTGTAGTGCTGTGCAGTGCAGTGCAGTGCAGTGCAGTGCAGTGCAGTGCAGTGCTGTGCAGTGCAGTGCAGTGCAGTGCAGTGCAGTGCTGTGCAGTGCAGTGCAGTGCAGTGCAGTGTTGTGTAGTGTGTGTCGCGGCCTATTGGCTATGGCGGATCATGTTTCTGTTCTTAGCAGCTTTATGCTCCTTTGGTCTTACCATTAGGTCTATTACTCTTGGTTTTCATCTTAAAGTGATCTAAAAGTCGTTCTGGTTTCAAGAGTATACCAAAATTTGGATTACCGAGTGATTTTACTTCAAATATTCATCTTCGTGATTTATTATATTGGTCGTCTGGCTACCGCCATTACTATTGAGAAGTTTATTTCGTTTTTTTTGTTGTGTTGGTGTTTATTCACCGTGTTTGGTCTATAAAAAATGGCCCTCGCAAGTTTTCATTTCTCTAAACCTTCACCTGGTCTTCTACCTACGCCGTCTAGTCCTCCATACAAAAACCTTTCGCCTGATTGTTATGTTGGATCATCGTATTTTCCGTTGCCGTATCAACTAGTATTATTACTCGAAGGTTGCCCGCTTGATTCGATCGTTTCCTGGGACTTTTCTGTTTCTAAGAAACAACTTAAACTTAAACTTGTTTGGTCCCTGTATTCTCGTCCTTCTACTGGTTGTTTACTACGCGAAGTTCTGCCATCTCATATTTTTAAATCGATCTCATCGCATGACCTTTGTTTATGGAGTCATGTCGGGGACAAAATTAGATCCATAACTTCGTGGCGTCAGTACTATGCTAGCTTGTCGTCGTGAGTCCGCCCGTACTTCGTGGCGTAATTATACGTTTCGTGGCGTGACAACATGACCTTTAATCTCTTCTCCATGGCGTGACTACATGGCCGTAAACTCCTTTTCGTGGCGTCGCTTGGCTCTCTTCGTCGTGCCCCTGATTCGGAGTTTATCCTTTTCGTGGCGTCGCTTGGCTCTCTTCGTCGTGCCCCTGATTTCGTGGCATCCTTATTCTCTTCGTGGCGTCGTGTTTGTCTTAGTCGTGTTTTCTTCGTTGCGGCGTGTGCAATAAACATAGTCAGCGGCAGCACATATCAATTTTAACATTACTCGATCTGTCGATTCGTTCTGCGCGGGAAAATTCTCTCGTGGAACACGCAAAACTACCACAAGAAGGTTTCCCCGAAAAAATGGCGGAAGACGTGCGTCGCGTGGTCAATGTTTTGAGAGAAGCTATAAAACAAAGTTAGAGAATCCGTCATCTTCACAGTCCAGATCATCTTCCACAAGTACCATTACGTCGTCTGAACAACAACCATGTACTTCTGCATCTTTGTCCAATGCAGTTAGAGAAGATCTCAGGTACGTACAAGTATAAAAACAATCTGTTATATTAACTGAGGTCTCAGTCTCAGAAGTCGGTTTAATTTATTACTTTAAAGTATAAATATTCTTGTTTTTCATATACGATGGACATGGTTGATAATACCAAATATCAGTTAAAGATGTCTTCGAATGATTAGACAGTATTAAAATCAGTTGCTCTCTTGTAATTATTTATTTTAATATTGAGTATTTAAATAGTGTACTATACTGTAGAGGATTCTTTATAGGCAATTTAATAATGGGACAAAAAATTAAAATAAGTGTTTGTTTTTAGACGATCCTTCCCTAGTCTATCAGGTGGAGGAAATAGAGCTGCTGCACAGCCGAAGCCAAAAAAAGCAAAAAGAACAGGAGTGCAGTTTATCATTCAACCCAAGGAAACCTGGACTCATGATTTTTGCCTACTGTCAAGCACTATAGCTAATACATCCCCAACCATAAGCAACCTTGCACGCATGAAAGATGCTGGACTTGGTCGAACAAAAGTAACATTTCCAGATAAGAATGCAAACTTCTGTATACTGAAAGAAGCTCTTGAAAAGGAATATGAAAAGTTGAAATCACAAGATGGAGCATTTGAATTCCTACGTGCTGAATCAGGGGGTTCTGTAAGACCACTAAAGGTCATAACCATGACTGCTGATGGATACACCTATACCATATATGAGAATTGTAGTCAGTAACAACACACTGATCTATATTCGTCCCATGAAAAGTAACATTTCAATGGATATCATGCCTCAAGTGGCAAGTGGTACATCTCCATCCACGCAATGCCAGAAATGTAGTGCTCAAGTACCTATTGGTTGATTTAAGAAAGCATATGACTGAGTGTGGCCAAGCCAAGGGAGTGTCAACTGTGGATAAAATTGAGCTTTCTGACACAGAAAGTGATTGTGGAAGATGGGCTCCAGATGTTAATCAGTGGACTCGTCAGCTTCTTGAAACATTCCCAACAGCAGAAGAAGATGATATCAGAAATGTTGCCCAATTAGCATCAAATATTGATGATGACTGCATTAATACTGATGGACATGAACCAAGAAACGGATGAAGAAAAGCCATTTGCTGATATAATTGAAGAATTTATTTCAAAAGTAAGAAAAGATGGTGAAGAATTCATTGAGGTCGACCGAGAAACAGTTTGGGCTGATGTAATCAAATTTTACAAGAAGACTCTGTCTGCCCCAGATAGACTCACAAAAGAGCTCATGGTGAGATTTGCTAATGAAGATGGTTTAGATGGTGGTGCACTGAAAGTAGAGTTATTTTCCATTGCTTTGAGAGAAGCTAAGTTACGCCTTTTTGAAGGGGAGGAACCAAACATGTTTCCAATAAAGGATGCTACCAAGTCAATTCTTTTTAGGCTTGTTGGTATGATGGTTTCTCATTCGATTATACAGAAAGCCTCAATTGGTTTCCCAGTTTTGTCACCATACATCTACTCATAGCTTACTGGAGACAGTGAGGACGAAATCACCTGCAAGATGAATAAGGATACCATTCCAAAGAATGCAGCATCAATTATTCTACATGATTTGCTTGATGACCTCATTTTGTGTGAGAGGATGAAGCTGCCCTAAATGGGGTTCTTGAAGGTAATCCAAGGTCCTGAAGCTTACTGGACAGTGATAAAATTAAATTCTTCTCATTGGCCAAAAGAACAGGCCATTACAATGTCTAATAAAGATTTGCTGATTCAGCAAATTATTTTCAATGAGCTTCTTTCCTCACAAAAGCACGAAATCGATGAGTTTCGTGAAGGATTGGAATCAATTGGTATTCTTCAGCTTATTCGAAAGCACAAGAAAAGTTCTCATGATTTTTTGTGTTCATCTGGCTCTGAGTTTTGCACAGCAGACCTCCAAGAACTGATGAAGTTATCTGAGCCCTAGAACTTTTCAGAGAGGCAGGCATCTGAATGGCTTATGGCGTACATAAATGAGCAAGAAAGTGGACGTGGTGGGTTCTGGTGGACCAAGAGCTTGTGCCCTTTTGCAATTTTGTACTGGATGGCAAGTGGTTCCATTGGGTGGTCTACAAACCAAAATAAAAGTTACCTACCTAGCAGATGATGATTGTTACAAGATGCCCACAACATCTGCATGCCTGGCCATCCTTCGCATACCTACAGTTCACTCCACCAAGAAAACGTTCTTTGAAGCCATGGATATAGCTTTAAAGTTTGAAAGGATGGGTTTGCACAATCCTTAACTATGCTACAGTGTAGGCTTGCAACATTTATTTTACTGTTAGTGCCACCCAGCACATTCCTTAAGATATGGATTTACAGTAATTTTGTTATTGTTTTTTAAGTTGGTATATCAGTTGTGTTCAGTTGCTATCGGTTTAAGTTAGCCTTCAGTGCAAGCATTGTGTAACAAGGAAAGGTTGGACTGCAGAACACCTCTGTTGCAGGCTAGCAAGTTTGGATGTTTTATTTTTTTAATTTTTTTATGTAATTTGCAACACTGATTTAGACTTAATCTTAATTAGGTGAGGTAAAAATGTGTTCTAATCTTTTCAAATTCCAATTTTTTTTCAATACTTTTTAAAGTACATTAATCATCAAAAATGCACAGTATGGTTCAAAGGTTTGGGTTATACAGTAACAATATTCAGTGATATTTATATTAGTTTTAACAAAACATTTGTGGTACTTCCATGTGTTTTATTTGATTTTATTGTAAACACAAGTAATACACATGGAAGCACCGGTACCACTAATATTTTGCTAATACTGTACTGTTAAGAAACTATAAGCAATGTTTCAAACAAGATATTTATTAGTTTATGTATCGATATTGTACATTGGCAATATTTGTGCCCAGGGAGGAGGTACAGTCTGTTTACCCCCCTCCCCCACCTCTCTCTCTCTCTCTCTTGATGTGCTCCTGATGGTGAATTAGCAGTGATTTATTCAAGTGAAGCAACCTAATAACATTATCAAAATAATAAATAGAGAATAATTAATAAAAATGCAATAGCCCAAGCTTTTTTTCACTAAAAATGTTATTGTTACATAAAACTCAGCAAACATAACCACTTTGCCTATTATTTATCACTGAAGTTTGATTTGAAAGGTTTCTTAAAACTAAGTGTTTGAATTACACAATAAAAAGCTGCATGTCCAATACCATAAGTTCAGTGTTGATTTACTACCATATATACAATGTTACTGTAATCTTTGGACAGTTTCTATTGCTTTTAGATGAAGGTCTATACCATAACAGGAGGAGTGATCAAGAGGATCTAATTCTCTTTGCATGATATCCAAAGCTTCACTTGATAAGGGGCAAAAAATTTCAGGCACATCAACTGATTGATCATTCCACGTATTTCCACCATATTCCTCAGAGGGAAGTGGCCCATCAAAATCAATACCATAAGATCTAATATTGTCATCTGTACATTCATCCAGGTTACTATGTACTCAGACCATAGATCCACAATTGCACAGGGGTCATATTTGACTCAGACCGCAGGGGGTGATTATCATATCCATTCTGCAAAGAGTCTCAACTTTTGATTTATTCTGGGTATGAAGATGTAATGCAGACAAAATAGATGCAACTCATCACTCAGGTCAAGCCATTCTTTGTCTTCAAGGTACCAAAAGATGTAGTAAAACAAATAAATACATCCATGAAAAAGGTCTCACCAGAACCTTTCAATTCTTTGGTTGTGGCAACTTTTGCCTGCAATAAAGCTTCCTCTCCTAGGTCCTCTGTCTGGGTGTGAGAACATGTAGGTAGCCACTTGTACGTTTTCTGTACCATGATCTCCTCGGACTCTAGAAGGAAGGCAAAAAGTGGTCACAGCTTCTTGAAATAACTTTAGGACTGTGCATGCCTTGTTATTATTACTGCATCTCAGAAACATAATTCTCCGAGAATAACCATCTACACAACCATGAGTAACAATCCCCCACCTTATAAGTTGTGATGGCCATCTAAATGCCATAAAGCCCTGGGTCCTGGAACTGAATAGTGGCGTCTACTTACTATGTTTAGCTGAATAGATCGCAATATTATACCAGCAGTGGTCAGTTCTCCAAAGGTCTGTCTTACACGATCCCATTGTTACCCGATACACCTTGAGCAAGCATAAGACCTTTCATTCTACGTATTCCACAGTTTGGAAAATCATGCAATAGTGATTTCACTAAGGAATCAAGTGAGTCATCTGAAATATCCGTATACTTTGGCACTTCTTCCCTCAAGTTAATGTCGTCAATACGTCTACTCACAGTCTTTCGACATACCCCAATCATTTCAGCGATTTGTTCGAGAGAGAATCCATACTCCAGTAAAGTTGTAAAGATTCTCTTGGAATTTCAAACTTCGGTCTGCCTACATTGCCACTGTGTATGAGTTTTGGTCGGCCTTTCACTGTTTCGTGTTCATCTATTCCCCACAGAGTACTGTGAGCATCAGTAAGAAGATCAATAATATCGTCCCAAACTATTATGTCGCTCCACAACGTCTGGCATTGCAGAGAAACACGAATAACTTAATCCAGTTTGTAAAGGCAATGATCGAACACGTTCCTGTCATGTGCTCGCGTTAACATTTTCCAGACAAAGGATTAACTCAGCAATTGTTGAAAGTAGAAAATTTTTGACATTATCAAAAGGCAGACTTGCAGAACTAAAGGACATTTTGCGTGTTTATCCATGGATACTGCAATCTCGTGCCCATAGTCACCCCCTTTTTGGTCAGCGGGCGAGCGCGGGGGAGACTCTGGGGAAACTGGGATTGATTCTGTGTTTTGATTGGGCTCATTTAAATTTATTGATATTCATCGATTCAAAAACATACAGATTGGTTTAGAGAAATCATTTTTATTCAACAATTTTAACAATATAAAACGGAGTGAATGAGTTATAAATATCTTTGTTTACTTTCTAATCAATACATATGGTTCTTGTGCTTTTGTGGTTAAAATTATGCTCGTTCTTGTTTATGCATTCATCATAGCTTGTAATTTGCTCAAATCTTTCATTTGGCTTTGGAGTACAATCACCTTCTTGTCATACCACTCTCTTGTTTTTAATCACTGCATACGAATTAGTATATACATTTTTAATAGCACTATACATGTATGTACAGGATGACTCAGTGCTGTACCAGCTGCTCTGAATGTCTGGTAATTGTGTATTTGCTTGGGTCTTCTCAAGAAGGTTCAACCTAGAGGAATGGCCATCCATATCAGCATCCTTCTGCTGCCATGAGAATGACAGAATTATTTTTTGCTCTTCATATTTTTTTGTCTTAAGTGTGTTGGGCCTGCAGTATGTAATTAATGTCTATGTTGGTAATTGTAATGTCTACCTGGCAAGGGTAATAAAAATAGTTAAAAAACTCATTAATAATTCATGAGGAAAATCAACAAAGAAAAATCATAACCGTATCAAGGTTTTATATCTGATAAAATTTTCTCCTAATTTACATAAACTTTAGCTTTGATTTTCTCGCCTTAGACAACGTTATTTTTTACAAAATTAACTATGCCAACGAACTTACCAAATGGTGATCGTTTTTTAACAAAAAACTCATTAATAATTCATGAGGAAAACACAAAGGAAATCAGTACCATGTCCGTGGTTTTATACCTGATAAAACTTCTTGACGTCAGAAAAAATACTAATGAACATACAATTTTATATAAAGAATACTAATGAACATACAATTTTATATAAAGAATGACTAATGTACATAACATCCAATAACGAATCATTTTTGAAGCCATTCAAAAACACTTGCATCACATGTTTTATCAGATCTAAAACACTCTGGCTGCACCCTCGTGGTTTTAAATCTGATAACACACTCAGACTGCAGTCGTGTTTTAAATATTACATAAGGATAGCTTTCGATCAGTTTTCCAAGCAGTGAACTGGTAGGTGACTGATTTGAATAAAACAAAGGAACAGCATTTTGATTTTATGTTATTATTAGTAAACTTGTTTTAGAAGCTCCGTGTCATTGTAAAGAAACAACAGGGCAACCTGTTTTTGGTAACTAACGGCAAGATGAGATACTGTACTTGCATAATCTCTAATATTAACATTAATATACAAAATAAACCATTAATAATTTTTTGTAACTTCATGCTTGACCTAGACTTCTTTAAACTTTGTTTAACTTTGGTTTTCATTTATCTCATAGGAACTAAGGATGCAAAGCAAGCCCTGTCAATTGTATAGCAAAAGGAGCATCAAAAAATGAACTATAGGAATGGTTTATGAGGAACTAAGGAATGTATTATTCTCGATGTATATTATAGGAATGAGTACATGTTCAATAAATAACAATTCAAGGGACAAATATTTTTATACTGTAAAAATTTGTATTAATTCTGAATCTGGGTTTTATCATTTTTTATCATTACTACTCATTGTCAATTGTCATTGTGTGTCATTGTACAGTTTATATTATATAGTAACAGTCCTGAAAATACCATATATTTTACCCACAATGCTTTAACTTTTTATTGGTATTTGTATATAATGTATTTGTGCGCTGGTAATGTATCTAGTTCTTTCCTGCCTGGTTGCTGGATTGAGATAGGGAGTCATCAAGTAAGGATGACAGGCATATCCACTATCTCCCAGCAACACGCCATTGTGTTTCAGGGTGTGCTCTCCTGCATCAAGTGTCCTCCCCACCATTGATGTTCGGAATATAAAAGAATCGTGAATGGAACCAGGCCACTTTGCCACTACATTGGTTAGCCTACCTATATTTTTCCATTAAAATTATATATAATTTCTTAAATGAAATGCTTGTTTTTCTTTATTATTTTTTCTTTTACATGCTAGGCCATTTATGCCCTCATAGGGGGTTCACATAACCTGGGGTTCATAACGGATCATACAAAAACAACTGGCAAAATTTCCACTCAAATTCTAATTATTTTTATTTTAACTTGTGTCCAAAAATGGCTTAAGGGGTTATATGCTGTAGAGTATTTGGTTTGTGTCAGGGGGTGGGGCATAGGATATGGGTAAATGTGTCGTGTTTACACTGGCATAAGCCTGCATGGCCACTGGCATAAGCCTGGCCAAGGCCAATGCATAGGCCAACAAAAGAAGCAAGCCCAGATATTCTGTCCAAGGCCTGCCCAGCCAGGACGTGTTTACACTGCCAAAAAGCAGGTCAAAGTTAGGCCAAGGCCAGGCCAAGGCTTGCAGTGTAAACAGCCACGGGACCCTGGACTCGAACATGTGTTGCCATCTACCAAACTAATAACACAAGGAAAAGCAGCCAAGAGCTGTTCCTCGATCTGCAGAAATGGAATGGTTATGGTGGGATATTGGCTAGATTTTCTCTGCTATTAGTGCTGCTATAAAACGTATGGAGTCTTTTCCAAAACGGTATCTACGTAGAAACTCGTCTGACTTTTCGAAATTAACATAACGATTTAAATACGCGAGGTAAGCCATTTCTTCGTCGAATATTCAGCGTCATAAAGGAAGTGCCTATGTATGGCTGCCATATTAAACTTTTTTCTTAATCATAGTTAAGAAAGTTAATCATACTTTGGACCATGATTAACTTTAACGACATTTTTAATCATGATTATCGCTAATCACTTTTTTATACAACGGGTTTAATCACCTTGTTAACTTTTAATTCACTTTTTAAATCACAAAACGGGTGATTAAAAAGTGATTAAGAGTTTTATACAACCGGCCCCAGATCGATAACTTTCTCGATAACATTACTAGTTCGTTCTCCTTAGATTCCGAAGTCATTATGAACGCAGCGAAGGATTTTGCAAGTTTTAAGCTTGTTGACTCTGATTACAATAAGTATTTTAATGACACTCAATCGTATTTCTCCTTCGTTACTAGCTTAGAAGCGCTTTTTGAGGATCTTGCTTTAGACGCATTACGAACAATTATCTATTCTCGGTCAAGATTCGCACTTTAACATTCTAAACTTTGGTCCTAGAGCGACAATGAAATAATTAGTCGCTCTAATGTTTCGTCGTCTCTATCATTTTGCATGCTGATTATTTTAATAGCATAACTATCTATATTTGTATGACCATTAATGGCACTTATTGTTATTTCGAAGGATTTAAGCAAGACCCATCACCTGTAATTTTTAATTTGTAATAAAATATCAATAGTGTAGTGTAGTGTAGTGTAGTGTAGTGTAGTGTAGTGTAGTGTAGTGTAGTGTAGTGTAGTGTAGTGTAGTGTAGTGTAGTGTAGTGTAGTGTAGTGTAGTGTAGTGTAGTGTAGTGTAGTGTAGTGTAGTGTAGTGTAGTGTAGTGTAGTGTAGTGTAGTGTAGTGTAGTGTAGTGTAGTGTAGTGTAGTGTAGTGTAGTGTAGTGTAGTGTAGTGTAGTGTAGTGTAGTGTAGTGTAGTGTAGTGTAGTGTAGTGTAGTGTAGTGTAGTGTAGTGTAGTGTAGTGTAGTGTAGTGTAGTGTAGTGTAGTGTAGTGTAGTGTAGTGTAGTGTAGTGTAGTGTAGTGTAGTGTAGTGTAGTGTAGTGTAGTGTAGGTGTAGTGTAGTGTAGTGTAGTGTAGTGTAGTGTAGTGTAGTGTAGTGTAGTGTAGTGTAGTGTAGTGTAGTGTAGTGTAGTGTAGTGTAGTGTAGTGTAGTGTAGTGTAGTGTAGTGTAGTGTAGTGTAGTGTAGTGTAGTGTAGTGTAGTGTAGTGTAGTGTAGTGTAGTGTAGTGTAGTGTAGTGTAGTGTAGTGTAGTGTAGTGTAGTGTAGTGTAGTGTAGTGTAGTGTAGTGTAGTGTAGTGTAGTGTAGTGTAGTGTAGTGTAGTGTAGTGTAGTGTAGTGTAGTGTAGTGTAGTGTAGTGTAGTGTAGTGTAGTGTAGTGTAGTGTAGTGTAGTGTAGTGTAGTGTAGTGTAGTGTAGTGTAGTGTAGTGTAGTGTAGTGGTAGTGTAGTGTAGTGTAGTGTAGTGTAGTGTAGTGTAGTGTAGTGTAGTGTAGTGTAGTGTAGTGTAGTGTAGTGTAGTGTAGTGTAGTGTAGTGTAGTGTAGTGTAGTGTAGTGTAGTGTAGTGTAGTGTAGTGTAGTGTAGTGTAGTGTAGTGTAGTGTAGTGTAGTGTAGTGTAGTGTAGTGTAGTGTAGTGTAGTGTAGTGTAGTGTAGTGTAGTGTAGTGTAGTGTAGTGTAGTGTAGTGTAGTGTAGTGTAGTGTAGTGTAGTGTAGTGTTGTGTAGTGTAGTTTTAATTCAAGGTCTGGTTGCCGTGGTGCTTCGTCTTCGAATTGGCGTCAAAACATCTCTCCACCGTCAAAACCTAATTTCGTTTCTCCTGTGCGCAAAAGGATTCGTCATGACGTCTTTGTTCCTAAATCTAAACCTCCTCCACCTCCGTCTGTAATTTCTAACCAAAATTCGAGTTGTTCACCTGAGAAGCCGTGTATTTCAACGACCTCGAATATTTTGAATAATACTACGCGTGACCTCTTAATGTCCGACTCGATGCCTCCAATTACAAAAGCTTCGCCTGATTCTAATAAAATCATTTCGTCGCCTACTGATTCTGACTCTGATTAGACCCATCGCCTTAATGTCGTGTCTCTATCAAGTTAGTTATGGGAGTTATCGCCAAACGACTAACATCATGGGCCATTGATCACGATCTTTTATCCAAAGAACAGAAGAGTGCTCGTCCCAGTGAAGGTTGCTATGAACATACCTTTCTCCTCCAGTCCGTCGTAGGTGATGCCCGACGTAATCGGAAAATGTTTTTGTCGCTTGGCTTGATCTTCGCAATGCTTTTGGAAGTATCCCTCATTCTGCTATCACCTCTACCCTTTCTCATATTGGAAGTACCACAACCACTAATTGAAATGATCACCAATTCTTATTCTGGAGCCACCACCAAAATACGTACCCCCACCAGTTTGACCTCTGATATACCAGTTTTATCAGGTGTCAAGCAAGGTTGTCCGTTTAAGCCCAATCATTTTCAATTTGACCATCGACATCATTTTACGTGCGATTAAACAAAAAGCTTCAGACATTGGTCCTGCTAAACTTCATGGTATAACCTGTCTCTGTCTTTGCCTATGCTGATGACCTTGTCATAATCTCCAGAAATAAAGACCGACTCCAGAAACTCTTAGATGCTGCTTCTTCGACTGCGACAACCCTTGGTTTATCCTTCAGACCTGATAAATGCGCCTCTATCAGCCTCACCTGTTCCAGATCTAATCATTCTGAATCTTCTTTTGAACTTAATGAATTCATCGTCCAGAATAATTCCATTCCTTCACTTGATCGTGAACATCCTTACAAATACCTTGGTGTTCCTATTGGCCTAATCCATGACCCAGATAACATCTCTGATTTGGTTCAAAACCTTTCACGTGATTTGGACAATATTGAGAAATCCCTTTTAGCTCCTTGGCAGAAATTAGACATGATTCGTACCTTCCTTCAACCTTCCTTAACATTCGCCCTTCGTGCTGGATACCCTAAAAAAGAACATCTTCGTGAATATCGTTCAACTCTCGTTTCCACCATTCGTAGAATATGTTTCTCTACCATCTCGAGCTTCTGCTTCCTACATCTTCGCTCACAAACGTGCTGGTGGTCTTGGCCTCCTTGATCCAATCCTTGAAGCTGATGTTCAAGCAATAATTCATTCGGTTAAGATTCTATCTTCCTCCGATCCGACTGTAATTCACATTGCTAATGCTGAATTAAACGAAACCGTTCGACATGCCTCCCGATCTAATCCTTCTTCTGCTCTGAAATCCAACTACCTGTCCAGCCTTCCTGATGATCGTTTAAACAACATACATTACCGCATTCAATCATTGTGGACCCGAGACCGCAAATCCACTCGTAACCTTGGTATTGAAATTAAATTCAATGACAATGGTCTTCCTGTCCTTTCGTCGCAAAACTCCGGTACTGTTATTGCTAAAGAAGCCAGTCGTTTTTTGCATTTTCATGTCCAAGATCGATTCGCTTCTACACTATTTGCTCTTCCTGATCAAGGTAAAGTTGCTCGGGCGCTTACTACTGACACCTTCGCCAATGGATCTACTTGGCAATACAATGGCCTCAACATCCGTTTTAGAGACTGGCGTTTTATCCACCGTGCTCGACTCAATTGTCTTCCACTTAATAATGTCAAGAGTCGGTGGTCTAATGCCAGCCCAAAATGTCGCCGTTGTACTTCGGATGAGACTCTTCCTCATGTCTTGTGTCATTGCCTTCCTAACATGCCTAGTATTCTTCGCAGACACAACACCATAGTAGACCGTATCACCAACGCCGTTCAACATGGTACCATTACTACCGACAAACAAGTTCGTGCCGCCAACTCACTTTTACGTCCTGACATTATTGTTGAAGAGGATAACAAAGTTCTTATAATAGATGTTTGTTGTCCCTTTGATAATAATGCTGAAGCCCTTCATGATGCTCAACAACGAAAAATCAATAAATATGAAGGGCTGAAGCAATTTTTCATTGGTCAAGGCAAGCAATGTGAGGTATTTGGTTTCGTCGTTGGTGCTCTCGGCTCCTGGCATCCTCCAAATGAAAATGTTTTACGACACCTTGGAATGTCCAAAAGATACCGTTCTTTGTTCAGAAAACTTTGTTGCACGGACGCAATTCAAGGCTCGACAAACATTTACCGGGAACATCTTGGCATCACAGAAGATGTCTTAGAAGTAGAAGTTGATCCTGAGTAAACTGTTCGTATATTGACTCGTATTAATATTGTTATGTTAGAACTTTACTTTTGAACTTCTTTAAACATATTAACCCTTTAAATTTTATTACCAATTTTCTTTAAGAATTTACTTATTTCATGTATATAATTATCTATATTTGTATGACCATTAATGGCACTTATTGTTATCTCGAAGGACTTAATCAAGACCCATCACCTGTAAATTTTAATTTGTAATAAAAAATCAATAGTGTAGTGTAGTGTAGTGTAGTGTAGTGTAGTGTAGTGTAGTGTAGTGTAGTGTAGTGTAGTGTAGTGTAGTGTAGTGTAGTGTAGTGTAGTGTAGTGTAGTGTAGTGTAGTGTAGTGTAGTGTAGTGTAGTGTAGTGTAGTGTAGTGTAGTGTAGTGTAGTGTAGTGTAGTGTAGTGTAGTGTAGTGTAGTGTAGTGTAGTGTAGTGTAGTGTAGTGTAGTGTAGTGTAGTGTAGTGTAGTGTAGTAACATCTTCGTGAATATCGTTCAACTCTCGTTTCCACCATCCGTAGAATATGTTCTCTACCATCTCGAGCTTCTGCTTCCTACATCTTCGCTCACAAACGCGCTGGTGGTCTTGGCCTCCTTGATCCAATCCTTGAAGCTGATGTTCAAGCAATAATTCATTCGGTTAATATTCTATCTTCCTCCGACCCGACTGTAATTCACATTGCTAATGCTGAATTAAACGAAACCGTCCGACATGCCTCACGATCTAATCCTACTTCTGCTCTGAAATCCAACTACCTGTCCAGCCTTCCTGATGATCGTTTAAACAACATACATTACCGCATCCATTGTGGACCCGAGTCCGCAAATCCACTCGTAACCTTGGTATTGAAATTAAATTCAATGACAATGGTCTTCCTGTCCTTTCGTCGCAAAACTCCGGCACTGTTATTGCTAAAGAAGCCAGTCGTTTTTTTTGCATTTTCATGTCCAAGATCGATTCGCTTCTACACTATTTGCTCTTCCTGATCAAGGAAAAGTTGCTCGGGCGCTTACTACTGACACCTTCGCCAATGGATCCACTTGGCAATACAATGGCTTCAACATCCGTTTTAGAGACTGGCGTTTTATCCACCGTGCTCGACTCAATTGTCTTCCACTTAATAATGTCAAGAGTCGGTGGTCTAATGCCAGCCCAAAATGTCGCCGTTGAACTTCGGATGAGACCCTTCCTCGATCATGTCTTGTGTCACTGCCTTCCTAACATGCCTAGTATTCTTCGCAGACACAACACCATAGTAGACCGTATCACCAACGCCGTTCAACATGGTACCATTACTACCGACAAACAAGTTCGTGCTGCCAACTCTCGTTTACGTCCTGACATCATTGTTGAGGAGGGCAATAAAGTTCTAATTATTGATGTTTGTTGCCCCTTTGACAATAACGCTGAAGCCCTTCGTGATGCCGAACATCGCAAAATCACTAAATACGAAGGGCTGAAGCAATTTTTCATTGGTCAAGGAAAGCAATGCGATGTCTTTGGTTTTGTGGTTGGTGCTCTTGGCTCTTGGCATCCGGAAAATGAAAATGTCTTATGGCACCTTGGAATGTCGAAAAGATATCGTTCCTTGTTCAGGAAACTTTGTTGCACGGACGCAATTCAAGGCTCTACAAACATTTATCGTGGACACCTTGGCTTAAATGAGGACAACTTGGAAGTAGAAGTTGATCCTGAATAAACTGTTTATATTGACTTTCATTAATTTCGTTATATTATAAACTTGAATTTTATTTTGAACTTCAGTACTTCATGTATATATAATTATCTATATTGTATGACCATTAATGGCACTTATTGTTATCTCCAAGGACTTAATCAAGACCCATCACCTGTAAATTTTAAATTGTAATAAAAATGAATAGAGTAGTGTAGTGTAGTGTGCAGTGCAGTGCAGTGCAGTGCAGTGCAGTGCAGTGCAGTGCAGTGCAGTGCAGTGCAGTGCAGTGCAGTGCAGTGCAGTGCAGTGCAGTGCAGTGCAGTGCAGTGCAGTGCAGTGCAGTGCAGTGCAGTGCAGTGCAGTGCAGTGCAGTGCAGTGCAGTGCAGTGCAGTGCAGTGCAGTGCAGTGCAGTGCAGTGCAGTGCAGTGCAGTGCAGTGCAGTGCAGTGCAGTGCAGTGCAGTGCAGTGCAGTGTAGTGTAGTGTAGTGTAGTGTAGTGTAGTGTAGTGTAGTGTAGTGTAGTGTAGTGTAGTGTAGTGTAGTGTAGTGCGGTGGAGTGCAGTGTAATGCGGTGCAGTGCAGTGCAGTGTAGTGTAGTGCGGTGGAGTGGAGTGGAGTGCAGTGACCAACCTCAGAACTCAGGTCTTGTCTGTTCTTTAAGAACCAGTTCAATCTTTTTTTAAACCCTGGCAGTTTATTCATTGTTTAACACCAAACATGCGTATAAAGGAATAAGGCCAACCATTGATCTAACACGCAGCTTACACTCTTGATTATCATCAAGCCTTAACTGATCATAGTAGAAACCATCTTCATTATCCCACAATCCTTTGCCACTTGACATTTGGTTCATGGCATAAGAGATGTCCACAAAATGCTCAAATAATTTTGAAGCCATATCTTCATAGCTGTGATCTGTCCACACTGCCAGTTCCAATGCAATGGCAAGCATCACTGTACAGTAAAAAGCCATCCAATCTGTGCCATCAGCCTAGCACAAAAACAAATCCTCATTTTATAACCTGTATGAGGCAGCCAAAAATGGCACCTTTATTTTTCTATTCAGTCTAACACGAAAGAATTTTACTCATTAAAGGGAGAACCCTCAGACAGACAGCCTAGGCAGCAACGAGTGTCTTGCACTAACCTGTTCCAGATGGCCACCAGTTGGAAGTGGTTTAGATCGATCAAAAACACCTGGAAAAAAAGAGGAGTTAGAAGGGTCGCCTCCTTCAGATCATTGTAGTGAGCTTGTCCAATCTCAAACGTAAATGTGCAACTCACCAATGTTATCCAAGCCAAGAAATCCTCCTCCAAAAATGTTCTTCCCATTTGGATCTTTGCGATTTACCCACCTATGGCAAGACATGTTAAAAACATTTAAAAACCACCACCACCATCACCATGCACCAACACTACTACCACCATTACAACCACCAAAATGACTACACCACAACCATTACCACTACTACAACCATCATCACCACCACCATCACTATCAGCACCATCAC
Source organism: Paragorgia papillata (assembly GCA_035771165.1). NCBI lineage: Eukaryota > Metazoa > Cnidaria > Anthozoa > Scleralcyonacea > Coralliidae > Paragorgia > Paragorgia papillata. Next base: position 667,304 of record JAWNZC010000307.1, on the reverse strand, counting down.
AACCATCATCACCATCACCACCATCTGATACCACCATTACTACCACAACTATCTCCACCACCACCACCATCAATATCACGACTGCTACCACTGCCATCATTAACCTTCCACTTCACCACCACTCTTCTGGGATAAAAACTCACCATGTAAAATTCAATAAAAGTTTCTGAAAACATCTTGCAAGAAACATGTCATCCCTGTTTCCTTTCTCCCAGACATTTTATACACAAGAAGACATGCCCAAGCATGAACTGGAGGGTTGACGTCACTGAGGGCAAACTCGTATGCAGGCAGCTGACCATTGGGAGACATATACCATTCACGAAGGAACAATAACAGTTGAGATTTTGCATACTCAGGATCAATCTTTGCCATTGGTACCATATGAAATGCCAAGTCCCATGAAGCGTACTAAAAAAATATTTAAAATCAAGATTTTTCATCTATAGAGGAAAACAAATTAAAAACCTGGGCCGTAAAGCACATCAGTAGAAGAGTGTTACTGTAACATGAGCCTTTGCATGCAGGCTATTACTTACCACAAATTAATGAAAATGCAAAACTGATGCCAAATTACTTTTTTAGCATGTATGTAATTATATGACACCTGTCTGTCTGGCTCAGATTTAGTAGGTGCGTGAAATTGAGCGCGTTGAGTCTCAGAGGAGTCAGGCATGCAGGCTAATTCACTTACCCATGGATACTCCCATTTATCAGGCATAGAGATAATATCTCTGTTAAACAAATGCCTCCACTCAGGCTCTGAATTTCATCCATGTTGGTGACTAGAAGGTGGATCAGGTTGCTCGGGATCTCCTGCAAGCCAGTCCTTGATGATGTAATGATAAAATTGTTTGGTCCATAAAAGACTTGCATAAGACTGATTCACGTTTCACGTTTGATAAAAAATTTTCGGAATACGCGACACAGCATCTTGTTTTTGAAGAAATTTTACCCTTCATCCATAGTGCAGTAGATGGGTACAATGTGTCCATATTTTCGTATGGGCAAACTGGCTCGGGAAAGACCTATACGATGGTAGGAGATGTACATGAGAGAGACCTGTGGGGCATAACCCCGAGAGCTCTTGAGCAAAATCTTAAGAGCAAAATAAAATCCATAAAAGACTTGCGTAAGACTGACGACTCACTAGCTTCTCTTCATCTGATAACACATCTACAAAAGAGTATGGCAAAATACAATAATGTTTAGAAACACCACTTCTGTCGTATTGTAAAACTAACCAGGAATAACTCCACTGTAGAATTGGTCTGCTTCTTGTTTTCTGGTTGAAAAGATTTTCTCAAATTCCTCATCAAATGGTTCAGCAGAAACTTCTTTGGCAATAGTAAGCCGACAGCGAAGAACCTTTTCCTGACCAGACGCAATTTCCAGAACATGGTGAGCAGCTACTTTAGTGCCTTTTTTATTCAGATGAACAGCGTCTGTCTCTTTGTTTATAACGTAACGATGGAAGGCATCAGATGAACATCAGATGAACAGCGTCTGTCTCTTTGTTAATAACGTAACGATGGAAGGCATCTTTGGTGTATGGTGTGTATTGAGGAACACCAAACAACACCTGAAACAAACAATTACAGCTGACACTGCAATAAAAATAGAAGGTGGCACCTATATATAGGCTGGGGGGCAATAACACCCTCACACCCACCCTTACATGCACACTCACCCCCCCCTCACACCCCACCTTACACCCATGCTCACCCACCCACACCCTCACCATCACACCCTCGTATCCACCCTCACCCCACCCTACCTCACATGAATGTATGACAATGGAATATTAATAAAGAGAAAATAAAAGACACAATATTGGCGACGAGGATATGGCTGCCGCATTAGATTTGTCCGGTATCCAACAGTTTAATCCACATGAGGATCCTGCATCTTTAGCCACCAGATGGAATGACTGGCTCAAGCGATTTAAGCGTTTTGTCGTCGCAATGGATATTAAAGACCCAACTCGCAAGCGTAGTTTACTCTTGAATCTAGCTGGTCCTGCCGTTGAGAAGGTATTCGACACCATTCCAGAGACTGGAGACGAGAAAGATTTTGACTTGGCCGTCAAGAAACTCACGGAATATTTCGCACCGATAAATAATATTTTATTCGAAACACATGTATTCCGCCAAGCCAAGCAACGCCAGGGTGAAACCCTCGACCAGTTCTACACGAGGTTGCGCCAACTAGCTAGTACTTGCCAGTTCACGGACGAGACGAATGAAATCAATATTCAGCTAGTCGAACATTGTTCGTCAACGCGGGTCCGACGTAAAGCTCTTCGAGAAGAATTATCCTTAGATGGATTGTTAAAATATGGCCGAGCGCTGTAAACATCCGATCGCCATGCTGACGCGCTCGAAAAATCTCACTGCGAAAAGGCGGACGGTGTTAATTTGGTCAATCACAACAAGCAAAGCCAACGGTTTTCAAATAACACGCGGTCTCCGAAGAAAGAACCAGCCCAGCACTGTTTTTATTGTGGCGGTTTATACCCACATCCAGGTGGTAAAGAATCGTGCCCGGCTTTTGGAAAAACCTGTCGTAGCTGCGGTCGAAAAGGACACTTTCAAGAGGTTTGCCGCTCGAAAGCCATGAATCACAAACCTCCCCCGACCTACCAACGTAACCCATTCCAAAAACGAGTCAACAAGCTCGCTGGTAAAGACTCCACAACGACAGACGGCAATGCACCGCCGACAGACACGAGCACAAGTGAGAGCGACAGTGAATACGCTTTTACCATCGACCCCTCTTCCCTATCCCATACCAAGTCACCACCGATTGCCAGAATTAAAATCGCTGAGACCTATGTCCGTATCTTGATCGATTCAGGGGCCTCAGTCAACATTTTGGATCCACGAGACTACAGTGCAGTGTCACAGAAATTTGAAACCCCGTTAACACCAACCAACATACACATCAAAGCGTTTGGTACCAACCGGCCAGTAGAACTTGCTGGCAAGTTTGAGGCTGTTATCGAAAGTAAGAAACGTATGACAATTGCAACGTTTTATGTTACGAAACACCAAACTGGTTCACTATTCAGCTGCAACACGTCTAAGGAACTTGGACTTATCCAGTTTTCTGTCAACGTCCTACAAACCGACAGACATTGTCCGAAATCAAATATCAACAACGGAAACGCCCGCGAAATCAAGTCAACGGTGGGTTGCAGTCCCGAAATCAACGCAGATCGGGCTGTCAACACCAATGAGAACGCGAAGCTAAGCCATGCTAACCGTCAGCACGAGGCCGAACTTCGTGATAAGTACCCGAATGTATTTGAAGGAATTGGCAAACTTCACGGCTACGAGCAAAAACTGCACATTGACAATTCGATACCCCCTGTGTCGCAGACGCACCGCCGTACTCCGTTTCACTTACGTAAACAACTTGATAATTGGCTTAACGAATATCTTGATAAAGACATTATTGAACCTGTCACCGATGAAAGCACCGACTGGGTGAGTGGCTTAGTTGTCGCTCCTAAACCCCGCAACTCTAAAGAGGTTCGAGTTTGCGGCAATTATCGACGAGCCAACCAAGCAATCAAGCGCGAACGCCATCCGATACCAACTGTGGATGAGCTCCTTGAAGACATGGCGGGCGTGACAGTTTTTAGCAAAATCGATCTTCGCGCGGGTTATCATCAAATTCCTTTGGTGCAAGAATCCAGATCAATCACCACGTTTATCACCCACCGCGGTCTTTTCCGGTTTAAAAGACTTCCTTTTGGTATTAACTCAGTAAGTGAAGTTTTTCAAAATGCGATCCAGAACGCCTTAAGAGGACTTGAAGGCACGCGCAACATCGCAGACGAAGTGATTCTTTGGGGGAATAATCAACGACAACATGACGACCGTTTAAACGCTTTGTTCCAACGCCTAAATGAAAAGGGTCTCACAGTTAATGCCGACAAGTGTCTGTTTGGTCAAGCATCGCTATGGTTCTACGGTTACACCCTCACGAAAGATGGTCTTCGTGCAGACAAGAGTAAGATTGCTGCCATTCAGCATACCTCAGTACCACAGGACGTAAGCCAGCTTCGCAGCTTTCTCGGACTGGCAAACTATTGTGCTCGTTTTATTCAAGATTTCTCTACTATCACTACACCACTCCGACATCTCACCAAAAAGGGTGTCAAATAGATAGATAGATAGATCAACTTTATTTAGGCACACTAATCTCATTCAACATTGTGCTGATTTCCATGAGAGGTGTGCTGATTAACTATTACAAATTAAGACTAATTTACTAATACATACAAACTATTATTATATAAATGCTATTAAGTTCACTTAACTAAACTACTTAACTTAATAATTGGGAGGCCGAGGAGAAAAGGTTTTTACAAAACGAGTTATAAATGGTCTTGGACGAATGCACAACAAACGGCATTCGACAGCATCAAGACAGCTATCAGCCAAGATTGCATCATGGCTTACTACAATCCCGACAAAAAGACCAGGTTAACAGTCGATGCAAGCCCCTATGGCCTGGGAGCCATTTTGTCTAATGTTGAACAGGATGGTACAGTAAGAAACATCGCCTACGCAAGTCGTTCGTTATCCCCCACCGAGCATCGCTACTCACAAACCGAACGCGAAGCACTGGCAGTTGTATGGGGCGGCGAAAAATTCCATATGTATCTGATTGGAACTCAGTTTGACCTGATTACAGATCACAAAGCCCTCGAGGTGATCTTCTCTCCCAAGTCTAAGCCACCAGCCCGAATTGAGCGTTGGGTCCTACGATTACAACAGTACGATTTCAAAGTCATCTATCGAAGAGGGGACGAAAATCCAGCCGATGTTTTATCCCGTATGCCATTGCCAAGACATCGCACCAAACCCAGCATCGCTGACGAATATCTGAATTTTATCGTCCAGCATGCCGTTCCCAAGGCAATGACACTTCACGAAATCGCGCAGTCAACCCAAGAGGATAACGAGTTACAAGCCGTCATAGACGCCATAAAAACTAATCGATGGTACACAAAAACAAACAAGGCATTAGCTCCATTTTCAACAGTCCGTGCAGAGCTTACAGTAACTCCAGATGGCGTACTTCTGCGTGGGCACCGCATTGTTATGCAGGTGTGACACGAAATTTCTGACTTGCGAAATTTCTGACTTTTGTCGTTCTGCTCATGCGCAGACACGCGCATGATTGACTTCCGGTCAGAAATTTCGCAACTCTTCAAGCTTCAACCACGCTGCAACAACACATGTGAATCAGAAGTCCTTTTTCGAAGATATCTTATTTGTAAATGGCGAAATTTCCAACTGACACTGTCACTGGCTGTCTTGGTGTTGCTTCAACAAAGCCTGAATCGAAAATCTGTAAACATAAGGTATGTAGAACTCAGTTCATTTCGATCGGACTGTTGCATGTTTTATGTTGTGTCGATGCAGACTGCAGAGTCGACGTCTCGACGATACTAGTATATAATTTATTAGTTAGCAGGTATATTATGATCTGACTGTATTGTGTATTAAATCTACCAAAAAGCAATAGTAATCAGGGAGGAATAAACCATGTTTATTTGCATCATACTAATGATTAATGCATGTTCATGTAACACATGGTTATTAATATTATTTTTTATTGCAGTGGAAGAAATACAGCGGTGTGTAAGGTATGCAGAAAGGATGACAGTGACGACTGGCTCGGCTGTGACAGATGTATTCAATTTTTTTCATGCAAGCTGCATTGGTGTGGACTTTGCGACAGCCATTTGGGAAAACTTTTATTGTAATTAGTTGGTGATTTGAGAGACCATGTGCAAAGTAACCCCTGTAATCTGGATGTACAGCTAGGGTGTATATTCATAAAAAGTGAACCTTTAGAAATCAGAATCTTTAGAAAAACACATGATCTTATACACTTGGGAATTTAAGATAGCTTATATTTGTATGCACATCAGTGAGGCAAAGCGAAATTTCTAAAAGCTCTGATAAGTCTGATTTCTAAAGGTTAACTTTTTTTATGATATTACCTACTATAATGTATATATGTAAACAATTATGTAAATACAAATTAAAGATTTTCCTGTCTAATCGACACCTACAACTTATAAATTTTACAGTTATTACATATTATTATAGCAATAAAAGTATTGCGATGTGGGTAAATAAGTATCTGTCGACCTAAAATGAGAATGAAACTTCTCGACCTTTCAAGCAAATGCGCTTTGTCAGGAGGTTCATAATGGTCAAGAAGTTTCATTTCATTTGAGAGAAACTTACTCACTCGCATTGTATTATTCCTACAATCGAGTAATAAATTTATTGTTGGAAATTACTACCACTTATACCCAGTAGTGGATGGACACTTGACTAAATATTTGGGTGGTGAGGTCAAAGTTCATACTGACAAAAGGTTTTCTCATTCCAAGGATGGCAATGAGGGAGTTGGGGGGGGGGGGGGGGCAAAGCCCTAGTAATTTAGAGTAATAGTATTCAACCCTCTTCCACCTGGTACACCCCTGCGTATACACTTCAATATTAAACACTTGAGGTTTAACTGGTTAGGCATATTATACACTACTGTGTGTTGTACATGGTGGTTTTGCACAAATTTATTTACAAAACATGCCTGGTCAAATATAGTAGCTGGCCACAATCAATAATTCATTAAACATCAATTGCAAGCATGTGTAACTGATTTTCCAAAGATTAAAATAATAAAAGTTCCATTAACTAATAAACAGCAAATAAATGTCCTACCATGGATTTCTGTCAAGGAACAAGCTATATAAAAACCAATGACATATTTCTGAATGTTTCAAAATCTATTTATTTTAGTCTTTGGTTTGTTTTTATAGTGTCCACTGTCCTGCACGCAGGCTATCTGTCTGTCCTTCGTCAATAAACGCTTAATAATTATTAATCTTTCCACATAAACTTTAATGAAACAAATATCCAGCTTTATACTCACATCAGCCAGACGGTTCTGTCGACTGTAATAGTTTAGATACCCTTAATCTGGCTTACAGTGAAAAGGTTAAAGAACGCTTCAATGTTATATTTTTAAGAAGTTATTATTGGCCATTTAGCAGGGTGAATGCAATACAAAATATAAACACCATATATACATACAATATTTCCTAGAAAATTCGTTTGAATCGTTTCGAGATCAATTTTCGAGTTTCGACCGAGTCAGATATTTCGCAAGCGTCATTTATTTCGCACCCACACGCGCGAAATTTATGACGCGTCACGCTAGGTCAGAAATTTCGCAGAGGTCAGAAATTTCGCTTGACACCGGAATCACTTCGACAACGAACTCTTGCTATTGCCCATCAGGGCCACCAAGGGGTGGTAAAAACCAAGCAGTTGTTACGTACAAAGACATGGTGGCCCAACCTTGACAAACAAGTAGAAACCATGATTAAAACATGTCTCGCATGTCAAGCCGTTGGACCTGAGAATCGACCACCACCGTTATGCGCAACTGAAATGCCTTCAAAACCCTGGAGTTCGCTCTACATGGACTTGTGTGGGCCATTTCCAACAGGGGAAAGCGTGCTTGTGGTAATTGACGGGTACTCTCGTTTCCCTGAAGTGGATATTTTGAAGTCAACAACCGCTCCTTCCATTCTTAGCAAACTGGACCGCATTTTCGCAACTCATGGCCTACCAGAACAGGTTACGTCTGATAATGGACCACCGTTTTCTAGCCACGAATTTGCAGATTATATGAAGCAGTATGGCGTGAAACACCACCATGTCACCCCATTGTGGCCACAAGCAAACGGCGAAGCAGAATCCTTTATGAAACCGCTCAACAAAGCCATACGCACGGCTCATGCTCAAGGAAAATCTTGGCAGAAAGAACTACCCAAGTTTCTCATGAATTACCGTACAACCCCACACACCACTACGAAACTTGCTCCCTCCGAATTATTATTCAACCGTGTTGTCAGAAATGGTCTTCCAACGCCACCAAACCTTCCCATCAGTCGCCCACAAGTTCATCTGGACGCGAAGAACCATGATGTCAAGCGAAAAAGAAAATCCAAAGAGTATATGGATCGTAAACGACGAACACAGCAACCGGACATTCAAGTTGGCGATGTCGTGCTCGTTAAACAATCCAAGCGTAACAAGTTCACAACGAGATTCGATCCAAAGCCATACAGAGTGATTGCAATAAAAGCATACATGGTAACAGCCAGACGATCTGACCATCGGATCACCCGACACGTCTCGTTCTTCAAGAAGTTTCAAGGAGAGGTAAATGAGAAAGAAATGGATGACCCGGCATAGGAGAAGAAGCAGATGATGAAAAACATGAAATAGAGGACGTGGTGCCTCAGCGAAGATATCCAGAAAGAAATCGCACACAGACAAGCTTTTATCAAGCAGCTCAAAATAGTTCTATCAGAAGGTAGATTTATATACAGATTAAGTCGATATAAAAATAAATAAACAAACAATAATATTATTGTAGGTTCAATTTTAATTTGTTATTAAGCTATAGGTATTGATATCGTCTTGAACTGACTCACGGATTTGATTTGAAATATTAATAATGTTAGAGGTTATGTCTAAAAGAAAAGGGGAGATGTTGTGTTGTGGAATAAAATAATGGGATTAATTATATGTTGATTTAAGCTGATTAGTAATGTTATCTCAGGAATACATATATATAGGACTAGAAGAGTGAAATAGGATATAGATTAGCAGACGTGGAAGAACGAGGACCTTAATATATGTTGAATGTATGACAATGGAATATTAATAAAGAGAAAATAAAAGACACAATAGGCAACATGGCCTAACTATAGTCATGGAAGAAAATAAAACTGCAAGAAAATCAATGTATACCTCACTGACTGTTTGTCTCATTTTCTGTGAAAAGTAAATCAGGTTTTTGGTCCTTTTCCGAACCTTCAAAAGAAAACACAAAATCCTCCAGCCTATCGTGCTTACAGAGGACATTTCCAGGACTTCTTTCCTGAATCTTTGCTTTCATTGTACATCCTTCATGGGTACATCCCCATATCCAAGTATTTCTAAACCATAACGTCGGAAGAACATGGATCTTGCCTGTATCTGGACCACGATTACTCACTGTGATCTTGATAACGATATCATTAGGAGAGTTCTTTGCGTACTCTGCTGTAATGTCCCAGTATTTACTTTCATCAAATACACCTTGAAATTTACAAAATACACATTATTGTATTCAGAATACTCTATTACAAGACCAAATGTAATTTTATTGAGAATATTACACCCACCACAAGGTCTATATACAACAGTCAACAATAACAGACCAGTGCTGCAAAAGTTAGATAATTTTTGTAACTAGTTTGTTACACTGTTACTGTACATCATTAGAAAAGTAACTAGTTACCGATAAAAGTTACAATGAAAACAAAGTAACTAGTTACAGTTACAAAGTAACTCCAAATATTTTGTAACTAGTTACAAAGTTACATTCCTTTGTCCATGTTATTAGAATCAACAAAGAAATTACTGGTTTTTAGATGCCAGTACGATAATTATGTTTTTACAGCTAAATATAGTTGTCACTAAGCAGAAATAGTCAAATTGTATATAATGTATCTTTATTATTATATCAAAACCATTTTTTGTCAACAAAGAATGACAATTAACTGAAAATCAGTAACTATAATAGTCACATTTTTAAACCAAATATTGTAACTAGTTACAGTTCTTTAAAAAAGTGAACTCCAAGATGCATACACTTTGTACATAAACTTTTGTACAAACACAGAGTATAATCCATAAATTTAAATTGCATTAAACTATATTAAATACAACTCACCTGTATCAGTGAGTTCAAATTCCAGATCATGAACACCTCTTCTACTGTTTTCTTCAACAATTGAGCTATACGGGTATTCATTTTGAGGATATTTATACAAAGCTTTCATGTAGCTATGAGTTGGGACAGAATCAAGATAATAGTAACATTCCTTTACATCTTCTCCATGGTTTCCTTAAAAAAAAACACCCCAAAACAACAAACATATTAAAACTGGTTGTCCTCAGCTTTCAAGCACTTCATGTCATGGTAATACGATGTGATGTGACTGGTTCACACGGTTAAATAAATCATGATTTTAATTGAAACTTGTGCATATTTTTTACATCTAGCTTACTGAAACTTTCAGGAGAATCAATTTCTTCAAAGGTAAAGTTTGACATCATACTTGTTTGCACCTAAGTGGAAACATCGCCTGTCAAAACATGTTCAAAAGTTAACCATTTTGAAATTGACACTGTGGGATTACCACGTGATTGGCTGACAGCACAAACATGTACCTATTGAAGGAAACATAATATGTTTCCAAGGAAAACTTTTTTGTTTGACGTTGACACTAGAACATGCTTTGACAAGCGGTGTTTCTACTTAGGTGCAAATGATTTTGTGAAAAATCAATTGTGATGTAATTTATGTTCCCCTAAAATTTTGGGAAGCGCTGCTGCGGCACAAAATATTATCATCCACACTCTGTGGAACAATTTTTTTTCTGGGCTTGACCACAATACAGACTAAACATTTCTTAACCCTGCATATTAACATTAAGAAATACAGTATTGTTTGTAACGTTCAGGTCCAGTAAGGCCAAAAAGTCGTTCTTTTAAGATAGGATCTTTTTCATTCCACAAGGCAAGTGCAAAGCAAATTGTCTACACTCTCTGTCTGTTATACCAAGTAAGCCATCTTCACCCCATCGATATGCACGAGATCTGGCTTGATCATGACTAAAGTTTTCCCAACTAATAATAAATAAAAAGAAAAATGGAATTTCTTGAATGTGTAGAACTTTCCATAAAATATCCATAACCACCCACCCACAGAAGGCACTTGGAAATTCTGGTGGAGGGGTGTGTTTGACACCAAAAGTGGTGAGTTAATGGTTCATTGGTTTTAGGAAAATCCAGAAGTGGCCGGGGGTGGGGGGTGGGAAGGGTGCTAGACAGATTGCTTTCTGGGGTGTATAGATAATAGCGAGGTTAAGATTGACTTCCAATGTGAGTACCAATACTGAATACAGTTCTGATCATGCGCAGTAGATCATTTAATGATGGCGTATTGGTAGTCAACACTTCCGAAGTAGACTGAATTTTGGAAGTCAGTTAGATGGGATGATGCAGTCTGAATATGGGATCTGGTCACTCTAATTTTCTTAGCTCTAGGGTGAGAAGAAGCTCTTCCTCGTCTATAATGTCATCATCATATGCTTGCAGAAGTAAGACATCTTTGAGGTTTATATTACTCACCACGATGTTTCACAGTTTCAGTATTCGCATTTGAATTTGCAAGCTTATTAGATTTCTAATAAAGAATATTGTTTTTCGTATTTGCATTGAAAGTTGGGCTTAAACCTCCCCATTCTCTGAAAACTACACAATATAATTGGCTAATGTAGAGGGCATATTTATTTCTCAAGGCCAAAATTACTTGTAGATTAATAGGTCTACCGACAGAAGGGGGAAAATTAAAAGCAATTTTTTGTCAGAAAGAATCTGCAAATTTTCCCATTTTGTCAGCATTAATATAAATATTATTAACCAAAATTGTCCTGAAATTGCTAAAAATGTCATAACAACGGTTTTATATTATATAAAAACATAAGAGATACTAGAAATCTGCACAGAAGTACGGATGGTCAAAATTAAAGCGAGATTGAAAGGGATTGCAAATGTGAATATCAACATCAATCTCGTTCCCAGAGCCAAATATGCCCGGCCGCGCGGGCAAATCAAATGGCTCTGGGACACTGATCTCAAATAATATACTCATTATACTGGATAGAGCATCTATTGGTTCGCGCCTTGCAAAAATTGAAGTCGGAAGTGAGGCTAAAAATCTCGCGGCGGCCATATCCGGTGGGACCCACTTCGTAGTTATATCACTATTGCTGAATCATAGTTTTCGCTTTAAATCATCGGATTTTTAACGAAAACCAGCTAAATTTTACATTCTTAAGAAGAAAATGTACCTGTCGCTATGGGAGAACTTAAAAGTAGCTGGGATCATGGAAATCAGCCGAAATTTCACGATTTTACTGAACGAAAATCAGCACCGGCCACCAGTCTACAATTTGAAGAATTATTAAAGGACTAAAGTAAGGAACAAATAACATCTTGTATTCACTTTAGCAGTTTGACAGTGACTTTATGACAAAGTAACAATGTTACCGTTTCTATATCCGTCTTTTTCAACGTATATTGGATCAGACGATCTGAGGGTTTTATACAACTGAAGATGTTTATTGTAAGTTTGTAGTTATACTTTATTATTAAAAAATTAGCCAATAGGCAAAAATATATTTTTTTATACAAGAGGACAAATGGACAATTAATGTATTACAAATATTGAAAATGCACACCATAAATTGATAAATGCTAGGTGAACAGGAATTATCTTCGTCAATATTATAGTAACAGGACTTCATCCGACTTCATCAATAATAGTAAAACAGTGAGTTAAATGCTTATAAATTTGCCTGTTTGTTACCTGTGTGTTCTTGCTTTATTTTACCCTGTCTATATATATATTATATCTGTGATGAACTCATGGCTGCCTAGGCTTGCTGGAGAGACTTGCCAAGGGTTTTCTATTTGACAAAGTCAAATTGTCAGGTATTTGAAAGAGTTATAGAATCATCTGAGATTGAAGTAAAATTATAATAAAGGGGCATGGTTTGGCCAGCTCTGATTTACACACAGAAATAATTATTTATTGGTTATAATCTACTATATTCTTTTATATTTTATATACTTCAGTGTACTGACACTACTGTACTTTGTGTAGACTTATATTTGAAACAGATAATAAGTCATGAGCTTTTTTCTAAAATAAACAAAGAGAAGGATGATTCCAAACTATTATTTACTACAGAAGTGTTTTCATTTCAAGATATTTTTGAAAAAGTTTCAATCTTTACTACATTTATCATACCTCGATATCTTGCATCATACAACTTTTTAGGTTTCATACCCATCTATATGTCTTTTCCTTATTAGATCCACACAACTTTTTTATGCAGAAATTATCACTAGCTGATCAGTCATTAATTTTTTTTTTTGAGATGAGTGATCATAACAATGCATATAGATGTTTATAAGATTTTAGTTTAATTGAAGCTAGTGTAAGCTGCTCTGGATAGTACAAACAATTTATTGAAATTAATTTAAGTTTTCTCTAATACAGTACAAAGGCAATGCCGCAAAGGACTAAAATGTCAAAAAAATTTAAAATACTATCTAGCGCCAGTGGTGGCTGGAGCACTGGCACATTCTTCACAGACCTTGATAACCATATGGTAGATTCTCCTGTTGATGAAAATCATGTTTTTGCTCTTATCAAGTCCATTGCAAAAAGCTACAGCAAAATTCGTTATTACCATCTTGGAAAGGAAACCACAGCTAACCTTTCTGGTACATAAATAAGAAAAAAATTGAATAAGCTTGTCCTCTTCCAGCATCAGTAAGAATCAAAACAAAACTAATCTGTACATGTAAACAAAAAAGGAAAGTAAACTACAGGTAACTGTATTTATTATAAGTAATAACATGACTTGAGGGAAATTTAATCGCTAATTTCCCAAAAAGACATGTTATTAGTTTGTAATATTATGATCGCCGAGGAAAACGTTGAGAATCTTGCCAACAGGAAATTTACACGGTTGATCAGAGAAGTTGAATCTAATTTTCCCGTGCATGTTGATGAGGGAAAATATATGCAAGCGGGAAATTTAGAAGAAGACAAAAGATTTCTTTGTCTTCTAATTTTCCCTCATCAACATGCACAGGAAAATCAGAAGAAGTCAAAGGATTTCTTTGTCTTCTAATTTTACCGAGGCGATCATGGTATTACACTGGATATACCATAACTTTATCTAAGGACCAATTTACTACAGGAGGAAATCGGAGTACCCAGAAGAAATCTCTGGTGTTTGGTAGAGTCAAACTAGAAGAACTCCTCTAATGTACATCCAAGGTGCAATTTTAATCTGATAAGTGCATCAAGTAGGAGTTAAACCCAGATTGCAGAGTAACATCCTTAGATCTACAGTAATCCTGGATGCATGTAACTGGAAAGACTTTTCTTGCTTTCAGCAAACTAGATAAAATTTTAATCTGCTAAATGTACAGTAAAACTGCATTGATCGAGTAGGAATCAAACTTGGGTGTAACTTCTTAATGGCCAGTAAGATGCTCTCTAACCATAATAAACTACCACTAACTCAAAATGTTGTACAGTATGTACATATTTTGTTTGAGATATACTGTAGACAAAATGAAATACTATCAAGGGACAAGGGCTTGGGCAAAATACATACTGTAGTGTAACCATAATAAAACCATCTGAACTGGTTGAACATTAGCCCAAATTCGACAAAACTATAAAGTTCGAATATTTCATGTGAACAGTATCAACAGCGGGTAAGTTATTAGTTTAAACAGACACAGTTATGACTTCTTGGGGTTTAATCGGCATGAAATAAATCAAAAGTTAAACAAACACATCATCGTAAATCATCAAATAATACGCGTTACTAGAAAGAAACAAATACACAGGCAGTCACTTCCAGAAATTTGTTTACCGACTTTGCTAGCTCTGAAGCAAATAAACAGGCAAGCGTATTTTGTAAAGAAAAGCACTTTCTAAACAAAAAAATAGTTCAAAACACTGAACTATTACTTAAAATAAGATTACAAACCTCAATTCGGTGGTAACTCTTCGTAACATCCCAGAATTTGGCGAAAAACGCCGTTCAACTGCTTCCACTCCTATTTACGCCATATTGTATGGGACCCAAGCACTGATCTCTATAAAAGGACTGGATAGCGCATCTATTGTTTCTCGCGCCCTGGTTTTGATGCCGGAAGTGAGCAGCGGCGGCCATCTTACTAGGACCCACTTGGGTCCTAAACAATATGGCGTACATAGGAGTGGAAAGCAGTTTAACGACGTTTTTCGCCAAATTCGAGAAGTTTGCTAAGATTTACCACCGAATTACGGTTCGTAATCTTATTTTATGTAATAGTTAAGTGTTTTCAACTCTTTATTCCTTTTACAAAGGCTTTTTTTTGCGAAAGATACCTGCCTATGTATTTGCTTCACGAATCACGGTATTAACAAAATAGTCGGTAAACAAATGTCTTCCAAGTCCGCATGTGTACTTGTTTCTCTCTTTATTTTGTAGTATAATCGCCGTATTATTAAATGTTTTACTGTGATGGGTTTTCTTTAAGTTTTGATTGATTTATTGCCGAGTAATCCAAATGAGAATTCAATTTGGAAAAGTTCTAGCATAAAACCTTATAGTCCATTTGCCACCTTTAATATGTTTCTTTAGGCAACCTTGTTGCCATCAGAAGTGTATTGTTTTTTTATGGTTTTGTACTCACATGGGTCTATAGAAATAAATTAGCTTGCAATGCAATTTATACAATAAAGGCCTTCATGGAGGCATAAATAATAGTGAGATATTATAAAGTATGACTTGTCTTTTTGAGTTTAATATATCACTAAAGTTGAATCATAATTTTTGCTTTAAATGGTCGGATTTTCAATGAAAACCAGCTAAACTTTATATTTTTTTTACAAGTAAATGCACCTGTTGATATTACCATTTCTGCAGAGTGTCTGGGATGCCAACTAAAACTCTAACAGTATCCCAGACACTCTGCAAGTTTATTATTACATAAATGAAATATAATATAGCCACCTGCAAATAAATATTCACAACAATACAGCAAGAGCATTTGCATAATCTATTTTTAATATTTCTATATTTGAAAATACATTATTAATTATCTTGTTTTGGTTGAAGCTACTTTCAATGACACATCTTGATGTTCAGGTTTCTCATAATCCCATCATAGAATTCTCTTGTCAATATAAACTCTATGTTTTGGGGACTTTTGCCCTTATCAAATGCATTGCAATGATGGACTCAGTACAGCAAAATTTGGGTTTGCCATCTTGAGAAAGGAAACCACAGCCAACCTTTGTGGTAAAAACCCAGTTAAAAAGTCAGTTACTATAGTGTTCTTTAGAAGACAAGGAATACTAATTGTGGTAAAAAACTAAATATTTATAAATATTTACTTAAAATTATAGAAATGCAACTCCACATATAGAAGCTTTTAATATATACATGCATACAGTATTGAAATCTCTCTAATCATTGAACAGCAATAACTATTACAATAACAGAGCAAATGTTACATAGGGTTACAATCTGTATCCAGATTAACACCTGAGCCACTGGATTACAAAATAAAATACATGTATTAAAAGCTGATACTAAAGCCAAGCCAATTACATGTATGTGTACAACCTGTAAAGGTAATAAACTAAAGATTACAGTCTACTACGATGATAGAGCAAAGATCACTTGCAGCAAGTTTTGATGACTAGTGAGATATGCTGAACTATTGAACTAGATAACTAAGCAAGGGTAGCAAACTGACAAATAGAAAAAGTGAAAAACACACATGCTGCCTAAGTGGTGATTGAAAGAGTCAAACTGAAAATACTACATTAGAAAACCATGTGAACCACTGAACCGTTTGAAGTAGCACAAACTTATCTTTGGTTATTTAAAAATTAGAAAGAATACTAATGCCAAGTCTTGACATTAACCTAGCAGATTATATTACAAACTCAAGCATCTAATTTATGGGTCCATCATGGGAGTGTGGCACCCATTTATAGTCAATGAGTCATTGACCAGTTAGTAAAATCAAGGGTCCAAATTAAAATACTAATTCAAAAAGACAAGTTATAATTCATATCTCACTGAATTTATGCGATCACGTTAAAGATTTTTACTAAGTTATATAAATTGCATGTATAAGGTTTTATGCTAAAACTTTTCCAAATTTGAATTCCCATTTGGATTTAATAATCGGCAATAAATCAATCAAAACTTAAAGGAAACCCATCACAGTAAACCATTTAATAATACGGCGTTTACACTACAAAATAAAGAGAGAAACAAGTACACATGCGGACTTGGAAGACATTTGTTTACCGACTATTTTGTTAATACCGTGATTCGTGAAGCAAATACATAGGCAGGTATCTTTCGCAAGAAAAAGCCTTTGTAAAAGGAATAAAGAGTTGAAAACACTTAACTATTACATAAAATAAGATTACGAACCTTAATTCGGTGGTAAATTTTCGCAAACTTCCCGAATTTGGCGAAAAACGTCGTTAAACTGCTTTCCACTCCTATGTACGCCATATTGTTTAGGACCCAAGTGGGTCCTAGTAAGATGGCCGCCACGCTCACTTCCGGCATCAATTCCTGAACAATAGATGCACTATCCAGTCCTTTTATAGAGATCAGTGGACCCAAGTGGGTCCCACCGGAAATGGTCGCCGCTAATCTATTCCGACTTCACTGCGAACACCGGATGCTCTATCCAGTATAATGAGTATATATTTGAGATCAGTGCTCTGGGACAATCCCAACCTCGTCCCCAGGGCCATTTGTAGGGGCTGGGCCAAGATGGCGGCCAAAAGCAAAATGGCGGGAACAAATAGCCCTGGTACAGGCTGAGCTATCACCACATCTGATTGGTCGAGATAACATTGGATGTTTTAGGTATTCTGATTGGTGGAAACAAGGAGGGCGGCAGGCTAACTCGCGGGCATTTGTTTTTAGGGCTCAAATATATTAAATAAGTGTTTATACCAGAATTGCCGGCTGTTAACTGAAAAGCAACTTCAAAATGAATGAAAATGTGAGGAAAACTGGCGAAACACCCGTAAAAATGTCGGAAGAATATGCAATGGTGAGTCGTGTCGTCTCTGTGCCCTGCCTGCCATACAACGAAGTCCATGAGACGGCAATTCAGTGTGTTTTCTAAATCGGGAGAAAGACTTTGTGAAGAAAGTCAAAAAGTATTTTGGCTGCGAAAGGAAAGTACACCACAGGGCAGAATTTACGTGTTTGGCCATTGAGAAGAAGAATTCTCGACTAAACGAAGCCTAAATGTTTTTCAAAACGCTGAATTGAATCCACCGAAAACTCACGAAAACAAGGCGGCCCGGCCAGACAACGGCAATCCAGTTTCTTGCGAATTTGGTACAACGGTGAAGCAAATGATAAATAATAAGCATTTACAGATATTTATTAAAAGTGTATTTATTTTAATAATTCGACAATGTATTTGGAAATGAATGTTTTGATTGTTTTCAGTTTGGGTCAGTCAAGCTGAACTAAATATTCAGAAAAAATTGAGCCTGACTAGGCGCGATAAACTTAGTGAAGCCTGGGTCCGAGTCAAAAATGCGCCATGAGATGGCGCATTTTTCGCAGCCTGTACCAGGGCTATTTGTTCCCGCCATTTTGCTTTTGGCCGCCATCTTGGCCCAGCCCCTACAAATGGCCCTGGGGACGAGGTTGGGACAATCCATTTGAACAACAAAATTGGGTGTCCCGTGACCTGCGCAGTAGTTATTTCGTACCTAGGCTCTCTAGAATCTGTATACGCGGTTAAAATATTCTCTTTTGGCTTTTGGAGATTAAGTCTATTTCTTACTTAGGTTTTCAGAATATTGGCGAAAATATTACTTTAATTCATTATGACAGACGGTAGAGGACACGACATTTGCTCGCTAGATGCCGCCATTGATTTTTCTGTGGAAAAAATTGGGAAAAGCGGCTTAAAAATGAAGCCTCAGCAGAGGACGATATTCAGTACGTGAACTGGCATAATACAAATTTTGTATTTGTATTCCCAAGATGTGCTTGCAGCCAACTTGCTTTGCTAAATCCTTTAATTTTTCAACTATCCTATTGCCTTTCGTGTACAGTTTTCTGAAAGGGGAGAGTCAACGCAGGTGTTCCTTTAATAATATGGTGATACCACTGCGTATGATCTGCTGTTGAAGTCTCAACTAATTTTTGCCCATCCAGAAGTATTTGTCGACAATATGAAGGTATGCTTTTCGCATAAATGCTTGTTTTTGAATTACCGTGGTAGTGTGGTTAGATATGTTAAAGTGAGTTAATTGTCTGGCCTAGTAGTAGGTGTGCATAATTGGCATTTTAAATCTGGTCCAAAGTTCAGTTCATAGTTAATTCCAGTGTGAGATATCATGCATAATGATCAAATAATTTATTGTACCTAACCCTCGCAATTAATCATCCAATCAAATGTCTACATTAGCATCACATGCCAGCCCAATATTTTACGATGATATAATTTGGGCAGCAACCTTTGGACAGGGACAAGGTATATGGTATTTACCCGAATTGCACAATTATTTGTTGGATATAATAAGAATACCTATTGGATTCACCTGATATGCAAAATATTTAAGTCTCAAATTTTAATATTAACAGGCTCGACCTGCGATCTTGCCCAATATTGAATTTTTGACTTAAATATGTTGCCATGTTGGGCTTAGATGAATCCAATAAGTTATTATCCACTTACTGACATACAATTAAAATTTATTGGTTTTCTAAAATAATATAAATTAAAACCAAGCCAAAATATATGTATGGTTCTAATTTTAGTATATATTTGTTTATTTAAACTCATTTGATTTGATTTGTATTTACATGTATATTATTTTGGTCTTTTAGGAAAGATTTTCACCATGCTTATGGGAAACTGGGCTTGCTTACTACAAGATTTCCTGATTCATCTAATTGGCTTTAACTGCAACAGCAACCCAAACCAGAGAAAAGGAGAGTGTGAAGTGTGAGTCTTTAGGGCTTACTAATTATCAATGCAAACATTATTGAAGTAAACCCAGAGCAGTGAAATACTGTATATATTTTGCTGTGTCAAGTTGGCCAAACACAGGAGAAGACAAGCCACACCAGATCCTAACGTTTGTTGCTGATGAACTTAGACAGAAGAAAATAAATGCACCAAAGACATTAGTGTATGGTACAATGGAATGGATGTTATGGTGCATACTTGGAACAGATGGATGATGACATTAAGACATTTGACGTGTGACATCATCCAACAGTATATTATTATTAGACTATAATAGCTTGATGTGTGGAACATTGCAGAGTTGTTTCTAGTATAACAAGAAATAGAGAATTTTGAGAGAAAGAACTTCTAGGATAACATATTATACAGTGTATGTAAACAAAATAGATTTTCTCTAAGATGGATATGTATCTACAATGGACAGAGTGAGTCCTTAAGATTTCTGCTGACAGAGTTCACGCTTATATATTCAGTGTAGTTCACAATGTTTGTAAGACATAAAGACAAATCTTAAAGATATGAAAGTATATTTGACCAAAGTGTTGTATCTGTTAATAAAACTGACTGAACATTTTAACAGTAGAGTACACATAATACTAGGTTATTAGACTCAACAATAAATCATTGCCACAATACTATCGGTGACCCAACACAGAACTACTGGGCAGTGGCAGCACTATGTGGGTGTGGGCCCCGGTGTGAGAAAAAAATTTGGGCCCCCCTCCCACAAAGTGATGACATATGTAGGGGGTCCAGGGGGAATCTCCACTGGAAAATTTTTGAATTTAGGGTCTCTGAAATTTCCTGCATTTTGAGAGCACTTTTGAGTAAAATCTGAGTGACAACCTGTGTAGTCTGTTAATAGTTTGGGGTTTGGATGGGCCGATGGGCCCCAGTGCAGTGCACAGTTTGCACACCTGTAGTGCCACCACTGCTACTAGGAACCACCTACTAGTTTGGTGGTAAAGACTGCTGATGAGAACTTGGACCATGAAATATTAATGACTCAAACAGTAACAGTACTATGCCAACACACCACTAGCTTTTTTAAGTCATTTAGTGTTTATTATAATTACAGGCATTGGTAATTTTACACAGTAACACACCTGAAAAAACATTTTCATGGGATACATTTCCACTAATTAATTTGAATTGTCACAATTATGAGATCATAGATTGGATGGAGGGCCTCTAACTCTCTGTTTCATGTCTGTTATACCACCAGGTGCCATAAAAAACAATAACAAAAAAAAAAGCTGACCTGTAACCATCACTGAAATAAAGTAGTGTGCTGCGTAGGCAGTGTTGAAATACAAATCGAAATATAAGACTGACTGTTCACTTCATGAATGAATGCCTTACAATTATACCATCTGTCAGTATCATTATTAAATGACATAAGCAGGGGTGGTGGAAGTGTGCCCCATCTGGGGGTGACAAACCGTTTTCACCCCCACAACATTTTTAACTAACTTAACCTAATATATTATAACAATGGGACTGAAATGAAAGCAAAGAAACTACCATGCAGGTATATGCATGATATACAGCCATATACCTATTAGACATGTCCAATAGGCCATTTTCAAAACCACATACTGTATGGTTCATACATATATTATTCTGGAAGGACAACATTTTATAATGCCATCTATATTGGGGGGAAAATGCTTCAGGATTTGAGTAAACAACAGCTGTATGGGCAAAGCATGATAAACTGATCCTACATCACTTTCTCAATGAGATTGATGCCATATTAAACATTTTGTCCTTCCAGCATAATAATACGTATGAACCATATCATGTGATTTTGAAAATGACCTATTAAAAAGGCTCAAACAGTCTGACAAAACTTTGAACTGATGCAAGTATATGTTTGTTCACTTAAGTTAGGACAAAAAAGGTTGATCTAGGTGCTTTATTAGTGCATTCCTACCCAGACTGCAAATGAGCCTGAAAATGGTTTGCAGGAAGTCTAAAAATTCAAGCATGCCCGCATACCCCCCAGAGAGGCTACCACAAACAGCATCTTGCCTCCACACTCAAAAACATCTTCTGCAGTCCCCGTCTAAAACAGGACGGTGTAATTTGGCAACTAATGCTTAACCCATTTGGATATAACCATGTAAAATAATACACTTTTCTAATAACTTTAGACCACTATATAGATTATCACATTATAATTTTAAGAAAGCAATGCCTTCTGCCAGGCAATACTGCCAATTAAGGAATAGTAATTTTACACATATAAAAGTTATAAACAGTGTCATATTGATAAAATAATATATTTTTGTTAAAATCAGAAGATACATAACATATTATATAAAGTCATATACATGTACCTTTAAACCGGTAAACTCAGATAATTATGAATTGATCTATTAAAGTTATTATTCAAATAGTCATGACAATATTCCAACGGAAACTTTATTGAAATCACTCCCAATGATATTTATTTTTGTACATACAAGCACGGGAATGTGAAATCTGTATATTTCGCCACGAGCAGTTCGCCAGTTCGGTGCCTTATCTGTCATACCCAAACGTTCTTTTTCTCGGATGGAAACACGAATTCGGAATTCCAAACATATTACAAAGGCAAAAAAGTATTTCTTGTCTCTTGTCGCACATTTTGTCAGATTTTAGTCCCAAATAAACATGTATTCTACTTCACTCCTTCCCACGAAAACAACAGCAAGACATGAAGACCGCGCTGGGAGCATGGGTGTGAAATTATCTGCGCAGCGCAGTAGGCGTCGAACGTTTAGCCAATCAGAGTCAAGTTTCAAATCGATTGTCCCAGAGCCTCTTTTCCGCTCGCGTGCGCTGCCTCCTCCACAGGCCCTATTGCATCATGGACAGGACACACACGCCGAATTTAGGGCCTGCAAGATCCTGTAAAAAATTTGGCAAAACTTGGCACGGAATAAATTTGCATAATTAACTACATTATTAATAGCCATGGCTATATCCGAAGATTTTGAAGGCCATTGAAGACTTATTACATACGAATCCTAGCTTTAAAATGCAGGAATTGTTGAAGAAAGCAATTACGGTTGAACTTTGTCAACTTTCGGCCGGAATAATCAACGAAAATAGGGGCTGTTTATATGGGAGGCGGGACGGGACGTTTGCCGGGACGGGACGTTTTTCATCCCGGGTTTACATGAGTTCTACCACCCGGGACGTTCAACAAGCATCTCTAGTTCGTGTTGGACATGCTCGGTATTTCGCTTTTTTTAGGGAAACTAAGCTATTTGGTCCGATAAACTGTACGTATCTTGTAGCCAGATGAATTATCTTTCTTCCAGTATATTTGATAGCTTCTACAGTGGTTTATTTCTCAAGAAAACATTCGAAGAAGACAGATTATAATACATATGAAAAAGAATTTCAAAATAGCGGCCGCTATTATTTGGACATGTTCGGTATTTCGGTTTTTTATGAAAACTAAGCTATTTGGTCGGATAAACTGTACGTATTTTGTAGCCAGATGAATTATCTTTCTTCCAGTATATTTCATAGCTTCTACAGTGGACTATTTCTTGAGAAAACGTTCGGAGTGGCAAACGACTAGGCATTTTTGTTTTTGCAAAGTGACACATGACAAATGTTGCAAAGTCAGCATAATATCGTCCCGGCAAAGCGGGACGGAGTGTTTACATGAGAAAAATTGTCTTGGATTTGCCAGGATCCCGGCTGAGCGAACCGGGATGAAAAACGTCCCGGCAAACATCTTTCCATATAAACGAAACGGGATAAATAAGAGAGATATACATGCATGGTGAGATCCCGGCAAACATCCCGTCCCGCCTCCCATGTCTACCCAGAGACTCTTTGGTTTATACTTTTTCGGTTTCCACAATTCCACAACAACTGAAACTTGAATTACGCTACACTATAGCCTACAATTTAACAAAATTAAATCTCATTAACTCTTGGTCAGTTGACAGTCTTCGATAGCTAAATAAACCAAAAAACAATACGAAAAACCTGTTACTCAGTTCCTGACCGTCGAATTTGCTTTTGTTCGGCAGATATTTCCCCCCCCTTCAATTCCTTTTTGTCACTAAAAATATTATTGGCAGAAGGTCGGTAATTCTAAAACATATTGGTTTCTTCATTGTCATGATCTGTAAGAAAGTTTAGACCGAATTTCCTGGTGGGTCACAGTGTTTAAAGAACTTGGACGTACGTTTGTTGAACAGCGGCCGGAAAAAATGTGCAGGCCCTCTCAAAACTATCGCCTCTATATAGGGCCTAGTCTCGCTGTGCATAATGGGATCGGTCACCATTTTGTTTACAGGATCTGGCAGGCCCTCTAAACAGTGTGTCCTGTCCATGATGCAATAGGGCCTGTGGAGGAGGCAGTCGCGTGCGAGGGGTTTGGCTCTGGGGACGAGATTGGGCCAGGGTCTTCTCCTCGCGCCATTTTGAAAGCAGAGAGGGCCCTGGGTACGAGGTTGGTTTCTATTCTGTAATACCACTGATCTCTATAAAAGGACTGGATAGCGCATCTATTGTTTCTCGCGCCCTAATTTTGATGCCGGAAGTGAGCAGCGGCGGCCATCTTACTAGGACCCACTTGGGTCCTAAACAATATGGCGTAAATAGGAGTGGAAAGCAGTTTAACGACGTATTTCGCCAAATTCGAGAAGTTTGCTAAGATTTACCACCGAATTACGGTTCGTAATCTTATTTTATATAATAGTTAAGTGTTTTAAACTCTTTATTCCTTTTACAAAGGCTTTTTTTTGCGAAAGATACCTGCCTATGTATTTGCTTCACGAATCACGGTATTAACAAAATAGTCGGTAAACAAATGTCTTCCAAGTCCGCATGTGTACTTGTTTCTCTCTTTATTTTGTAGTATAAACGCCGTATTATTAAATGGTTTACTGTGATGGGTTTCCTTTATGTTTTGATTGATTTATTGCCGAGTAATTCAAATGAGAATTCAAATTTGGAAAAGTTCTAGCATAAAACCTTATAGTCCATTTGCCACCTTATATGTTTCTTTAATAGGCAACCTTGTTGCCATCAGAAGTGTATTGTTTTTTATGGTTTTGTACTCACATGGATCTATAGAAATAAATTAGCTGGCAATGCAATTTATACAATAAAGGCCTTCATGGAGGCATAAATAATAGTGAGATATTATAAAATATGACTTGTCTTTTTTAGTTATACCACTAAAGTTGAATCATAATTTTTGCTTTAAATGGTCGGCTTTTCAATGAAAACCCAGCTAAACTTACATTTTTTACAAGTAAATGCACCTGTTGACATTACCATTTCTGCAGAGTGTCTGGGATGCCAACTAAAACTCTAACAGTATCCCAGACACTCTACAAGTTTATTACATAAATGAAATATAATTTCCTGTATTGACTGATAGGATTAATAGCCACCTGCAAATAAATATTCACAACAAAACAGCAAGAGCATTTGCATAATCTATTTTTAATATTTCTATATTTGAAAATACATTATCATTAATTCTCTTGTTTTGGTTGAAGCTACTTTCAATGACACATCTTGATGTTCAGGGCTTCTCATAATCCCATCATAGAATTATCTTGTCAATATAAACTCTATGTTTTGGGGACTTTTGCCCTTATCAAATGCATTGCAATGGACTCAGTACAGCAAAATTTGGGTTTGCCATCTTGAGAAGGCAACCACAGCCAACCTTTGCGGTAAAAACCCAGTTAAAAAGTCAGTTACTATAGTGTTCTTTGGAAGACAAGTAATGCTAATTGTGGTAAAAAACTAAATATTTACTTAAAATTATAGAAATGCCACACCACATATAGAAGCTTTTAATATATATATTGTATGCATACAGTATTAACAAAAATCAACTGAACCCTTAACCTTGTGATCACTTTTGAAATCTCTCTAATCATTGAACAGCAATAACTATTATAATAACAGAGCAAATGTTACATAGGGTTACAATCTGTATCCAGATTAACACCTGAGCCACTGGACTACAAAATAAAATACATGTATTAAAAGCTGATACTAAAGCCAAGTCAATAACATGTATGTGCACAACCTGTAAAGGTAATAAACTAAAGATTACAGTCTTACTAAGATGATAGAGCAAAGATCACTTGCAGCAAGTTTTGATGACTAGTGAGATATGCTGAACTATTGAACTAGATAAGCAAGGGTAGCAAACTGACAAATACACATGCTGCCTAAGTGGTGATTGAAAGAGTCCAACTGAAAATACTACATTAGAAAACCATGTGAACCACTGAACCGTTTGAAGTAGCACAAACTTACTTTGGTTATTTAAAAATTAGAAACAATACTAATGCCAAGTCTTGCCCATTAGCCTAGCAGATTATAGAGAGTGTATTATAAACTCAGGCATCTAATTTATGGGTCCATGGAGTGTGGCACCCATTTATAGTCAATGAGTCAATGAGTCATTGACCAGTTAGTAAAATCAAGGGTCCAAATTAAAATACTAATTCAAAAAAACAAGTTATAATTAATATCTCACTGAATTTTAATATGCGTTCACGTTAAAGATTTTTAAGTTATATAAATCGCATGTATAAGGTTTTATGCTAAAACGTTTCCAAATTTGAATTCCATTTGGATTTAATAATCGGCAATAAATCAATCAAAACTTAAAGGAAACCCATCACAGTAAACCATTTAATAATACGGCGTTTATACTACAAAATAAAGAGAGAAACAAGTACACATGCGGACTTGGAAGACATTTGTTTACCGACTATTTTGTTAATACCGTGATTCGTGAAGCAAATACATAGGTAGGTATCTTTCGCAAAAGAAAGCCTTTGTAAAAGGAATAAAGAGTTGAAAACACTTAACTATTATATAAAATAAGATTACGAACCTTAATTCGGTGGTAAATCTTAGCAAACTTCTCGAATTTGGCGAAAAACGTCGTTAAACTGCTTTCCACTCCTATTTACGCCATATTGTTTAGGACCCAAGTGGGTCCTAGTAAGATGGCCGCCGCTGCTCACTTCCGGCATCACTTTCTGAACAATAGATGCTCTATCCAGTCCTTTTATAGAGATCAGTGTGTAATACAGTCTATCCATAAAATGGCGACTGCTGAACCCAGAGCTGTGTGTTCAAAAGTTTTTAAAGTTTGCCCTGGTTGTCAGGATAAAGTAAGTAATCTATTTTGTGTTGTTAAATACACATTAAATATTTACAGTGCGACTAATGCAACAGGTGTCACTTATAAACGTGAACAAACTATTTTATTCCGCTTAATTTACCAATGTTAAATATAGACGTTTGTTTTTATGGAAGAAATCGAGTGGCTCAACTTACTTCAAACTTGCGAATTGCATGCATTTCATTGTTTTCATCATGTAATATCACGGCCACCTCGGTTTTCATTGTTTCCACACGCACATTTAATATCGAAATAACCCGATGCATAAAGATGAGGTACGATTAGTAACAATCATACCTAATCTTTATGCATCAGGTACGATTAGTAACTAATCATAACTAATGTTTATGCACAAGGTACGATTCCCGTGAATTTGCAATAGGCAATATCATTGCCCAATGCAATGGGACCTTGCCTAAAACATTTTGAATACAGTACACTGGTAGCACCCCCAATCGAGAAGCAGAGACAAGTGTTTGCCTTGAAGTAGGTTCGCTGAACCCGCTTGTAGTGGCAGCGCCCTAAATGAAAGGCAAACTTTCATTGTGTTATGCACTTGTCAAAGTTTAGCCCCAGGGGAGGAGGTACGGGCAAACCCACGGGGATTTGACATTTTTTAAAAATTTACGTAAAATTCCTTACCCACAGGACAAACATTTGTGTCAAATAAAGAAGAAAACTTCCTGTGCAATATTAAATAATACACAAAAATACAATAAAAACAACTCATATTTTAATTTACTTACCAGATTTATCACCACAAAGCAATTCCAAAAAAAAGATGGCGGGCTTTTCACTCAGTTTCCACGTGTTTGTAATTGGTGGTCACCAGATTCCTGCGCGAAAATGTCAAATATCCCCTCTCTCGGGATGTTCGTTTTTGTCAAATTCCTAATCCCCTTGGGTTGCCCGTGCCCCCCCTGGGGCTTAACATTGACAGGTGCATTACTGGTTTGTTATCTCAAGAATTTATTACAGTTTGCCTAGAACATAAAATGTGCTATAAAAAATATATAAATGGCTATTGCATTTCAAATAAAGATAGTTACCGTAAAAAAATGTCAGCCTTGACACACACGATACATGGCCATGTTTGGATGTCAGTTTTATGCCAGATACATTCCCTCGGGACTTTTACTCTCGTTCTTCCTCGGTAACCGTAATATTACAAAGTGATATAGCATAACCTATTGGTTGATTAGTGATTAAATGTCCCTCAAGCCTTGGGAGGTTTAGTAAAAGCCGCTCGGGCTTCACCCTTGGGACTTTTACTAAACCTCCCTCGGCTTTCGGGTACATTTAATCACTAATCAACCTATGTGTTATTGCTATTACTTATAATAATGTGATTTGTTCTTGTTACATGTATCTTAGTGACCTTGAAATCTGTGTTTTGACTTATTTTGACAAGTCGCGACACAAACTTTTAGGCTATTAATATAAGTTGTCAATGATTGTATATTATATTCGTTTACTCCATTTACACTAGACCAAAAGTATCCGGATTCACATTTTATTCCCATGAGGATGAAAAACAAATATGTGAATCCGGATACTTTTGCTCTAGTGTAAACAGGGCCTAAATGAGTGAATGTCAAAAAGTTTGAGACAAACAGATTTTATATTTTCAAGAATTATAAATCTAGTCAATGATTCAGTCAAAATTTTACGCCAAAGTTGCCTGAACAAGTTGAAGTGTTTTGATTAAGTCAAGTTGTTAGTTTCTTTTTAATTGAGTTGTTATAGGTCGCTGTAATTTTATGTTTGGTTTTTATTATGTTTTATCATTATTTATCCCTAATTTCTTCTTAATATACAAATAGTTTAAATTTATTTTGATTGAAAGTATTTTTTTATTTTTTTTAGATACCTCTTGCTTGCAAGAGCTGCCCCAAATGTGGCTGTGCTGTAAGAAAAAGAAAAAGAGGTATAATATTAAAATTTATTATACATGTTATACATGTCATCATGAATTATTTAATCAAAGTATGTTCTGTTCTCTACATAAATATTACTATGAAGGCAGGGCCGTATTAACAAATTTTCCACCCTGGAGCAAGTTATTAAAGGTGCCCATCATCACCCCCCAGAAACTATCACCTCCCCCCTGTTTGTCATGGAAAAATTAGCCTTCTAAAATTTGCCTCCCCCAAACACCTCAAACGGTTGATGGGCCATATAGCAAGTCACCAGTGACGTCAAGAATAATTATAATAATTAGAAGGTATACATGTAGTATACATTATATAGTTGTATAATTATAATAGCGGAGGGAAACTAGATTGGGTATTGGGTAATATATATTTGTGGCATTGTGTCTTTGCGTCTTTTGGGTCTTTGGGTCTTTGGGTCTTTGGGTCTTTGGGTCTTTGGGTCTTTGGGTCTCTGGGTCTCTGGGTCTCTGGGTCTCTGGGTCTCTGGGTCTCTGGGTCTCTGGGTCTCTGGGTCTTTGGGTCTTTGGGTCTTTGGGTCTTTGGGTCTTTGGGTCTTTGGGTCTTTGGGTCTTTGGGTCTCTGGGTCTTTGGGTCTTTGGGTCTTTGGGTCTTTGGGTCTCTGGGTCTCTGGGTCTCTGGGTCTCTGGGTCTGGGTCTCTGGGTCTCTGGGTCTCTGGGTCTTTGGGTCTTTGGGTCTCTGGGTCTCTGGGTCTTTGAATCTTTGAATCTTTGGGTCTCTGGGTCTCTGGGTCTCTGGGTCTCTGGTTCTCTGGGTCTTTGGATCTCATCTGGGTCTTTGGATCTCATCTGGGTCGCCGCTGGATTAAAATTAACAACAAGATTTCAAATAGCATTATGTATGTATGTATGTATGTATGTATGTATGTATGTATGTATGTATGTATGTATGTATGTATGTATGTATGTATGTATGTATGTATGTATGTATGTATGTATGTATGTATGTATGTATGTATGTATGTATGTATGTATGTATGTATGTATGTATGTATGTATGTATGTATGTATGTATGTATGTATGTATGTATGTATGTATGTATGTATGTATGTTTGTATGTATGTATGTATGTGTGTATGTGTGTATGTATGTATGTATGTATGTATGTATTGTAATGTAGTCGTACAAAACATAGACTGCATGGACCCATAGACTGGAAGGAATATATGGGCAAAATGACTCAAACAAAAATTCAGATATATTTTTTTTTAAAAAGCCCAGTTTCTTCAAAATTCTCTCTGTATTGTCAACAAGACGCCTGCGCAAGGCGTTCACTTGGGCTACTGATTTCTGAAAGCTTCGCGTAGCCTGTGCGTACTCTAGCAAGACTATATGGCAATGGCAATGCATATTTGCATAGATTTTCACAAATAGAATCTATGGTCTTATATGAACTGCTGCGGTGCTGGAAGCGCCGAAGGTTTGCTAATGTAATATAAATGTAAACAAGACCGTTTTTCTGAAAATTAAACAACCGATCTATAAATATATTTAGTAGACAAAACCTATAGTGTCGGATTCGGCAGAATGAAGCGATCATTTTGATATAGAATTTATTTAAATTTGGACAAATAGAAAATATTTAAACATGTTTTGAAACACGCGTTTCCAAATGTAATACGACACGCGACACCTACGCGATATCTAGACATGCACTGAACAGTTCACAATTGACATATCTTACCGGTATTTGCTCTATTCGGTGCTTATTATTATACTTGCATTTTGTAGTTGTCGGACTATAAAGCAGCAAGGCCAGGGCCAACCTGTTTTGAAATAGCTCGTGTGCAGTTGTAAACATTGTAAAGCCTTTGTAAGCGTGTTTTAATATGATGGAGACAATTGTCAGCCGCTTTAACTGATCGACTACTGTATAACTCGGTCACTTGCAAAAGGTAAAGCTATTCAAACAAGGAGAAAGCCGTTACTAGGTAAACAGTACGTATATGTTCTTTGATATATACTGTGGTGTTTTGTTGTGTCTCTAGTCAAACTTCCTAGGCTAGGTACTGTCAACACGGCATTTTTTCACGTCTGTAATAAATTCGTCTATTCTGTCTTCATGGACAAACCTTGTCAGCAACATTACTGATCAACTACTCATGAATTCACCAATACCGTCGGAAAACACCTCAACCCAATTCGATCAAAGGCAAAATAACTCGAAAACATGCCTTTACAATTTCGCAAGGCCTGACGAGATGATGCAATAATGCAATTTTGTGTGGCGAAAAAATAAAAATAACAAATGGAGCCGAAACCTAGACTCGGCCACCACAGGGTATATATATAGCTCGAGTAATTAGCAGATCAGAAATAAGGCACGCTTCAATCAGTATGGCATAGCCTAAGTTCAATGTTAGTTTTTGAGCGAATCATCTAGCATTCTAGCTCTTTATTTTTATATTGTTTAACACTTTGTTTCAATATATAGGATTGACAGACCATGCGAAGACTGCGTGGTAAAATCCCGTATTTTCGACAAAACAAAATCATAACTTTAAAAGTACATTCGGTCAAGACGATCTATTTGACCCAAGTCGAACACGTGCATCCTCCATGCATATGCACTCAACTGTTACAGTAATAACTTCTCTTGTTGCAATAATAATTGACGGACACGTCGAAGTATATTATATACACCATTTTCACAATGGCGATTAATTTGAATATACATTTATGTGAATCCTCAGTCTTAAATTCTTAATCAGTCTTTCTAATTGCCTCGATTCTACTCTGTCTGCAATTCAAATAATCCTTGCTTTGTGACGAGGCCAAAAAGACTCATTTAGATGCAAATAGAAGAATATTTAACACTTTAAATAACGCCTTTATAACAGTGTAGCCTGCTTCAGTTGTCACATGCAGACCCATGTTACGTAGGTTGGCTAGTAGTCAGTAGAAATTATAATCAAATAGAAAAGAGCGGTTTTCTTGGCCTATGAACTCTATTAATACTCATAATATATTATATATATATATATATATATATATTATTGTATCGTGTATCACACTTAAGTGTTAGCTAAAACAACCTTAATTACTGACCAATAGCTTAATTCGATATTTTCTTAATAGCAGCAAATTTGTATTGCCCCAATTGGGTGTTACAGAACTTACATTAAATATTGTTCAGTTAATTTGACTTAAAACTTTTCTTAAAAAACTCCATTACTACATCTGCAAATGTTATGACGATAATTATTGTAAAAGGTGTCTAAATTTGTCTAGGGTTTTCAGGGTGACTTAAACTTATGAGTAGCCTCTAAAACATGTTTCCCGAAACTTTATGATATCAGAGTTTCTTTCTCTTACGTTACCTCACTTAACCGCTCTACTTGAGAACCAAACTACGAAACAACATGTAAAGTTATGATATATGTATATTTTATATTTTAAGATATATAATACACTATATGGCACTGCATATTTTACAGCAAATTCGACCGTAGCGTGCGTGTAGCCGCCCTTTGGGGAAGGCCACAAATTCGTGACTATGCCGCAATTAGGTGTGTCCTTTTAATAGTTTTAGATCTTTATCAGCGTCGCAGAAGTTTCCTTTTCAGTCCATCCGACGCCACGCCTGAAAGCAAACCGACATTGAAACATGCACTCTAAAATGTTCTGACGTTTGATCATTGGACTCTCGGCCATATGTTCAAAAATAGTTTAAAATAATTTTATATAATGATGTTCTAGCATCTCGTATTCTTGCTATCTGGTTCTCTTAGTATAAACTATTGTGATTCAATACAAATGCTTCGGTTGGCTTCGCTACATTATAACTGACTGACATTTGTACTGCAGTGTAAAAGGGAATCAATTTCTTCAGTGTTTTGTTTTTATATATTTCCGGATTTACTGAAATTAGATTGTTGCCCTAAAGGCCATATACCGGGGAAATTTTACCCCAAATTTGGCTTTAGTGTGAAAAGGTTAGCTAGTTAAAATAAGGCTGATTATGTTAACCTTCTCTCATTATAAATGGGTATAAATGCTTCATGGGTCACAAAAGTTTGTTATCGTTTATATATACTATTACATTGTATTTATTCGGTGTCGTACCAGATCGAACGGTGTACCTACAATGGTACAGTGCATAAACCTATCAGTTAATATATTTAAAAAGCCAAGAATACATCTATTATAATCTAATTACAATTTACAAGTCTATAACATGCAAAAAGAGATATTGTTCGGGTTTTTTAAATTTCTGCTGTACGTTTTGCTTTGCATATGACTATACTAATTCGAATGGCCATGCAAGAAAGTATGTATATTGAGTTAACACCACGAATATATTATATATATATATACGTGTCCGTCACGCATATTATACAGTGACGTCAGTGACGTCAAATTATTTAGTATTATGTAATATTTAAAACATGATCAGGAGTGTTTTATCAGATATAAAACACGAGGCGAAGCCGAGTATTTTAGATATGATAAAACACGTTCTGCGAGTGTTTTGAATGGCTTTAAAAACGATCACCATTTGGTAAGTTCGTTGTTGTAGTAATTTTGAAAAATAACCTTGTCTAAGGCGAGAAAATCAAAGCTAAAGTTTATGTAAATCAGGAGAATGTTTTATCATAAAGTTTCGGGAAACATGTTTTAGAGGCTACTCATAAGTATAAGTCACCTTGAAAACCCTAGACAAATTTAGACACCTTTTACAATAATTATCGTCGTAACATTTGCGGAATGTATAGTAATGGAGTTTTTCGAGAAAAGTTTTAAGTCAAATTAACTGAACAATATTTAATGTAAGTTCTGTAACACCCAATTGGGGCAATACAAATTTGCTGCTATTAAGAAAATATCGAATTAAGCTATTGGTCAGTAATTAAGTTTCAGTTTAGCTATATATTATATAGAGAATAATACATGGATGTGCGGAAATATTAAATTTATTTCGAGTGTTGACCAGGATATCTCACGAGTGAGCGAAGCGAACGAGTGACATATCCTGTTCAACACGAGAAATAAATTTCATATTTCCAAGCATCCATGTATTGTTCTGTTTATTATATATAAAAAAATTGTCCTTTGCCTTGCAAAAATTGCATTAAACTATTATGCTGATTCAGCGATAATCATCACATGTGCGATTATCATAAATAATCGCACATGTGAGATTATCACTTTCATTAGTGGCGGAAAATTCAATAAAACACTCTATTTTATATAATAAATAGTATTAATGGAGTTCATAGGCCAAGAAAACCGCTCTTTTCTATTTGATTATAATTTCTACTGACTACTAGCCAACCTACGTAACATGGGTCTGCATGTGACAACTGAAGCAGGTTACACTGTTATAAAGGCGTTATTTAAAGTGTTAAATATTCTTCTATTTGCATCTAAATGAGTCTTTTTGGCCTCGTCACAAAGCAAGGATTATTTGAATTGCAGACAGAGTAGAATCGAGGCAATTAGAAAGACTGATTAAGAATTTAAGACTGAGGATTCACATAAATGTATATTTAAATTAATCGCCATTGTGAAAATGGTGTATATAATATACTTCGACGTGTCCGTCAATTATTATTGCAACAAGAGAAGTTATTACTGTAACAGTTGAGTGCATATGCATGGAGGATGCAAGTGTTCGACTTGGGTCAAATAGATCGTCTTGACCGAATGTACTTTTAAAGTTATGATTTTGTTTTGTCGAAAATACGGGATTTTACCACGCAGTCTTCGCATGGTCTGTCAATCCTATATATTGAAACAAAGTGTTAAACAATATAAAAATAAAGAGCTAGAATGCTAGATGATTCGCCCAAAAACTAACATTGAACTTAGGCTATGCCATACTGATTGAAGCGTGCCTTATTTCTGATCTGCTAATTACTCGAGCTATATATATACCCTGTGGTGGCCGAGTCTAGGTTTCGGCTCCATTTGTTATTTTTATTTTTTCGCCACACAAAATTGCATTATTGCATCATCTCGTCAGGCCTTGCGAAACTGTAAAGGCATGTTTTCGAGTTATTTTGCCTTTGATCGAATTGGGTTGAGGTGTTTTCCGACGGTATTGGTGAATTCATGAGTAGTTGATCAGTAATGTTGCTGACAAGGTTTGTCCATGAAGACAGAATAGACGAATTTATTACAGACGTGAAAAAATGCCGTGTTGACAGTACCTAGCCTAGGAAGTTTGACTAGAGACACAAGAAAGCGCCACAGTATATATCAAAGAACATATACGTACTGTTTACCTAGTAACGGCTTTCTCCTTGTTTGAATAGCTTTACCTTTTGCAAGTGACCGAGTTATACAGTAGTCGATCAGTTAAAGCGGCTGACAATTGTCTCCATCATGTTAAAACAAGCTTACAAAGGCTTTACAATGTTTACAACTGCACACGAGCTATTTCAAAACAGGTTGGCCCTGGCTTTGCTGCTTTATAGTCCGACAACTACAAAATGCAAGTATAATAATAAGCACCGAATAGAGCAAATACCGGTAAGATATATCAATTGTGAACTGTTCAGTGTATGTCTAGATATCGCGTAGGTGTCGCGTGTCGTATTACATTTGGAAACACGTGTTTCAAAACATGTTTAAATATTTTCTATTTGTCCAAATTTAAATAAATTCTATATCAAAATGATCGCTTGATTCTGCCGAATCCGACACTATAGGTTTTGTCTACTAAATATATTTATAGATCCGTTGTTTAATTTTCAGAAAAACGGCCTTGTTTACATTTATATTACATTAGCAAACCTTCGGCGCTTCCAGCACCGCTGCAGTTCATATAAGACCATAGATTCTATTTGTGAAAATCTATGCAAATATGCATTGCCATTGCCATATAGTCTTGCTAGAGTACGCACAGGCTACGCGAAGCTTACAGAAATCAGTAGCCCAAGTGAACGCCTTGCGCAGGCGTCTTGTTGACAATACAGAGAGAATTTTGAAGAAACTGGGCTTTTTTAAAAAAAATATATCTGAATTTTTGTTTGAGTCATTTTGCCCATATATTCCTTCCAGTCTATGGGTCCAGTCTATGTTTTGTACGACTACATTACAATACATACATAATGCTATTTGAAATCTTGTTGTTAATTTTAATCCAGCGGCGACTCAGATGAGATCCAAAGACCCAGAGACCCAGAGAGGCAGAGACCCAAAGATTCAAAGACCCAGAGACCCAGAGACCCAGAGACCCAGATACCCAGAGACCCAAACATTCAAAGACCCAGAGACCCAAAGACCCAAAGACACAGAGACCCAAAAACCCAGAGACCCAGAGACCCAAAGACCCAGAGACCCAAAGACCCAAAGACCCAAAGACCCAGAGACCCAAAGACCCAAAGACCCAGAGACCCAAAGACCCAAAGACCCAGAGACCCAAAGACCCAGAGACCCAGAGACCCAAAGACCCAAAGCCACAAATATATATTACCCAATACCCAATCTAGTTGCCCTCCGCTATTATAATTATACGACTATATAACGTATGCTACGTGTATACCTTCTAATTATTATAATTATTCTTGACGTCACCGGTGACTTGCTATATGGCCCATCAACCCCTCAAACTCCCGAAACACGTTCTGCCCCGGAGCAAGTACCCCCCCCCCCCGCCCCACCTCCCTTTAAGCAACTACAAGAATATTTTTATTCTGGCTAACACCAGATGATTTTATTCAGCATATGGGAAGGTCTTGAGCTACATGTATAAAGGGTTAATCACGGCCCTGTTGAAGGGTGAACAGAAAACTACTTTAGGTTCCAATTAGTATTTACACATAACAGATCAGACATGGTTGGTATAGGTACAGAAGAAACTTTATTTGAAAAAAAACCGGCCAATGATAAACATACAGTACATGTAGATTTAGTGTTCTATTGTTTTTCAATAATTTCTCTGACAAATTGACATATTCATGAGAACAAGTCGTTATTATTGAATAGCATTTTACTTGTGGTGAACTTGTGGGGAAATATGCAATCAAGTTACCACACTTTTAATTGAATTTGACATTTTTGGCAGTGCAAGGCCAATTTGAAGCGATGAAATAATTTGAGTTGTCTATAATTTTTAACAGTCAGTTGGGAAATCAGAACCTGAAATATTTTCTTTGCACAACTTAATAGGATAAACTTTTAATAAAATCCCTGTCTAAAAAAATAATTGCTTAAAGAATAAGCCCCACATCTTAGATGCAACAATTTTTAAAATAAAAATAAGTTATTTTATTTTATTATATAAAATAGAGTGTTTTATTGATTTTTCCGCCACTAATAAAAGTGATAATCTCACATGTGCGATTATTTATGATAATCGCACATGTGACGATTATCGCTGAATCAGCATTATAGTTTAATGCAATTTTTGCAAGGCAATAGGACAATTTTTTTATATAATAAACAGAACAATACATGGATGCTTGGAAATATGAAATTTATTTCTCGTGTTGAACAGGATATGTCACTCGTTCGCTTCGCTTACTCGTGAGATATCCTGGTCAACACTCGAAATAAATTTCATATTTCCGCACATCCATGCATTATTCTCTATATAAACCCATGTAATTCGATAATTTAGCTTCTCACCAAAAAACGTATGTGACTTACAGGCAAACAAGGTCGAGCCGCCGAAAAAAGAATTAGAGGTACAGTACACACAAACTCGATTTGTACAATATCTGCCAATATGCATTTTTTCAGGCCTACAAAGAGACCAGGGCAAAATAAAGAAATGAGGGCCCCAAATGCATGCAAAAATTCCGCATGCCATTTCATATAAAGAAAACCTTTAACAACAATAAATAGTCTACTGCTGCTTAGAAGCAGAAAACACTATTTAATAATTTAATTTGAAATCATAGAACTCCTAGTCTCCTACAGTCCTGCATCATGTTGAATTACATCTGTTTGCAAATGACTCGCTTCCAGCTATGTACATTATATTCTTCATATTATTTGGGTGCATATTGCACATGATGGTATAAATGTTGTAATAACAGTGAGCCAAAACAAACCAGACTATGATCATTGAAAATCAGACATTTCAAGTTTGACCTTCGGGTTGTGAAAAGCACGTGGGAGCCAATCAGATTGCGCTGAAAGAGATCATAATTCCATTTCTGAAATGGTTTCACAGTCTGGCCAATAAGCGTCAAATACTGTGAAATGGTTTCCATCACAAGCCAATCATATTCTCGATATTTAAGTACATTGGAAATGGTTTCCAGTCTGAGCCAATCATTATTGTGATATTAAATTGCAATATCATATTTCATCAATTAGTACCAATTAGCAATTTCCTTTTGTGATGTTACAAAATGTTATCATAGTGTGACTTGGGTTAACAATATTACTGCTTAGGTTTATTCGTGGTGGTCGAAAATGGTCACAAAATGCCACAGAATATTCTATGCGATCCGTGTATCAGTAGACAAATTTATCTGGCGTGTTATCAATGAACATTTCCTGTTGTTGAAAAACTTAATTCCACACTTGACATGTGGTACTCATGGACTATCATTTGCTACAACTTAGTAACTTACATGATATAAAATATACGAATTTAATAAACCAGTGGGAAAGGGCTCGATCATCGCGATAGTAAGTTTAATATTTTACTAGCATTATCAAAATATATCTCACTTTTTCTGACTTTTAAAACCACACCATCGCTATGTTTGTTAAGTTGTGATGACAGAGATATCAAGGTATACACAGTATGTATATCTACGGGCACAGCTTATACATAATCACATGAAATCATTAAAGGAGACGTATACTTGATGCTTCTTAGATCATAACCCCTAATATTGATGATCGTTCGACCCGAAAATTAAGTCTCTTCGTTTCGTACAAAGTCAAGCTTTCTTAAGATTTCCAGTTGATCTTCACAAATAATGCTGAAGTTGCGATGCTGATGTTCTAGTATCGCCTTGCCCTTGGACTGTGTTTAATATCTTACGATATACTTATGACTGACGCTCATGTATTCGTATTACGGACCAAAGGTGTAAGTCAGTTCGGGAAAGTATGCAATTACCATATAAGAATGCAATCGCTCTGACTATATAACCATCGAATACCTTGAAAATCAGACATTTCAAGTTTGACCTTTGGGTTGTGAAAAGCACTTGGGAGCCAATCAGATTGCGCTGAAAGAGATCATAATTCCATTTCTGAAATGGTTTCACAGTCTGGCCAATAAGCGTCAAATACTGTGAAATGGTTTCCATCACAAGCCAATCATATTCTCGATATTTAAGTACATTGGAAATGGTTTTCAGTCTGATGCCAATCATTGTTGTGATATTAATTAAGAAATAGAAAATGGCCGCCCGTGTTTATATAGCCTGATGCAAACACGAGAGTGAGTTGGGAGAATTCGAAGTTTATGTGAACCCGAGCCGTAGGCGAGTGTTTACATAAGTACTTTCGAATTCTCCCAACTCACTCGAGTGTTTGCATCAGGTTATATAAACACAGGGCATCCATTTTCTATTTCTTTTATGAAATAAGGCTAAAAAATGTGCCGTGACATCACAACCGTGTTTACATAGCCTGATATAAACACGGTAATTGACCAATCACAGCGTGCGTAAGACGCAACCTATTTTATAAATTGTAATATCACTTCCTTTTGTGATGTTACAAAATGTTATCATAGTGTGACTTGGGTTAACAATATTACTGCTTAGGTTTATTCCTGGTGGTCGAAAATGGTCACAAAATGCCACAGAATATTCTATGCGATCCGTGTATCAGTAGACAAATTTATCTGGCGTGTTATCAATGAACATTTCCTGTTGTTGAAAAACTTAATTCCACACTTGACATGTGGTACTCATGGACTATCATTTGCCACAACTGACATGAATTTAATATAAAATACATGAATATAATAGTCCAGTGGGAAAGGGCTCGATCATCGACATAGTAACTTCAATATTTATACTTGCATTATCAAAATATCTCACTTTTCCTCACTTTTAAAACCACGCCATCATTAAGTTTGTTGAGTTGTGATGACAGATGATATCAAGGTACTTCTATCTAGAAGCACAGCTCATGAAATCATTTAAAGGAGAGATACTTGATGCTTCTCAAATCATAACCACCATGCATATAGTATTATTATTGATCGTTCGACCCAAAAACTAAGGTTTTTTGGTTCAGTACCAAATCATGCTTTCTTACGATTTCCAGTTGATCTGTTGATCTATATCTTTACAAAAAATGCTTTAGTGCGTTGCCCTCGGGCTGTGTTTAATATCATATGGTATTTATGACTCGCGCCGTCTATTCGTATTCCGACCAAAGGTGTTACTCAGTTCGGGAGAATATTTATTTATCGCAAGCAATGCAATCGCTCTAATAAGATAACTGTTAGGCTGATAATAT
This sequence comes from Paragorgia papillata, assembly GCA_035771165.1. Lineage (NCBI taxonomy): Eukaryota > Metazoa > Cnidaria > Anthozoa > Scleralcyonacea > Coralliidae > Paragorgia > Paragorgia papillata. Next base: position 627,026 of record JAWNZC010000307.1, on the reverse strand, counting down.
GTAATACTTGTTGCTACAAACTATGACACTTAGAGTACGTCAAAATATCGTACACAAATTTCTTTCTTGATGCTTTTGGCGCGCTAATTTCTACAGTGGCGCGAAATAGTATTCAACAAAACCGACTTCGTTTGGTTAAAGAAAGTTATACGAACATTAAGTAAAGTATTAAGACATTACCTTGAGAGATCCATTCAACTAATCATGTATGCTGCCGCTAAAGGCAAGATGAACCCAAATGAGACATTACATGTTCTTATGGATCACGAACTGTACACGCGGCCATGAATATATTTAACAGATTTTGTTTGAGAGAAATAAATCAATGGATAAAAAAAATAATCGTTTTAATTTTGCTCGCTAACATTCCATTTCTAAGCAATCACATCTCGACGTATTAGAAACTGTTTCGTCTCTAAACCAGTAATAATTGGGTTGTTAAATTATGATATAAAATTTTTAAGTCGACTGGGTTAATTATTGCTACTTAATTAAAAAGATACAATTATACGACAAGTATGGAAGTCGACCCTAATCTGGCGAGCGTCTATAAATTGGCTAAAGAGAAACGTCATTCCACAAAGTTGTGCATAGTAATTGTGCGGTGTTTTATTGCTGTCCAATGGTTGTTTTTTTGTCCAACTTCTTCTTTGTTGCTTTAATCTGTAAAGACAAGATATTTAAAGTGAAATAACATAAAGGCGGTAGAAGATTAGAAATAGAATGCATTCGATATCAGATTATTGTAGATCCAATGTTGCCAGGACAAGCTTTATCATTTTAATTATATTTGCATGTAATGGATAAAACGTGAGCAACTGAACTACATGTTATTTATATCTTCAAAACTATATACAAATTGCCACAAACGTTTACAAAATAATAAATGAAAGAAATGACTAGAGATAAATAAATCTATCGTCAAATGTGGCAAGAAATTTGGACTGGTCGAAACGAAGTTGGATTATAAAAAAAGTAGTGCCGCATAGAAAGTATTCTAATAAAGGAAAAACTGCTGGATTTTGGAAAAAGAAATTATTAGCGATGTTCGTAACGGTGGTGTGGTTTCATTGCTATGAATTTTTGTGGATCACTACCTTTTTGTTACTTACATCCGGAAAGTGTTCGTTCTTGTCCAATAATCGTTCCACTTCAGCCATTCTTTTTTTGGCCGCCTCATCGTTTGTTTCCAGTGTAGTGTCTACAATACTCTGGTATTTTAAGTCGATCAAAGAAAAAGACGAGTCCCCAGCTGTCTGTAGGTCTTTATCCGACAGTGTTTCCCATGTTGCCCGTTCTTTTCTTTCTTTTTCGATGAAGTTATTCCACCAATTTTCTTCGCTTGGAGAAAGCCTGGAGTTTAGTTGTTGGACTCCGCGTTCAAGCTCTTCAGTAGTAGGGCACTTAGAATACTCTGGCCTAAAGATCGCTGGTGCTCCTTCTGGCATACTCTCTAAAATTCGTATAGGAGTTGGTGGTCTCCATTCTTTTTTTCCAGCTTTTGACCAATTACGATAAACCATTTCTACGTGGCCTTCGTTTGCCTTCTTAAATCGGAAAGCATGTGGACGCGAATGGTTTTTCAATGTAGGTATCATCGGTTTCAACCAGGATTTCACGTCCCAGATATTGGACATATCAATCGTAACTGGTTCAGGCGTAAATGCCTTGTGAATATTCTCGTGCAAGGATAGCAATGTTGTAGCAGATTGTTTTGCCAAACATGCTGATATTCTACTAAACATCTATATTAAAAAGGAATTTTGGTTGAGTAATATTTGTTGCCATTATACATTGATTGAGATCGGCGCCAAACAGTTCCGAAAACATTGTATTTTAATACCTGATCAACATCTTCATGTGTGTGTCCAACCATCAAGTAAGATAATCTAATCTATAAATTGAATATAAAATCGATCAATAACTACTGCCACTAAATTAAATTTACAGGTCTAAACCTGTATATTTATACTGCATTCTAAGCTAATTTAAATGTCTGTAATATGCTGTATATATTAGAGTAAAATGAGGGTAAAAAAATACAATGCACACAGCTTAAAATTTAGAAATTTATTAATAATAAATTTAGGTTAATGTGAGGGAGTAAGAGATAATAAATCTCCTGCCTCAAAGCGATCTTTAAGTGTAGTTTCCTGTGGAATGTGAACATGTCATGCAGATGCAAAAGCCAGATAAATAAGTGCGCCAAAACACGCGGCAAAAAGATAAAGCCCAACCCAAACCTTATCTAAAGATTCCCCCTTATTGGCTTATCAAATCAAAATTCCTCCCTGAGGCAATGGTATAAATGAATGCGGCAAGGGCGACGGAGGTCATTCTGTCACAGACTCACAGTCAGAGGGCTCTAAAATCGTTCTGTATAACATCAGTTTAAGTTTTCCGGGGATTTTTATTCTTTCACAATGCCCGCTCAAAGAAGAGGTCGTTCACTTACCCGCAACCAACGGACAACTTCCAGCTCACGTGCAGGAGGATCGACAGCACCACAACCCGGCTCAACCTCTACTCGGACAGCCCAGAACGAGGGAACTTCACAGCCTGGTTCCCAGGCCTCTCCTTTTAACGTCGAGCGGCAGACCGAATTGTGAGAGGCCTGGAATAAAATGTTTTGCCTGGCCCCAAATCTGGCCCCAAAACTGGCCCCAAATTTATACAGGCACCAAATGGCCGTTTGGCGGAAAACCAAAGCAGATAACACTCACGTCGGTCTGCACAATTCTTTATAACATCATATAGCAAGGTTGGTCTACTGCCGAAACGTTAAAAAGCATATTTCGATTTGTATAAATGTGTTTCAACACAATCACTTCCTACGCCGAACACTACTTTATAAAGCCTCGTATGCAACAACCTTTTAGCGTAATGTAAAACAAAGAAACTTACTCGTTTGCTGTCTGCTCTCAAGAAGAAGTTTGTTTAAGTGCCCTCGTTCATTAAGATTAAAGAATCCGAGCTCCAGCAGGATTCATGATAGATAAAGATGGACATTTTCCGCTAGTCCTCTCGCTTGATGCCTATTCTGCGACGTCACCAAAATACGTTCGAGAGAAAAGAGGACTAGGAACTAGTCTGGGAACTTCACTAGAAAATTTATCTAGTGAAGTCTTACAACTGAGGCTGGCCCAACACCACATGCCTCTGACTGGTTCACGTCGCGAGATGTTGAACCGACTTCAAGCGATCAACTCTCCGGTTCCAGCGTCGCCAGCTACTCTACCACCAAGCCAAGAGAGTACAACACCGTCGTCATTACCAAACAACGATTCCACTCCGCAGTCTTCGACTCAGCCGCCGCCATCGTCCTCCACTAACCTAGACGGATTAGTTGAAAAGTTGGTTCCAATTATAGCTCGACGCCTCACAGAGACGCAACCGCAACTAACCCGACAAGACGGTCAACTCCATGACGAGACCATGAATTCGTTGGGCAATCCGAACCACGTCTCTCAGTTTCTGGAATCGCTTTCCACCGCTCCCGCCATCGACCCACTTGGTCCTAACCAGCACCGAACTGCCCACCAGTTCCCAACAACCTCTCGCTAACCATATACCAAAGAAGCTTACACAATCAATATTAAATGGTGAGTACATCGATTTTGCTTCACTTTTGCCAGAGAATGTTGACGTGCACCCCCAGTCTTCCTTTTCGATTTCGGTCGATGGTTCGAGTGTTACAATACCTTTTTCACCCACTTCCCGGGGCCCTTCTAATCGCTTAAAAATTGACTCCCTGGATAGATCTTTAAGGCATCACAGTTGTTGTTCTATCAGCAGATTATCCGTTCTGCCGCCTGGAAATTCCGAGGTCTCGCATGGTACTCCTATGACGTAGATTTTCGGCGAAAAGCCTCAAAAAACCCTTCCTTAAACTGGGGTGAGCGGGATCTCCAACTCTATCTTGACAAATTTACTGGGTTAGCCCGCACAGTCTGTTATTCCTGCGGTAGTGCCGATCAGCTAGCTGAATCATGCCCCATGTCTCACTCTAGGTCATCCAGTAACTCGACCGCTCGTTCAGCACTCTGTGGAAATTTCAACAGGGGAAAACCGTGCGCCAGTCAACCATGCCCCTTCCAACATCGCTGCAGTAGCTGTGGTGAATTCCACAGTGAATACGACTCCCACAGCCGGCGAGGAAATGACGAAATTGGTCATAAGCGCAAAGGAAAGTAAAGCTTATCTTAACTTACAAAAACCACCCACTCCAATTAATATCGACCTTTTGGAATATTTACTAACTAATCACCCAGATCCAGCATTTGTGTCATTTGTGTGCACTGGTCTGCGACAAGGTTTTCGTCTTGGCTATGAGGGAGCACGACAGTCATATTTAGCAAAAAAGTTAAGATCTGCTTTTATTCATCCGGAAATTGTGGATGAGAACCTACTTAACGAGGTCAAGTTGGGTCGCACCGCAGGACCTTTCAAAGAGGTTCCGTTTCCTTGTTTTCAAGTTTATCCGATTGGCTTGGTTCCTAAGAAACATAGTGATAAGTGGCGCACGATATTTCATCTCTCCCACCCAAAAGGGGTTGGTACAAGTGTCAATGATCACATTTCACCGGAAGACTACTCGCTACAATATGTCAAACTCGACGACGCTATCTCCCTCATAATCAAGTCGGGAAAAAACTGTCTCATGGCAAAAACAGATATACAATCCGCTTTTCGCATTATTCCGGTGCACCCTGACGACTGGGAACTCCTCGGGATGTGTTGGAAAAATCTCTACTATTTCGACAAAGTTCTCCCCTTTGGTCTTCGTAGCGCGCCCTTCCTTTTTAACCTTATCTCCGACGCGATCGAATGGTTACTTAAGTGTAGCGGTTGTTATAACTTAACTTTACTAAGGCGTTAAAATGTTTAATCTCTAGCGTGGGTTTGTATCCGCATTCTTGTTAGTAGGTTTCCAGATCCTTAGTTTTACGTAGTGCATTGACGTATAGATAATGTTTGTATACCGTATTTGGCAAAGAAGGTATTGGTGAATAACCACGCAGTTTGTTCCTACGTAAGGACTGACGTAATGACCGTGATTCAGCAAGCTGACTGTCGCTGAAATGTAAGATATATAAACACAGCAACTCGATGTATTAGATTAGATTTAGAAGCGAGAGTTGTGAGACTGAGTGACCGAGATGTGAGAACCGAAGGTGCGATGTAGCTAGAGAAGACGTTTGTAACGTTCAGCTGTCCAATCTCGTTTGTCAATAAATTTGTAGCGTGTTTTTGGGCCATAGTGAAGAGACTTTCTTCTCTGATTCTGGAACAACTTTATTGACAAACGAGATTGGACAGCTGAACGTTACAAACGTCTTCTCTAGCTACATCGCACCTTCGGTTCTCACATCTCGGTCACTCAGTCTCACAACTCTCGCTTCTAAATCTAATCTAATACATCGAGTTGCTGTGTTTATATATCTTACATTTCAGCGACAGTCAGCTTGCTGAATCACGGTCATTACGTCAGTCCTTACGTAGGAACAAACTGCGTTGTTATTCACCAATACCTTCTTTGCCAAATACGGTATACAAACATTATCTATACGTCAATGCACTACGTAAAACTAATGATCTGGAAACCTACATACAAGAATGCGGATACAAACCCACGCTAGAGATTAAACATTTCAACGCCTTAGTAAAGTTAAGTTATAACAACCGCTACATAAGAACACCCTCCAAGTTCAAAATGTGCTACACATATTGGACGACTTTTTCGTTGTCGAATCGGCTCCTAGATCACACTGTCTCACCTCTTTATGCAAGTTACTTACTCTTTTTACTAAGCTAAACATTCCCATTGCCCCTGGTAAGACCTTTGCCCCATCTCCACACTGTTATTTTCGAGGAGTTATTATTACTCCAGTAGCAGAGTTAAATGGACCTTTAAAAAGTGCATATACGAGAATTTTCATTTTTTTTCTAAAAATCGGCCGTATTGAGACGATTCTAACGATATATAACACTCCTTCAACGGATGAAAACTTCCCGAGATATTTGGTTCTAAACATGGCGAAAATAGGTTTTTTCAAAACATGGCCGGCAGAAAAGAGTCTGAGTCCGAATAAGGCTGATGACGTCAAAGCGGGACAAGTTGTATTTGCGACTACAGTTGTTTAGTATACAATTGAGGACGAAATACCTTTGCGGTGTGTTGTATTCGGATGTTTCAACAAGCCAGGCCCTAAAAACGGTACAATACTTCATAGGAAAGTTTACGATGAAGATTTAATTATACCAGAAGCAATAGAATGATGCCAATGTTAGGATGTTAAGTACGAACGCAAAGATGAAAGATACAGTATGGCGCACTGTATGGTCTAAGCATTTCAACTGGCCACACGGTTTCTTCGGAAACATTGCTTTCAAGACAAGAGAAGCCTTATATCCCGTGGCTAAAAACGGCGGATATATTAGAGAAACCTTCTACCCACCATATTTACTGGAGACAAACGCGAAGGAAAGCTTTGAATTGAGAGTCAAGCGCGACAAGAGGATTCAACGCAACATGAGCAATAATCAACAAACTCGTTGCATGTTTTGATGCAATTATTTTAACAAACACGGACTCCAGGTAAAATAACTTTTTTAGATATTTAGAATTAGAAAGAAGTGCTGCTGAAAAACCACAACCTTGCAGATCATCTGAATACATCGGGCATGAAAATATAATGAAAACAAAACAAGCATATGTCGTTATGTCGAACATCTTGTCAGCTGCCTTAATTCTCGCGTTACGAATACGCAGAAAACCCTAATCATACCAACCACAGTAGCTGTAACTGAGCTCGAGAAAAAAGTCAGTGGTTCATGTATCTATAGAATAAAGCTACAGTTTGGAAGATCATTAAAATTGTATTCCTGATATGCCAATAAATATTATAATTTATCAATGGCAAAAGTGTTTTACCTGTCGGTCCTTGTCAGACCGCAAATTAGCTAAAACATAAACAGACTCTGGAAATTACAGAAACGGAGATAAATACAGAGTTGCCTACGGATGAGGCTAGAGATGAATATGTTATAAAGGGCTTAAGGCCCAATTATCCTCAGCTGTAACATGCAGATTTACGTAAAAGCTGTAAAGACATGCAGCTGACAAGGTGCTTGACAGGACGATATCAGACTGCTTGTTTTGTTTTGTTTTCATTAAATATTCAAGAGTAGATATATTTCAAGGGTATGGAAGATTGGGATTTTTCAGTGGTATTTGACCCTTCTTCGTATTTCCTAAATATCTAAAAAGTTATTATACCGAGGGTCCATATTTGTGGGAAAAATGCATTAAATTACAATATACAACGGGTTTGTTGATTTCTCACTGCGTGACTCGGATCGCTAGCCCTGAAAGCGCTTCTTGGTGGTCGTGTGGAGCAGATGCGGGTGGGTAGAACGTTACTCTAATACCATCCATTTCTATACACGAGATATAGAGCTTATCTTGTACTGGAAAACTACTCTTCCAGCCAGGTTTTTTTTTTAAGAAAAATTTAGAACTGCACATGTTGTCATACAGTCACAACATGTCATAGCATGAAATTTAACTCGCGCAAATGGCACAAATTTTTTCTTATTAATAAACTTTCAGTAACTCATTCTCGTCCATACAAATATGAACGATGCGGACTTTAGTATTTCAGTTTGTCTAGTAACGCCAGGCGATTTAATCCTCCATGGGAATGTCAATTTCTATTATAATAATTGGACAATATTTGCATGGTTATAAAAAAGTAGAAAGCTGATAAGCTGCAGTGTGGCACTGAAGGCTCCTGGTCGTTCTCGAATGCTCCTTGAAACCGAAAAGCTCAATTTGTATGTGCATTGATTACAACATGCCGCCGATGGATCAGTGGGATCCTAAACCAGCCGTGAGTTGGATGAATGAAAGAGAGCATCGCATCCGAGACCGTCCAAAGGAAAACAACAGCAATATTTTAAGGGAATATTTTCGGAAGCTTCGAAAAGCAGAAGTTGACAGATTGTCAAGAAGAACAGATACCGGCGAAGAAAAAAAAGAGAACATTTTAGTTATTGTTAAGTAAAGAAAGTTGTCAACAACAACTATATTGTTAAGTTTGTTATGAGAAAATAAATATTCTGCTTCTGCTTTTGTTATTGAAGCGATATGTATTGCATTACCTTCGATTACTTTAGTTTTCAACTGCTCATAATTTTTTTTAGAGTTGCACAAATTGATTTAGAACTGCACATTTTATGTAGAGCTGCACATTAAACAAAAGGTCCGCTATGCGTACATGTATCTGCGCCAAACCCACCACTGTGAGAATCTTGTCAAGATCTTGTGTGATCTTGGAAAATCTTGTAAGATCTTAAGAAAAATCTTATAAGATTTTTACACGTAGATCTTATAAGATTTTAGCGAGATCTTATTAGATAATTAAAGAGAAAGTACCTGACCAAAATAATTTTTTATCACGACTCACACAAACTGTGGTAGATCACACTCACAAGTTTACTATACGTCACGTTAAAAATACTTACCAGTTTTATCAGCAATATCCCCTGTCTCCGAAATGTTTTAGTGCAAAGCTTTGTCGGAAATATATCATTTAACGGCTAACTGCATGAAGATATATGCCAATACGGCTGTTGAGCCGGACACCGCGGGTCTAAAGTATACCCCTGAATCGTCTGTAGGTTTGTGCCATTTTGGAAACTTATACCGTTAGATAGAGCGTTAATTCTGGACAACAAATATGAATTAGAAAAAATAGAATAGCAACGGAGCAAAATATATTTGAACTGAGATGTGCGTCAAATATCAAATGGCAATTATCGGGTCAAACGCAATCAGTCATATTTAAAGTATCTCTGAATCGTCTATAGGTTTGTGCCATTCACGAAACTTGTACAGTTAGATAGAGCGTTAAACACTCTACAACATATGTGAATTAGAAAAAATCGTATAGAATAGAACCCTGAAAAATCATAGTGTTTTAGTCAAAAACTTTGTCGGAAATATAGAATTTAACGGCTAACAGCCGTATTAGCTGGATATATCTTCATTGCAGTTGAGCCACCGGATACCTCGTGTATAAAGTATACCCCTGAATCGTCTGTAGGTTTGTGCCATTCACGAAACTTCTACAGTTAGATAGAGCGTTAAATTCTGTACGACATATGTGAATTAGAAAACATGGTATAGAATAGAAACGGAGAAAAGGCTATTTGAACTGTCATGAGCGCAAATATCAAATTGCATTATTACGCTATTTACTTGGCGTACGGTCAAACGCGGTCATATTTAAAGTAAATCCCTGAATCGTTTGTAGGTTTGTGCCATTTGGGAAACTTGCACGGTTAGATAGAACGTTAAATTCTGTACAACGTATGTGAATTAGAACAAATCGTATAGAATAGCAACGGAGAAAAATCTATTTGAACTGAGATGAGCGCAAATATCGAATTGCATTATTATGCTATCACTTGGCGTACGGTCAAAACGCAATCATTTTAAAGTATCCCTGAATCGTCTGTAGGCTTGTGCCATTAACGAAACTCGTACAGTTAGATAGAACGTTAAATTATGTACAAGATATGGGAATTTGAAAAAATCGTATAGAATAGAACCCTGAAAATTGTAGTATTTTAATCCAAAACTTTGTCGCTTCGGAGGACTTCGTGATATGGCGAACGAAATATTGTAAACACGATCGGGTTAAAAATACTTGTTTCCATCGTTCAAACTGACAGCTCGTAGGTTGACGCCAAAAACTTCTGAGCTTCGATTGTCCCCGATCATGCCCGATTCACTTGTCGCGCATTGTTTACAGCTATACACAAAAAAGTTAACACACACACACACACACACACAACACGATAGCAATATATCTGCGCGTTGCGCAGATACAAAAAACCCTGCTTCCAGCGAAACCGACATGCTGGGGAATCGACTGGCTTACACTTTGTGTGCGTTTGCGTTTAACAAGTTAACAACCCAAAGTTGGCGTCTTTCTCTTGCCTCCAATCTTTATTATAAAATAACATGTATACTACGCGAGCCCTGATTGGTCAATTGCCGTGTTTGGATCAGAGTATCCAAACACGGAAAATTCCCGCCAAAACGATTTTTTGAAAATGTCGGACAGTATATCATATTCACTTGTGATTATTTTATAAAAGAAATACCAAATGGTTTTTTCCGTGTTTGGAGACTCTTATCCAAACACTTGGGAAATTGCTCGACTTTCGAAAAGCTAAAAACACTCGCCTACGGCCCCAATCTTGCGTCCGTCTTTACAACCAATTTACCAACTGGATCACCTGACAACAGCCAACAAGATCCGCCTGGGTTGATATTAAAAGACGTGACTCTCACCACCAGTGAGGTTTTGCTCGTTTTAAACAACTTGGACGTCAATAAAGCGACAGGAGCAGATGAAATTCCTGCCAGGATTCTGAGAGAGTGCGCTGATGAAATCGCACCATCATTATGCGAACTATTCAATAAATCACTTAGCATGGGGGTTCTGCCGGAGGAATGGAAACTCGCTAACGTTGTCCCCGTATACAAGAAGGGAAAGAGAGATTATGCGGAAAACTATAGGCCCATATCACTACTACCTATCGTATCTAAAATATTGGAACGTTGTGTCTTCAATGCGATTAAAGCACGTGTATAAAGTCTGATTGCTGCATGTCAGCACGGCTTCGTCGCTAATAAATCCTGTGTTACGCAATTAATCGAGGTCTTTGACTACATCGGTTCCCAGCTTGACAGCGGAGGTCAAACCGACGTCATCCTTCTTGACATGTCAAAAGCGTTTGACAAAGTAAGCCATCAGAGGCTGATCGAAAAACTTCGTCAATACGGTTTTGGTGAAAATATTTTACAATGGTTCCAGTCCTACTTGCATAACCGCCGACAGAGAGTCACTGTTCTTGGCGCCACTTCAAACATTCTTCCAGTCACCTCTGGTGTGCCTCAGGGCTCAATCCTAGGTCCGATGTTGTTTTTATTGTATGCCAATAGCTTACCTGATGCTGTTATCTCCAGTCAAGTAGCTGCCTTTGCGGACGACACGAAGATATACAAGATGATAAAATCTTCTGATGGTGCCTCGTGTCTACAGAACGACTTGAACAACCTCGACTCTTGGTCATCTTCAGCCGGGCTTTTATTCAACGAGACCAAATGTAAAACTCTGCGGATAACACGGAAACTAAAACCTGAAGGGCACTCCATTGGTTGAGACCAGAGAGGAAAAAGATCTTGGGGTTTGGATCACAAGCAACTTGTCTTGGTCCAAGCAAGTTTCGGAACAATGTTCTAAAGCCAACCGAACGCTGGGCTATATAAGAAGGAATACAAGGCATATCCGCAGCACCCAAGTGAGACGGACCATTTACCTTGCGTTGGTGCGCCCTCATCTGGGATACGCTACTCAAGTCTGGGCTCCCCAGTCCAAAGACCTTATAAGGCAAATTGAAAGAATACAGAGACGCGCATCGAAATATATACTGAACTTACCTTTTTCTTGTGACCAATCCTATAAAGAACGACTTATTAACCTTGATCTTCTACCATTATGTTATTGGCATGAATACTTAGACATGGTTTTTTTTTTTTCAAAGCAACCAAAGGCTTAATAAATCTGAATCCTACTGTAATCCCCTTTGTGGTCCGCTGTTCAAAACCTACTCGATCTAACTCTAACTCTGTCCACTTCATCATTCGTAAATGCAGAACTACCACTTTCCAGAGATCATACTTCAACAGAACTACAAGAATATGGAACACGCTCGTTAACGAACTTACCAATATTAATTTCAATGCACTAGAACTGGCAACATTTAGATCTCTGATGCTCAGCTACTACTTTACTGCTCTTGTGAATACCTATAACCCTGACGATCCACGTTCTTTCAAAACTATATGTCCAAATTGTAACAATTCCCGTAGTCTTACCCGCAGCATTACTTGCTGTTTTTAGTATTTATTTCTATATTGCATGTATGTTGTATATTGTGTAAGTTTTATTATAATTTTTGACTTTAACTTTTATATTTTTGGGCCCGCAGTAATTGGCCTTCACGCTGTTGCGGTGACCCTGCCATAGGTTTAAATTTGTGTTTATTTTGTGATACCATACATGTATTTATAGTCAAGTCTATGGCGAAGCTAATAAAATTAAAATCTTAAACCTTTAGGGTAAGCCTTCCTGTGAAGTGTTATACCATTCTCTGAGTTTATGCCATTAACTGGTTTGTTGAAACACTCGAATAAAACACACCACGAAGGTATTTGTCCGCAATTGTAAAGTAAACAACTGTAGTCGAAATTACAGCTTGTCCCGATTTGACGTCATCAACCATACTCGTACTCAGACTCTTTTCTCCCGGCCATGTTTTGAAAAACTCGTGTTTGGAACCAAATATCTCGGGCAGTTTTCATCCGTTGAAGGAGTGTTATATATCGTTAGAATCGTCTCAATACGGCCGATTTTTAGAAAAAAAATGAAAATTCTCGTATATGCACTTTAACCTTATAGCAAAAACCGTAATGCATTCTGGTAGTTCGATATCACTTCACTTCGAAGTGAAATGGCCGCCGCGAGGCGAGCATTTTAGTTCGAAGAAGAATTAGCCGATTTGCACGACTTTTTCTTTTGCGAGGACGAAATTAAATCATGTCTATGGAACAAGGAGCTCCTTCATTACATTCTGCAGAAAAGGTAAAGAAATCGCTGGTGTCATTATCGAGAAAATTGAATTCACAGAGGTTGAAGAGTCGAGTGCTGTTCGAACAAAACATTCTTTAACCAAGGTGTTTCTTCCTGTTACAATGTAAGTAACCGTATTGATTGCCCTTCAACGAAAGATTTTGCTCTGTGGCTATTCATCTGTAGTTTGCCTGTCTAAATGGCGTATCAGTTGTAGCTGTGAACAGCTCTTTGTAAATTTGCCATTACTTGAAATTGACACACTCGGCGATGCCTTTTAACTAATTTGTTCGATAAACATGGTCACCCGAGACAGTATTCTAGGCCTGTTTTGGCGCGAAAATATACAGACCGTGAGTCGGAATTCAAGTCTTTTCAAAAGCTACATCTCCAATGCAGTAATGTAGCAGCTCCAATAAGATTATTTCCTATTGGTTAAGACTGTAATTGGGTAGCGAAGGTGGCGGACCAATGATATGTAGTCTGTGTGTACACGCCCCCAAGGACGCCCCTTTTTTCCAGTTGGATCAAAGCTGCGATCATGGCGGTGAAAGCGACAACGGGTTCGAGTATATATTAGCAACGTGACTGATTAGACAACAAAAAGTAGTTTAAGTTTGGTTTGATCGATTACAATTTGACAAATGTCTAAGCGATGTTTTCAAAGTATGGACAGCGATGAAACTGGAAAATCGAAAGTGAGTGAAACCGTCGTTTCATAATTTTTTGTAGTAGATGTGTGTTTCTACTTTTATATAAACAGTGAAACAACCAACTAATAATTTATAATTTAAAAAATTATGTCCCAGTAGACTAGTTCTTCAAGTAGTGGTCGTGGTAAAGGATCGTGCCCCAAATGCCAAACTCCATACACAAACAGACACAAGCCAAAGATTTGTCCAAGTTGTGCCTTTGAAATTGGGGGATTTTACATAATTTCCTAAGGCTGAGGCCATGAAAGTTGTTGTTCCCGAATCTACAATGATCGTCTCGACCGAGGGCACGAAAGTATTTTCGGTAAAGGCCACCACACGGAACAATAGGTGTTTTGTTGTCTTCGAAGATGGTATTCTAATGTGTAATAATTCCACATGCAAAGAGAAGAGAGCAGTCTTCGTTCATAGCAGTAAGACCAGAGCGTTCACCTGTCAACATAGTGAGAAGATTAAATTGTCATCCAAGCCTGAGTGGACCTCTTCTTGTAATCCTTGTGACATTGAAAGTTACGTTACAGTGACAATATTAAGTCAGTTCTTCTTGGTGTAGTTGATAAGAATGTGGGTTTACCTCTTGTTGTTTGTGTGTCTGAGAATGTGTTCGCTGTTTATTCCTCACCCAGCGCATCTAATCCATTGGTTATGCGCACGTGAGAAAACATGGCCAGTTTTATACATGTTCGTCGAAAGACTGCAAAGCACTGGAAGTGAAAACCAAGCAAGTTGGTTCAAGAAACATTTGTGTTCACATGCATCCACATGTTTTTGTGCTGCTTGCAGTCTAAAGGCTGCGAAATTTCCACCCAGTGTACGTCAGTGGCGTTGGGAAATGTAGAGGAGGAACATGTAACAAGTACGTCACGCATAAATACTTTACGTGATTACGTCTTCATGGTCATTTCGAACTGCCCTATAATATCCCAGAACCGTTTTTATTGAAGAATAAAGAGTTGGACAGCCTAACGTTTCTTGGCCAAAGTGGATGGCCTGAGTTGTTTGAACCAAATGAGATTTGCTGTTCTCTTTGCAAATGTGTGTTGGGCCTGCTGTCACCCTGGTTCTAATGGCGATGGCATTCTCTTCACTAATCTAAATCCTTTCCGAAAGATAAAGATTAAGGTCAAGATATGTCGCAATGATGCTTGTCAGGCAATTCACCGTGTTTTTCCAACTGACATTGGTAAGTATATTTATACGTTTTATATTACATTTACCTCCTATTTTCCTATTTCTTTTCCCGCAGCATTGCGCCGGATATTCTCACAAACATTGTGATGTTCTTGACAAGTTGCCAGCATTCTACTGTGCCAGAACAGAAGTTCTTCCATGCCGCCAGCCAGCAACCTTGGCATGAGATAACAGGCAAGGATGCAAGGTGAAAAAATGGCAGGGGCCAACTTTGGAGGCAAGCCTGAGGAACCTATGGAACAGTTTGAGGGTTTTTACTGTTTTGACCAAAGTGTTTACTGCTCACCATTCCAGTGATGGTATTATTCAACATGAGGGGTACTAATTGAGAAGAATATAGTTTATGACATGGAAAGAATACAGAACAGCTGTCAGGAGAGGTTAAGTCAGAGAAGTCCTTGGCTTAGTCCTTACACTCTTGATCTGATTATAATCCTTTCCTACTAGGTTGCCCAAAACCGGCCATTTTGTTATTTTACTCTGTTTTAAATGCCAGATAATTTTACTCATCAAGTGAGAACCCTTAGGAGGGAAAGGGTTAATTGCAGTGTGTAAATGTACCTTTATGTCCACTTAGTAGAATTGAACAATTCATAAGCACACACGAACGATTTACAGAAGAGGCTGTTATACAGTATCTTATGTAAAAAAAATAACAAGAAATTTTTTTATAACTTAAATACATGTAGTGTGTTGACAGTGCTCTTGGGTTTTTATTCTTTGTTTAACTTCCTGGTGAAAACTTTTGCAAACTCTTTTTAATATGTTTGTAATATTTTTTTCTTTCTTCCCTGCTCGTTAAAAATAAGTTTACTAATAACTGAAAAAAGCTGGGGCCGTATTAAAAATAAAAGAGATATTTATATCATATTTTATAAATGCGGGATAAAAGCAGGAACTCAGCGGTTTTTGATTTCGCAGACCAAACCTGAATCAATAATTTGAGTGTCAATCTACTAGCTGACTGACAAGCGGTCTACTAATTGGGGATACTATTTAACCTAGCAATCTGCATTGACAGAAAATATCTTGAACATAAAAATATTAAACTACTCTTAATGTTATTTACATATAATCAATCAGAAAATGTTCTAAATTCACGAGTCACTAAATCAGTTACTAAAGAAAACAATTTTTATACGTATGTGTTATAAAAATTATCGGCGAGTTTATATAAATGTTTTGAACGTTTATGAAAGTTTTGCTCTCGGTTTTCAGAGTCTCGTAGATATCATGCAAAGAAGAACAGACAGGACAGGTCAGACCGAGACGAGACAAGACTGCAACACGACACGACACAACACAACATGACACAACACAACACAACATGACACAAAATGACATACGACAATATCATATATAAGATCATATATAAATCATGAGTGCCGAGTGTTATACTCAATGTATAATTCTTACCACTGTTGCTCAATATGCAGCTGCTTCTTTTCCAACCACGTTGCTCGTTCACATTTTTTTGAAGTACTCTGTAGATGCTCTTTTAGCTGCACACAAACCCCACATTTGGAAAATCTGCTTCTCGGTGAAATTTAGAAGTATTAAGAATATATATTAGAATATTACTACACCAGACCATGCTGTGCAGTGAAAATATGTAGGTTATAACCTGGAACCACGCAGGTGTATGTAAACGAATATACAATATTGTTATTAAGAAATAGTTTAAAAAATCTGATGTATTATACCTTTGGGATAACCACTTTCCTAAACGTTTCTCTCCACATTCTCCGGAAATGGCTAAGTGATATTGGCTTCATTTTCCCCTTCAGTCTGTCACTGCGAAATTCTATATATGAGATACCTTTTGCCATATTATTATTATTATTATTATTATTATTATTATTATTATTATTATTATTATTATTATTATTATTATTATTATTAATATTATTATTATTATTATTATTATTATTATTATGATGATGATGATTATCACGATGATGATTATTATTATTGATTATGATTATGATTATTATTATTATCATTATTATCGTTATATCGTTAAAAAAAAATATATATATATATATATTATCGTTATCATTATGATGATGATGATGATGATGATGATGATGATGATGATGATGATGATGATGATGATGATGATGATGATGATGATGATCATGATGATGATGATGATGATCATGATGATGATGATGATCATGATGATGATGATGATCATGATGATGATGATGATGATCATGATGATGATCATGATGATCATGATGATGATGATCATGATGATGATGATGATTATGATGATGATGATGATGATGATGATGATGATGATCATGATGATGATGATGATCATGATGATGATGATGATGATGATGATGATGATGATGATGATGATGATGATGATGATGATCATGATGATGATGATCATGATGATGATGATCATGATGATGATGATGATGATGATGATGATGATCATGATGATGATGATCATGATGATGATGATCATGATGATGATGATCATGATGATGATGATCATGATCATGACTATTATTATTATTATTATTATTATTATAATTATTATTATTATTATTATTATTATTATTATTATTATTATTATTATTATTCGGGTCAACATGCGCATCCGTACCTCCACCTGCTCATTGCATGACATTCAATCCAAGCTGTATTACAGACTTCTTTCCCTTCTACTAAATAAATAAACGCTTTCTGGCCTGTGGATTTAACGGCATTAGTAAAAAAAAAGTTGAGAATATAACTTCTTTGACCGGTTTCGTCTAGCTTCCAAAACTTTTCCCTGCTTGCCATGATGTCGAGTCTTGTAACATGACCAGTACCACTTTGAAGACACCGTCTAGTGCAACATTTGATTTTTTGTGGTTTTGCAATGGAAGAAAGAAGTACCTTTTTCTGACCTCTTCTCTGTATTCCAACGCGTGTCTTGTTTCTTTTCTGGAAGAAAAAAGCTGTATTTTAGTTACTATAGTAGAAAAAGCAGATAATTACAATAGTGATACCGTCAATATACAATTACATATTGCGGTTCTTAATTTAAGCTAGGTAACGCAAAAATACTGATTGTACTTCTCGTTACATAACAGCGATATATCTTCACACCACAACGACTTGAATAATTAGACCTATATTAAGAATGTTAGGCATGATCAATTTTCTTATTCTTATACGCGCGTATTCACGATAGTTGATACGAATTTTCACAACAATCAACAACTTAGCCATGCTTAGTATCACTTACGTAGCAATAAGAATTTAGTAAATTAAATAGTAGGATTGAAGTGCAATGGATTGAAGTCTATAATGCGCAAAAGGGGCACTCGATTTACACGGTTAGTACATCCGGTAATACCTTAGATTTTTGCTGTTAGGGAGTAGACCAGACGAATTTGATACCTTTGCGCGCGTACCCCGGGGCAATTTAATCCTAACTCCACCCATAATTAATATATTATTCGTTGCTGGCGTAGTTAGTTTATCGTTGACAACTTTCGGTATTTGCAAATAAAGCATGAGATATATCTTTAATTTGACGAGGTGTATTTATACTATTTAATACCATATATACATAACATACATACATCAATACGTACTCGGTGCAACACACACATCACATATACAGTCCTAGTTAAAGCAGTATTTAATAACAATATAAAATCAAATTACGTACCTTTGATGTCTCAGAAGCTTTGCTAAATCCACATGTATTCTAAAACGATTATGAAACATAAGAAATTTGCAAGTAAATTGAAATAGTAGCGATGAAATGAATTTCAATCAAATAATAGGACTTACTTCTGGTTCGATCCCGCCATTAATCTTTGTTGTTCGAGACCGAGGGTTTGAAGTTCTATTTTTCAAATCAGAATTGAATACAAGTCGACGTTTTGTCTTTTCAAAATGCTGAGAAGACATCTCTATGCGAAAGATAGCTATTTCCCACTTTCCTGTAACGAGTTCCCAAGATCAGCAAATGTTGCAATATGAATGTTCAAATATTGGCGCGCGACTGCGCCAAACTGACGACATTGCTCATTGGTCAGTAACCGAAACTGTTTCACGAGCTTTAATTATGATTGGCTCTTGTGGGAAATAGTTTCATCAGAATTTGTGAAACTGATTTTCCTTGCAGCCAATTAGCTTTCTTGGATTGACACATCGGTAATATGACGCTTAGCCTTAGGTCGAAACTTAATACTGTACATGAACCGTGTGAGTAAATTTTCGCACCGGTAGACGTTATAGATTGATTTAGTCATTTAGATAAGCACTATATATATATATATATATTATATATATATATATATATATATATATATATATATATATATATATATATATATATATATAGCGTAAAATAATACGACTCGAGCGCGCGAATGATTTTATTTGGTATTACACGTAGACATAATTCTTGTGTTAAATTTATTAGTAAATTAAGGCCTGAAGAAGAAGTAGTTGATTACAATCCGCTTGCACATATTGTAAGAATGCAACCTCGACATTTTGATCATAATTATCACCTTAGAACACAACCAATTAATAAATTAATTACAAATACTGAACGATTTAGGAATTTTGTAACAGTTAAGTATTATTGATGTATTAATGTTTTAGGCTTATATATTTTACCATGTAATTAGGTCTATATATACTTATTTTATACCGTGTAATTCAGTCCATCACTGCAATACGGCTTATTAAACAGATTATTATTATTATTATGTATAGAGAAATGTTCTTGAATTTTGAATTTGATGTTAAGATTCTACATAGGCTTCACTCGTTTTCGAATATATTGTAAAGCATTCCGCGGAATGAACTGTGCATATTGATATTTTAAAAGTTGGAATCAAACCGTTCGCCTTTTCTGGCATGTTCAGTTTCCCGACCGATGAAAGAATCTTAACTCTCACCTATATATAGTACATGCAGTTGTTATGATGTTTTGGCCAGTTATTTGTTCATCTGAAAAAGAAATATGCATAAAACCCGGCCAAGTGGTAAATTAAGATATACTTAAAATGTTTTATTTTTGTGCTCGTTGTTGCTGCCCTTTCGTAATTCGGACGCATCCCTGTTTTAACTCTTTCCTGTCCGAATTGGTCTTTAGTATTTTATTCTGGCTAACGCCAGACGATTTTATTCACCTCTGGAGAAGCCCTCGGACAGGAATGAGTTAATCGTGATAAGCCTACAGCAATGCCAATCGGATGAAGTGATTATAATCATTATTCATACCGACGACCACATAGAAAACGAACAAATTTCGAAAGCGATGATGTTTATTATAGATTGTATTATAAAATCATACTACCAGCAGAAGTACTCTGCCTTTTATGTTTAGTCTAGATAAGGCGCGCTACACAATGAGGATGAAAGTATGATGCTGGTTATTTTCTTACATGAAACCTATTTACGCAACAACATTTCCGATTATCAAGCCTTGCATAGGATTAAAAGATATGGTTGACAGACGTTAACTAGAGACTACAGTTTTGTTGAAAGATTCGCCGATTCCCGTCGCAGAAAAAAGCGCGCCTCGATCTAAATTTTGTAAAAGAGGCAAATGTTGGTCAGCTATTCGAAAAAGTCGAGAGTCTGTATATAGTCTGTACATACACATTTGCAATATTGCGGATAGTAATTAGTACGTACAATGACAGTGGCTTAATTTAGATGATATATCGCGCTGTAAGACTTGTAAGCCTGAGGTTCTTCTGGTGTAGTTGATAAGATTACCATCAAATTGTCAAAAATTGTTATGTCATTTCCAACCTACTTCTTTTCCAACCTATACTTCTTTTCGATAAAATATGACATTGAGCTGAGAATGTTTATAAAGAACAAATTTTAAAGCAGAAATTAAACGTATTAGCGACCTATAAAAGAAACTTTGCAGCACGGCACTGCACAAACTCATAAGAAGCATGACTCACATGTGGCTACGGCTAGCTTAGAATCATTATATCTCTGTTTTGTTGGTAAATATATATCTTCTGTTACAATTTTTTTTAATTTCAACCTTAGATGGTGTTAAAGAATTACGTCATGAATGACGAACTATATCATTTTGTTCGTCTGAATCATTGAACGCACATAATGCGTCTGATGACCGTCTCTATATGAAACGGAATTAGAGACCGATCAAAAATATTTGCCTACGGTAAACGTTCAGACACAATACACCTGTAATGCGAATTACTTAAAACGTCTGAATCAATGGTTCTAGGCTGTACCATAAATTGGGCGTTTGTATTTGCCAAGTAAAATGAACCATCTAGAAACATACATGGTGAATATTAAGATGACAACTAATGAAACACCCACGCCGTTAGTCATGCGTAATGATAAGACTAATTTCATAACGTGCAAACATGCTCTAGTTTCGGAACATCAAATGCATGTATAGAATATAAAGTTTTAGATTTTTCTGCTGTTAATATATACCATTTTGACCACAATGAACTAAGTTTAGAATTGTTTAAAAAACTAACTAAAGCTGTATTGCCAAATGCAATAGAAACCAAGGTAAACTTTTTAAACAGAAAGTGTCCAAAATGCTTAGTCAAGATACAGTGTAGTATCCGCCCATGCATATACCCTCATTACATCATCCTATACTTGAAAAGTTATAAATAAGCGATTTTCCAGTGTGGTTATACCATTTTATTTCACAATATTGTTACTACAAGACGAAGCCATGGAAAATTTAGAATCACATACAAGCATGGATCTATTTCACATATCAGAACCAGTTCCGCTTTATTCTGCAATTTTGCCAGAAACTGTTGATCATCCAAGAAACTTAGCCAGAGAATCTCTAACATTGCCGCCTTCGTTTATGTCCACTGTTCGAGAAATGCGAAAAAGGTTAATTTTGCATACACAGCAGAACTCAGAAAATAGTCGGGAGTGTACTTTATCTCACGAAAAACTGCCGTTAAGAAAATGGAGATGCGAAAACAAAAGTATATATGGCAATAAAGTGGTAAGTGAAGCTGTGAAATAATTTTTATACTTTCTATTTTAAAAATTGATCAATATTTTGCCAATGTACTTATTATTTATTTTATATTAATTTAAGGCTTTGCGAAACTATGAAATGGTGGCGAAATTATCATCCAACAGTTACGACTTGGTCCTTGATATTGAACGACTGTTTCTCAGCGGACAACTACCAGAAACGACTAACGCTAAAACTATCACGCAGCATTTCTTTAAATTTCTGATTGGAAAAACAAGTGAAGAGTCATATCGTTTGCTAAAATTGATTCGGGATGGAGAAGAGACTACGACGGAACTTAACTATGTTCCTAGTGGAAAGGTAAACACAATATATCGTAATATTATACCCAGAAGTCTATATATCTTTGTATTCATGGAGCGAGAAGCGATAGGACGGCAATTCTCAATTTCTATGCCTATGGAATATGGAATGTTAGTAGACTCGAAATCCCGCTTTCTTGCGTGTGTGACTAGATAATTGAATCACGTGAGGACAGTTCTACTCAATATTTATTGACAAATAGATAGCCAGTAGCAGACTGTCAATCAGATTACAGGACAAATATGTATATATGCTGAAATTTGATTGACTCTCTTATTCCTATCTATTCGTCCATATAGACACCGAATACCTCAGTCGTTGCGTTTTATCAAGACAACATTTATATGCCATTCATTCATTCAAAAATAATTCCGAATAAATAAAGAACACAAGTTTATATAGTATCAAATAATTGCAAGTGTCGTCACTGTCGTGTGCGCGCTAATTGGATAAGTTTCATTTTCTGACGTCAAACGTTTTTATTTTGTATTAAAGTAGCCACGTTGACGTAACTGTGTGGCACCATTGGTTTCGCATTTACTATGCGTTGGATTGTTTCTGAGAGTATCGGAATAAAGCGAAAATGCCCTCCCCAGGAAATGTGAGAAGGCATTAGGTTTTATCCCCGATAGGTAGGTTTTGGGTGGGAAATCTCGGCGTTGATTTGAATGAAAGATTTAAATACATCGAACAACACTTTGTCCTGGAAAATTAGTGTTTCTTTTTATAAAAACTGTTTATCTAAATTTCGGCAAGTGAATAAAAAACAAAGTTTACTTCACATACATTCAAAACAACCTGAAACATAATGAATACATCTCAGAAGTTTGGTAAACGCCAACATCTAATTAGAAAAGTGACTCTGCAGGAAATGATTACCAGATGGCGCAATCAATACCGCCAAACACTGCCGTATAATAATAATGATAAATTATTGGATGTGTCTGAATTAATGCAGAGTTATGCAGACGGAGATGAGTGGTAATATTCACCAGGGTTTGCAAAATAATAAATTATTTAAAGAAATCTGAAAGAAACTAGATTACGACATTTATCCCGGCTTACGGCGTTGACGTCATTCCAAGTCAAGTCTAATATTCTCTTTTTCATTATTGGTATGTTTGTTATGCAAAATTAACTGGTGTCTTCGGCAAATCAGAAACAGGAATACATTTCCAATGAATAAGATTTTTTTTTATATTCTTGTTTAGAAAAACAGTAATGGTGAAACAAGTGATTTACACACAGAAACAGAACAGGTAGGATATGTAATTTAATAAATTTACATATATTAACATCAATATATGTTAATGTTAATTAATATTTATATTAATAATGGCAATGATAGTAATGTTGTAGTAGTAGTAGTTGCAGTAGGTTAATTGTTAATAGCTAAATGTTAATAGTTAATATTTAAAGTTAATAGTGAATAATCAGTAGTGAATAGCTAATAAATAGCTAATAGCTAGTAGTCAATATATTTAATATAGTTCATATAGTTAATGTAGTTAATGTAGTTAATGTAGTTAATGTATTTCATGTAGTTAATGTATAGTTAATGTAGTTAATGTAGTTAATGTAGTTAATACAATTAATACAATTAATACAGTTAATACAGTTAATGTTAATATAATTAATATAATTAATGTAGCTAATGTAGTTAATGTAGTTAATGTAGTTAATGTAGTTAATATAGTTGACATAGTTAATATAGTTAATATAGTTAATATAGTTAATATAATTAATTTAATTAATGTAGTTAATGTAGTTAATGTAGTTAATGTAGTTATTGTAGTTAATATAGTTAATATAGTTAATATAGTTAATATAGTTAATATAGTTAATATAATTAATATAATTAATGTAGTTAATGTAGTTAATGTAGTTAATGCAGTTAATATAGTTGACATAGTTAATATAGTTATAGTTAATATAGTTAATATAGTTAATATAATGAATTTAATTAATGTAGTTAATGTAGTTAATGTAGTTAATGTAGTTAATGTAGTTAATGTAGTTAATGTAGTTAATGTAGTTAATGTAGTTAATGTAGTTAATGTAGTTAATGTAGTTAATGTAGTTAATGTAGTTAATGTAGTTAATGTAGTTAATGTAGTTAATGTAGTTAATGTAGTTAATGTAGTTAATGTAGTTAATGTAGTTAATGTAGTTAATGTAGTAGTTAATGTAGTTAATGTAGTTAATGTAGTTAATGTAGTTAATGTAGTTAATGTAGTTAATGTAGTTAATGTAGTTAATGTAGTTAATGTAGTTAATGTAGTAAATGTAGTTAATGTAGTTAATGTAGTTTAATGTAGTTAATGTAGTTAATGTAATTAATGTAATTAATATAATTAATTTAATTAATGTAGTTAATGTAGTTAATGTAGTTAATGTAGTTATTGTAGTTAATGTAGTTAATGTAGTTAATATAGTTAATATAATTAATGTAGTTAATGTAGTTAATCTAGTTAATATAGTTAATATAGTTAATATAGTTAATATAATGAATTTAATTAATGTAGTTAATTGTAGTTAATGTAGTTAATGTAGTTAATATAGTTAATATAGTTAATATAGTTAATATAATTAATGTAGTTAATGTAGTTAATGTAGTTAATGTAGTTAATGTAGTTAATGTAGTTAATGTAGTTAATGTAGTTAATGTAGTTAATGTAGTTAATGTAGTTAATGTAGTTAATGTAGTTAATGTAGTTAATGTAGTTAATGTAGTTAATGTAGTTAATGTAGTTAATGTAGTTAATGTAATTTTATGTAGTTAATATAATTAATTTAATTTAATGTAGTTAATGTAGTTAATGTAGTTAATGTAGTTAATATAATTAATATAATTAATATAATTAATGTAGTTAATGTAGTTAATGTAGTTAATATAGTTGACATAGTTAATATAGTTAATATAGTTAATATAGTTAATATAATGAATTTAATTAATGTAGTTAATGTAGTTAATGTAGTTAATGTAGTTAATGTAGTTAATGTAGTTAATATAGTTAATATAGTTAATATAGTTAATATAGTTAATATAATTAATGTAGTTAATGTAGTTAATGTAGTTAATGTAGTTAATGTAGTTAATGTAGTTAATGTAGTTAATGTAGTTAATGTAGTTAATGTAGTTAATGTAGTTAATGTAGTTAATGTAGTTAATGTAGTTAATGTAGTTAATGTAGTTAATGTAGTTAATGTAGTTAATGTAGTTAATGTAGTTAATGTAGTTAATGTAGTTAATGTAGTTAATGTAGTTAATGTAGTTAATGTAGTTAATGTAGTTAATGTAGTTAATGTAGTTAATTGTAGTTAATGTAGTTAATGTAGTTAATGTAGTTAATGTAGTTAATGTAGTTAATGTAGTTAATGTAGTTAATGTAGTTAATGTAGTTAATGTAGTTAATGTAGTTAATGTAATTAATGTAATTAATATAGTTAATTTAATTAATTGAATTAATGTAGTTAATGTAGTTAATGTAGTTAATATAGTTAATATAGTTAATATAATTAATGTAGTTAATGTAGTTAATGTAGTTAATGTAGTTAATGTAGTTAATGTAGTTAATATAGTTGACATAGTTAATATAGTTAATATAGTTAATATAGTTAATATAATGAATTTAATTAATGTAGTTAATGTAGTTAATGTAGTTAATGTAGTTAATGTAGTTAATATAGTTAATATAGTTAATATAGTTAATATAGTTAATATAATTAATGTAGTTAATGTAGTTAATGTAGTTAATGTAGTTAATGTAGTTAATGTAGTTAATGGTAGTTAATGTAGTTAATGTAGTTAATGTAGTTAATGTAGTTAATGTAGTTAATGTAGTTAATGTAGTTAATGTAGTTAATGTAGTTAATGTAGTTAATGTAGTTAATGTAGTTAATGTAGTTAATGTAGTTAATGTAGTTAATGTAGTTAATGTAGTTAATGTAGTTAATGTAGTTAATGTAGTTAATGTAATTAATGTAGTTAATGTAGTTAATGTAGTTAATGTAGTTAATGTAGTTAATGTAGTTAATGTAGTTAATGTAGTTAATATAGGTAATATAGTTAATGTAGTTAATGTAGTTAATGTAGTTAATGTATGTAATGTAGTTAATGCACTTAATGCAGTTAATATAATTAATGTAGTTAATGTAGTTAAAATATATACAGTAGTAATATAGTAGTATACGAAATTGTTTATACAAAAATCAAGCAATACATTTAGTCTGTCTTCTCATTAGTTATAAACATGCATTAACACACCAAGTAATGGTCGAAGTTTATGCATACTTGCCCATATAGGCTGAGATGGCACGTGATTGTTTATCTGTTTTAGGCACTTAATAGCGCAAGTGAAGAACTTCGGCAGCAAAAGGAAGCTTATGACGCTTTAAATAACAAATACTGTCAGGTATATACGAGGTGTTTTGACTTCAAAACAAAGATCTCCAGTTAATTACTCCAGTGTATATATTCGCAATATGGATCCTCTATAGTAATTGTTTTGGTTTCACAAAATAGCTAAAAACCAACTATGAAGAATTGAATGTAACAGTTAAAATTATGAAAAAAAGTACTTTGAAGTTGGAAACGACGATAGCATTACAGAAAAAAAAAATGGAAGAGGTTTGTATAGATATTTTTGAGTGGTTATTTTCAGTTGACAATGTCATATTGACTTACTGCATTTATGTCATACTATATGTCATACTGCATTTATGTATCTTGCTGGTATTATGTGCTACACTTGACTGTCATTTAATATAAATCTATTTCAGGTTGTGGAAGAGAGAAAAGACAAATATTCGTTCATCGAAAACGTTTTAGCTGATGAAAATCGATTTCAACGAGAAACCAACATGGTATGTATTAGTCTTTCAATATACCGTATAACAAATAAGAAACACTTCTCCAACGGACATTATTATGCATCTGTACTGGGCAACGGCAAATGAAATACGAGTCCTGGAGCCTTTCGCAAAAACGTCAACGTCTTCCTTGGTAACTTCTGACATTGAAAAAATAAATTAGATTGGATAGATTTAGCGTCGGTCGGTAGGAATTAGGCTGGCTGTTAATATTTATTAAATATTTTATCATTTTATTAGGAACTGGAACAATTAAGGACTGAAAATTCCCAGTTGCGAAAGCAGATAGGAGAGTATACGAAAGAAAAAATAACTAATGATATAATTACAGTTCACGAGGTATAGCAATCTTAACTCTTAAATTAATCAAAGTATTTTACTTTTATTTTCAAGTTCGATAATAGATCAAATTCGAGTAAAATTCGTATACTTTTAATTATGTAGGAAAAAATTACTGAGGAAAACCGAGGGTTGAAACAACAGCGAGAAACAGATGCTTTATGCTCCAACATAGAGTTTAATGATTCAGATTTTCAGGTACGATCAATCATTGCTGTAGATATCGCCTTTGATTTTGTCACATATATCTTACTTGAACGAATTAAGAATTGTTCACGATTGGTAATTTTTATTTTAGTTAATATATTAATATATCTTTTTCAGGATCAAAAGAAGACAGGCTTGTTGCGGCAGGAAAACGACAAAGAAAGCATTTACTGTTTCCCACTCACGACAATTTACGACAAAGGAATGACAAAGAGCAATGTATGTATAGTCTTGTTTTTGCAAACAACTTCTTGGCACCATTTCTGTTAAAAAACATAAAAAATATCATGTCAATAAGAAAATAACAACAAAAATTCTAACAAGAAGTCGATAACTTTAGACAACAAAATGACGTTGGTATTCTCTTACGCTGTTTTCTAGTCAACTACCAAATCAAGTTGCAAGAAACCGATCAGCCAACCAGTAAAGAAAGAAAAAGGCGAAAAAGTAGGTCAAAGTGAATTGCGATGAAAATTTACAAACTGTCCATATTTGTCTCTTTCTATAATATGGATAAACTAATACTACTGAATAATTGATGTAAGTGTAACGGCTAACTCCGGTGGAGAATACTACTCCAAATGACGAAACATACCAGACAAGTAAAGAAAATTAAACTTACTGTCCCATATCCATTACTCTAACAACAAAACACAAAGAGTTGACTAAAATCACTCGATATTGAAGAAACTTAACTTTAGTTTCAAAACATCCAACATAAGTGCTATTACACGACCCGCTCCAACTTGACCTTGTATGTCAGTCACTTATGAGTCAATATAGGCTCAGATACTTCCAATGCTTGTGACACTCTGACGTAGAGTTTTTCCTATTTTCTTGGAATTGTTCGTCACTGGGAGTAGCACCTAATATCATTAAATTGAAATTGTTCTTGCTTTATAGATTGACAATACTGATAACGAAATTCAACAGACTAACAAAAGAAAAATCAAGGACGAAAATGTAGGTCAACTAATTTTGTTTTATATAATATATGATGTAATATGACCCAGACTTACTTAAATTTGTTTTTCTAACTAGAAACTAACTATCAAAGAACTTTCTTGGGTGGCCGTGGCTTACGAGAAGCACTTCTTTATTGGCCAAGTGCGGAAGATACTAACAACTTCACAAAAGCTCAATGTTAACTTTTTGGAAAGGGTGGTCGGCATATACCGCTGGCCACGAACAGAAGATTCAGGTGACGTTGAAGAGAAATTTGTGTTTGCCGTTGTAAAAATGGAGCCAGAAGGAAAGCACTTTGCTTTAAAAACGTCTTTTGAAGATTTGAACAAGAAATACAGCGCGTACCAAAACGAATATTTTAAGAAAAGAAAAATAAACGCAGCAGAAGAAGACATGGTGGTAATAACAGAAGCACGACAGAAGAAAATTGGACCGTTCTGGCCTGTCGACAAAGATTGGCAAAGCAGAAAGTGTATGGACCTTGGTCTGGAGTTTATCAAGCCTCTTCCTCCGATTAAAAAAAGGAAAATGAAAAGAACTAGCTATCCGTCCACCCAACTCAACGTTCTGGCGGATGGAAACTGCTTTTTTAGAACAATTTCTATTTGGATAACTGGTTGTTCCGAGCAGCATGAGAAAATTCGCTCAATTATTGTTTTATTCATGAAAAATAAATGGCAGGAAAACGGTAGGAAAGTTGTGGGTGAAGATGTGACGGAATATTTGGAAAAAGCAAAGATGAATGAACCATGTGTTTGGGCAACGGAAACCGAATTATTTGCTGCAGCAGAGCTCCTGCAGACATCAATTCTCGTCTTCCTGAAGGTTGGAAACGAAGATCGGTGGGTGTCTCATAATCCAAGGTCAGCTTGGTCAGGTGGAACATCCCGCAAACTATATTTAATTAATTTGCATCAGCATTTTCAACCCGTAATTGACATAGTTGCGGAGTAGGTTTGTGTATATTAAGGCCGATTTCCACTAGGCGGAATTTTCCGTGCGGAGCGGAAATTTTCTTTGTCTTGTGATTTCTCGGGTGGAACTAATTAGAAAAGACAAACAAAAATTCCGCCTAGTGGAAAACCGGCAAACGCAATCCTAATTGACGTAAGAATTGCAGAAGAATAAATTTATGATAAAATAACATATTATTTTGTCAGCAACATTTTAAACGTTTTTCTCTCTATATTTTATGCCGCTTTTTACCTTACGCTTTTTAACTCTTTTCAGCTGCGGTTCTTCACAGACAGAAACTAGTTTTAATTTTAAAGCCTTGCGTAATAGTTGTTAGTTTCGTTTCTTAAATCACAGGACAAATTTCCGTTGGCTGAAATCACACTGACATTTTGCAATTAAATTTAAAAAAAAATTATTTAAAGATAATTTTTTAGTTAAAAAATTGCGCCCATAGCTGACACCCATCCCACGGAACAATCACGCTTAGTTATGATGCCAGCCTCCTACCCCACCATAGGACTCCAATATTAGTCGATGGACGACTTTGAATGGTTGCATGGGAGGACGTGCACCGAGACCCAAACTCATAACGCGCACCTACGCGTATTGATGCCACCTTTAACTTTTGCCAGCCACAGGATATATCTAAGCAGCTATCTATATATATCCATATCAAAACACTACTGATGCAATTGTGGTACAAGAAGATTTGTAATGCGCATGACATAAAGTAGCATCTTAATTTGAAAGTTCGAGAAACGGTTCTAAAACGTTTAGCAATCGGACTATAATGAGCGAAAGGCAAAACAGTGACTGTGGATAAGAGAACACGAGCCCTTATTCGTCTGTTACCTCTCGCACATGAACCTTGTTCAACTGCTAACACTGAA
Source organism: Paragorgia papillata (assembly GCA_035771165.1). Classification (NCBI taxonomy): domain Eukaryota; kingdom Metazoa; phylum Cnidaria; class Anthozoa; order Scleralcyonacea; family Coralliidae; genus Paragorgia; species Paragorgia papillata. Next base: position 596,848 of record JAWNZC010000307.1, on the reverse strand, counting down.
GTATTTTAACCTTTGGATCATGCTAAAAAGGTACAGCAACACGTCACAATACCTACATGTTATCACATAAATTAGTATTCGGATGCGACATTGCGTTAATTTAGTGGGGAAAATAGTTCCGTTTGCGCAATATGTTTTTATGTTTTGTCGTGATATAATTGAGTATAAACAAAATATAATTGAGCATAAACGTGCCTAGCGTCGTATTTGATATCCCATGCATCCACAGGCACACCCTAGAGTACATAGAAGCTGACATACATGCATAAGTGTTATTCCGATCAACATTTTGTCGTCACTAAGATCACTACCCGGCGGGAGACGCAGAAATATTTAATAGTATTGTGGAATAGTATCTCGCGCTACTTCAGTATTTACCGCGCCAAAAGCACCAACCAATAAATTCACGTGAAATAATTAAGAAATTAGCAAAAATACACTATCTTGTTATATTAATTGACTGTACAGGTAGATTAGGAAACGTACGCTGAATATATAGGAGAAATAAATTTGTGACCAATCTAATTATTACTATGGACAACTTTGTGGAATGACGTTTCTCTTTAGCCAAATGTATAGACGCTCGCCAGATTTGGTTCGACTTCCATACTTGTCGTATAATTGTATCTATTTAATTAAGTAGCAATAATTAACCCAGTCTACTTAAAAATTTTATATCATAATCTAACAACCCAATTATTACTGGTTTAGAGACGAAACAGTTTCTAATACGTCGAGATGTGATTGGTTAGAAATGGAATGTTAGCGAGCAAAATTAAAACGATTATTTTTTTATCGATTGATTTATTTCTCTCAAACAAAATCTGTTAAATATATTCATGGCCGCGTGTACAGTTCGTGATCCATAAGAACATGTAATGTCTCATTTGGGTTCATCTTGCCTTTAGCGGCAGCATACATGATTAGTTGAATGGATCTCTCAAGGTAATGTCTTAATACTTTACTTAATGTTCGTATAACTTTCTTTAACCAAACGAAGTCGGTTTTGTTGAATACTATTTCGCGCCACTGTAGAAATTTAGCGTGCCAAAAGCATCAAGAAAGAAATTTGTGTACGATATTTTGACGTACTATAAGTGTCATAGTTTGTAGCAACAAGTATTACATATTATCAGCCTAACAGTTATCTTATTAGAGCGATTGCATTGCTTACGATAAATAAATATTCTCCCGAACTGAGTAACACCTTTGGTCGGAATACGAATACACGGCGCGAGTCATAAATACCATATGATATTAAACACAGCCCGAGGGCAACGCACTAAAGCATTTTTTGTAAAGATATAGATCAACAGATCAACTGGAAATCGTAAGAAAGCATGATTTGGTACTGAACCAAAAAACCTTAGTTTTCGGGTCGAACAATCAATAATAATACTATATGCATGGTGGTTATGATTTGAGAAGCATCAAGTATCTCTCCTTTAAATGATTTCATGAGCTGTGCTTCTAGATAGAAGTACCTTGATATCATCTGTCATCACAACTCAACAAACTTAGTGATGGCGTGGTTTTAAAAGTGAGATATTTTGATAATGCAAGTATAAATAGTGAAGTTATTATGTCGATGATCGAGCCCTTTCCCACTGGACTATTATATTCATGTATTTTATATTAAATTCATGTCAGTTGTGGCAAATGATAGACCATGCAGGGCCGGCGCGACCGGGGGGGGGGGGGGGGGGTAGGGGGGTATTTACCCCCCAATAATTTGGCGAAGAAGTGCCCTTTTTTAGCCAAGCCCTGGATATTAAACAAAACGCGTGCGCGCAGAGCATGCATGCCTTTTTCAACTGGATTGTTATGAACAAAATGTAGCCAAATATACAATATTCGTTGCTTTTTTTGTTTCGATATACACCAAAAGTTAAAAACCCTGATCAAATGGCCTCTTCTTGAAACTGGTTTTACGCGGTGTGATTGCGCAATCCACGTAATGTGCCCTTCGGAAATCGTACCCTCCCAACTCCTAGAAGCTCGCGCCGGCCCTGAGTCCATGAGTACCACATGTCAAGTGTGGAATTAAGTTTTTCAACAACAGGAAATGTTCATTGATAACACGCCAGATAAATTTGTCTACTGATACACGGATCGCATAGAATATTCTGTGACAGTGCATTTTGTGACCATTTTCGACCACCACGAATAAACCTAAGCAGTAATATTGTTAACCCAAGTCAGACTATGATAACATTTTGTAACATCACAAAAGGAAGTTGATATTGCAACTTAATATCACAATAATGATTGGCATCAGACTGAAAACCATTTCCAATGTACTTAAATATCGAGAATACGATTGGCTTGTGATGGAAACCATTTCACAGTATTTGACGCTTATTGGCCAGACTGTGAAACCATTTCAGAAATGGAATTATGATCTCTTTCAGCGCAATCTGATTGGCTCCCAAGTGCTTTTCACAACCCAAAGGTCAAACTTGAAATGTCTGATTTTCAAGGTATTCGATGGTTATATAGTCAGAGCGATTGCATTCTTATACGGTAATTGCATACTTTCTCGAACTGACTTACACCTTTGGTCCGTAATATGAATACATGAGCGTGAGTCATAAGTATATCGTAAGATATTAAACACAGTCCAAGGGCAAGGCGCTACTAGAACATCAGCATCGCAACTTCAGCATTATTTGTGAAGATCAACTGGAAATCTTAAGAAAGCTTGACTTTGTACGAAACGAAGAGATTTAGTTTTCGGGTCGAACGATCATCAATATTAGGGGTTATGATCTAAGAAGCATCAAGTATACGTCTCCTTTAATGATTTCATGTGATTATGTATAAGCTGTGCCCGTAGATATAAATACTGTGTATACCTTGATATCATCTGTCATCACAACTTAACAAACATAGCGATGGTGTGGTTTTAAAAGTCAGAAAAAGTGAGATATATTTTGATAATGCTAGTAAATATTAAACTTACTATCGCGATGATCGAGCCCTCCCCCACTGGTCTATTAAATTCATGTATTTTATATCATGTAAGTTACTAAGTTGTAGCAAATGATAGTCCATGAGTACCACATGTCAAGTGTGGAATTAAGTTTTTCAACAACAGGAAATGTTCATTGATAACACGCCAGATAAATTTGTCTACTGATACACGGATCGCATAGAATATTCTGTGACATTTTGTGACCATTTTCGACCACCACGAATAAACCTAAGCAGTAATATTGTTCACCCAAGTCAGACTATGATAACATTTTGTAACATCACAAAAGGAAATTGCTAATAATAATAATAATAATAATAAGTTCTTAAAAACGCATTTAACATACTAGTCTCAATGCTTTTTACAGTGGTCCTATGTGCTAAAAACAATAATTTATGGCTTATACAAATAGTTCATATATAGTTTAATATCTAATTAATGTAATATATATCTATGTGTCTTTAAAATGCTTAATAAATAAAAATGTTTTAAGAGCTGATTTAAACGAATCTAAACTATTTAAGTCTTTAATTTCTTCAGGAAGGGAATTCCATAGATGTGGAGCAGCGCACGAAAACGATCTTTGTCCATAGGTTTGAGTCTTCACTTTTACAGGCACTTGTAGGAGTGATTTGCTAGCAGATCTTAAGTTTCTCCGTGGAATGTACTTCGTAAGTAGGTCAGATATATAACCAGGAGCCATGTTGTGGATAGCTTTAAACGTTATCAGTAAAATCTTAAAAACTATCCGTTCTTTTATTGGCAACCAGTGCAGTTGCTCGAAAATTGCTGATATACTATCTCTGCATTTGGCACCAGTTACTAGCCTGGCTGCAATATTTTGGATTCGCTGCAGTTTATTTATATCACTAGCAGGAAGGCCATATAGGAGACTGTTACAGTAATCCAACTTTGATGATATGAAAGCGTGTATCAATCTCTCAACTTGAGACCTGGAGAGGTACTTTCGAACACGACCAATATTTCTTACTGCCAATGATGATGCACGACATATATTATTGCGGACGGAAGTTTAAATTTGAATCGAAAGTAACACCAAGATCACGAACCTTGTCCGTAACTTTTATGACAGTTGAGCCAATGGTAAAGGCAGATAAAGGTGGGTTATCCATAAACCGTGATGAAAAATGTATGATTTCAGTTTTTTCCGGATTACATATCAGCTTGTTAACCTTTCGTTCCAGATGATGATATCATTAATACATAAATACATACAGGTCGACCGCAGTCGCAGGAACCAGAAGGCTCCTCTTTCGTTGGCTACTACCCTAAGGCAGGGGTGGGCGCCACTCCTATCCCAGATGGTGTTGATTTTACGGAGGGAGGAAAACCGGAGAACCCGGTGAAAAACCCTCGGAGCACAGGAGAGACCAACTAAACTCTACTCACATGGTCCAAGCTCGAGAACGGGCCTGTTCCCAAACGGTCACCCATCCAAGTACTAACCCCGTCCAACCGGGCTTAACTATTGGCGAGAGGCAGCGCCCTAACAGCACGCGCCACCCGTGCTCATTAATTGTGCCCATCTAATTAATGTCTCAATTGCCAATATTCTGTCACATGAATTGAAAGCTAAATACATCTGAGAATCATCAGCAAATATCATACAATCAACATTGTGTAACTGTATTATATCTTCAATAGGTGCTACGTACATGGAGAATAGATGATATTGCGTTTTAATATCACAATAATGATTCGCTCAGACTGGAAACCATTTCCAATGTACTTAAATATCGAGAATACGATTGGCTTGTGATGGAAACCATTTCACAGTATTTGACGCTTATTGGCCAGACTGTGAAACCATTTCAGAAATGGAATTATGATCTCTTTCAGCGCAATCTGATTGGCTCCCAAGTGCTTTTCACAACCCAAAGGTCAAACTTGAAATGTCTGGTTTTCAATGATCATAGTCTGGTTTGTTTTGGCTCACTGTTCTGTTTCATTTTTATCGTGAAAAAGCCTGGGCCAAGGTTAGGTACATGTAAGGCTACACACGTAGAAACGCGCAAGCTGTTACAGACCTGCAAGCAAGTTGTTACAGGGCTGTTCAACAGGCTGTCACCGTCATGCGTTTGCACTGGCTGTCCCAGTCTGTTAACATGTCTGTAACAGGTTGTTGACAACTTGTAACAAGGCTGATGACTCCAACAGACTGATGACAAGTTGTTCCAACAACCTGTTACCGCTCTACACTTAACAAGTTGTTAAGTTGATGCTAACAAGCGGTTGTAGCAGCTTCTTGAATGAACAGCATTGTTACAACTTGTTCCCAGCCTTGCTACAAGCCTGTTGCGAACACATCCTGCTGACAAGCTGTGAGATTTTTGTGTGTGTAGGAGGCATGCCATTTACAGAAATGCAAAATTGTTGAAGCTAAGTAGTCTTCATCTGTGATATAAAGAAAAACTATGTTTGTACTGAAGTTTTTAGGAGGCTGTACCACTGGCTCTACAGCTAGCAATATAATTACTGTTAATTAGGGACCCTCTTTTAAAATCCTGGATTATGTGTAGCGTGTTTTTGGGCCATAGTGAAGAGACTTTCTTCTCTGATTCTGGAACAAATTTATTGACAAACGAGATTGAACAGCTGAACGATACAAACGTCTTCTCTAGCTACATCGCACCTTCGGTTCCCAGATTGTAAAGTTTGTCGTTCGCGGGGAAGATGTTGCCCGCGCATTTTTTTTCAAATTTGAACTGCATCCGCGCAAAATGGGTTAAATATACCCGCATCCGCGCAAAATGTGTTAAATATCAAATAACAAAATTTACAAATATATCTTGAGTAATTCGCGTATTTCGCGACAACCCGCATCGTATCCGCGCAGTTTTTACCTGCAAGCCTACCCGTCCGCGCATTTTCCGATCCTTTGATCCGTCTTACCCGCACACTTAGCAAACTTTACAATCTGGTTCGGTTCTCACATCTCGGTCACAACATCGAGTTGCTGTGTTTATATATCTTACATTTCAGCGACAGTCAGCTTGCTGAATCACGGTCATTACGTCAGTCGTTACGTAGGAACAAACTGCGTGGTTATTCACCAATACCTTCTTTGCCAAATACGGTCTACAAAGTACAAACATTATCTATACACTACGTAAAACTAATGATCTGGAAACCTACTAACAAGAATGCGGATACAAACCCACGCTAGATATTAAACATTTTAACGCCTTAGTAAAGTTAAGTTATAACAACCGCTACATATGTATAATAATTATACACCAGGGGTGGTGCCCACTGACCTGTATATAACTGGACCGCTTGCTCTTGCCAAAAAAGTGTGGCCATTTGAACAGCAGTGCATTTTGACCGCGCTGTTAAAAAATGTCGCGGGCTCATCGTGTTTTGTATCGTCTGTGGCGAAACTTTGAAAATGTGGAGAAGGTATGACGACCAAGATATCTTCAAGATTTACTAACAATCTAACAATCTGTCGGTCAACTAGAGTTTTAAACTATGTTGTCCAATTAGTGGACACACTGACGTTCTTCTGATAGGTGAAAGAAGACATTTAGCCAGGAAGGTGTATAAATATCGAAGATGAAGTGATGGTAGCGAATGTTCGATAACTCAAAATCTGCCTTCTTCCCCAAAATTTAAATGCTGGTTTCATTTTATTCCATTACTGCTTTTGATATCTGAGAGGCATTTCGTAATGGGAAAATTGGGGAAAGTGGGTAAATTATGTATTCATTCCTTTCATCCGACGACTTGTTTACTAGTTAGTGCTGTCTTTAAAACGTACTCAGATTCTGTCTTATGTCGAGCAAGACCTCTTAACTGCCACAACGTTGTGCTAAATTTATGTATAATTCCGTTCGTACATAGAAATATATAATCAGTTTTTTTGTCTCACTCAGATCTTACAATAAAGTTTGACATACCTACGCTACTAATTTCATTGCGGCGACGACATGCAAATATTGTCAATTTCTGCAAAATTTGCTCTATAGCCTCAAAATATTTTTACCGATTGTCAGTCTTTAGTTGATTTTCTTAAATTTTAACGACACTTTTTTGTTCTAAAAATTGTAGAAATGGGGCTTTGAGCTCAATTAAACTGCGTGCATTTGAAGCCACGGCATGTTGACCACAACGTACTCAAGTCGTAGTCACCCAATTTAATATCGTACAATTCACTAAAATATCTTTCTATTTCTTCACGTTGTGGGAGGCTGCTTCTAACTGTTTCCAGTGTCCTTTCACAAGCCGTTTTACAAACTATACACCTTTTTCCGGGGGAAATAAAGCCATAAGGGTTGTGGGGAAAAAAAATTACCGCCATCTTCGTTTATGTTTTTGAAGTCCCCAGGCTCCCCACGACAACTCGCGCGACGCATGCGCAGACAAAATTCCCTGCTGTTGGCCATTTGAACATGGCGTCAAATGGCGAATTTGAGTCCTTCTGCTCATGGGAGCGGCCACTGACCAGTGCTTGACACTGGTCTGTAGGCGTTTTATGCTATGTTCTTTTGGCAAAACATTTTTTCCCTCTGTTTGAAAATTGATCTAAACTGGCCATGTTTTTTTCAGTTTCATATATATTTTACGCTCCGTTGTTGGCAACTAGTGACACCTTTTAGTAAATTACCCTTTACCAAGAGGGTTGATCAACCACAGATACGACTTTCGTTAGGATGTGTGTTTATTGGTAGCTCTCACTCACGTTTACTCGCTAGGACGGTCGCTCAGTCACTGTCTAATTTTTGCCAAGAACTCTCTTACCGTATAACTCACACCTATAATAAATCTATATAATTGCCTTAAAAGTCATTAATTAAATCAATCAGTGTCCCATAGTAATTATTTCATAAAACCCCAATTATCTTGAATATTGAAAGACATATCCATGCAGTCTCCGACACACTCCCCCATGCAACTTTGCGAAGGAATGTTGCATGTAATGAAGAAGACTGCGTAACTATTGTCTACTAAAATGTCAACATATAAAATTTAGCAATTAACTGTCACAATTGGATGTTCAGACACATTGTTCGTTCTTCTCTGCATCCTCTCTTATCTGCACCCCTGCTTCTGCAGCTGCAGCTCGTCTCGGTACGAACTCACAAGCATTTTGATTCTTTTTATCCACCAATTCTTTGTTCCGCGCAGGTCTTCGGATGTCAAGGGGCCTTTGCGCGTTCCGTTGGTGGTAAAACGACGCACCTAGGCTTGAACACGCAGCGCTCGAAGAAGGTCGTGACGCTCGAGGAGCTGCTCGAACTCGTTCACCGGTGCATCGGGTTTTCGTTGTGCCGTAAGCCTCAGCACATCATCAGATTTCACTGCGACAGTGTTTTCTGGCCACCGGTTGGGATCTCGCAACCACGCTGGTCCGTTCCACCACAGCTCGGAATTTGTCACTATAGAGTTGTGTGGTACAAATAAATGACTAGACACAGAGACGTTTATGTGTATTGTTTACTATCTCAAAACCTAATATCAACTGAACTATATATCTCAAAACATGTGTTCATCACTGTTAATTATGCATATGACATGCGCACACACACACACACACATACACACACATATATATATATATATATATATATATATATATATATATATATATATATATATATATATATATATATATATATATATATATATATATATATATATATATAATAATAATTTAGGAAGAAAACACAAAGGAAATCAGTACCGTGTTGGTGGTTTGGTATCGGATGAAGAAATTACATAAATTAAGCAAACTTTCATCTTGATTTTCTCTCAAAATACTCATTTGTTTGAGATGCTATATCATACACTCAGAGGAGTGTGTAATCAGGATTCCAAACACCTCGAAGTTGGTCTGAGTGTGTTTTCCGCGAAAGACCACATGTTTCATTTTGTCACAATATTTGGGTCATGTCTTACAGTTTTATAATATTTTATATTTTACTATTTTTTCTTGTTTACGTACGAATTACAAAATTTATGACTGTTTGAGTCCGGGTTTCAAAGTATGCCAATACCCCCCGCTTCCTTAGCGCAAATAGCTCGATTATTATCACTCGTTTTTAGATGATTATAGCTCGTTTTTAGATGATTTCTTGATATTTGTAACTTTTGTATATATATATATATATATATTGTTTTTTATCTCTGTCGACTCTCGACTTCTTTGTCTCGACTCTCGACTTTTAATCTCGACTTTCGACATATTTACTTAAAGTTGCAAAAATATACTGATACCTTATTCAAGATTGTAAGATTTTCTTGCTTCCTCTTCATTACTTGTACTCAAAACAAAACATTTTCAGAAGAAATAGAAGAAATCCGAAGAGATATCCTCGCCGAATCGCTTGGTTTTCTGCCATGTTGTTCCTAACGGTTTACACTGAGCTGAGTACTTCATGTAATTATCTACAAATGTCATGTTTGAAGGTCCTCATAAACAAAGATTCGGATCATGCGCAGAACGGATTGGACAGCACCTTTAAGAATTGTCTCGTTTATGAATAGGATTTTGGCAGGCGTTCTTCCGCCTCTCCCCCAATTTTTTCCGCCCGCCCCCTATTTTCTTCTCGCCTCGCTGTATTTTTTTCTCGCCTCTCGCGCGCGCTCCACCAGCCGCTACAATTTGCCGTTTCGTAAACGGTCGTTGCCACCATTTACGTACCCAGTGTCCTTGCGTTCCCTAAGTGTACCCTCAAGCTCAGCACCGTGACCAAAATCCAGTCTGATCAACAAAAAATACACTGAAAATAATAATTTTCGTCGTTTATGTGTTTTTACCTGTACTTTAACCCAAAGCCTGAATATTTGTGTCACCTTATAACTCAAACAAAAAACTTGATCATGACCGACTAGCGTGTTTACCGTCTATAGCAGTTGGTTTCAGTGGCCGAATGGTCTATAGTTTTTACCATGTGGCAACGTGATATATGCGGATTTAAATCCTGTCGGTAACTTGACTTTCTTTTCTCTCAGTCTTCAAGTTTGACCTCCGATTTGTTTTGGTTTAATTTTTAAAGCTTTTTCTTTTGTAAGATTGATGTTTAGGATTAGGACTGATGCATAATTGTTAGGATTTAAAATCGAATTTTGTGAATCTTTCCTCAAGTTTTGCAATATCGGACGAATAGCGTTTAGACATTGGAATCCGTTGTTGAACGAATAACCACAACGTTTTTTGTTTCTTCTTTGTAGTTCTTGATCTTTTTTGGGTTTATAACGTTTAGTCAAAATGTTATACTAGAGGTTCGAAAGCGACTTGTGGGTTAGGTTAGCGTACAAGCCATAGACGGTAAAGACGCTATTTATAATAGGTCGGGTCAGTGTATAATCTTGGCGGTAAACTCGGTTTGTGATCAGGGTTAGGGTTAGGTAACACAAATAATTCAGGCTTTTGGTTCAAGTCGAAGTAAAAACACCTAAACGACAAAAGTAGTATTTTCAGTGTATTTTGTTGATCAGACTGAGTTTTGGTCGAAGGGCTGAAGGTATATAGGAACGCAAGGACACTGGGTGTAAGTGGTGCCAACGACCGTAAGTGGTGGCAACGACCGTTTACGAAACGGCAAATTGCGGCGCCTCTCAAGCCTCTTTCCGCTAGCCGCTCTCAACCCTCTCCCCCAGAACGGAACGCCTGCTACGCACGCAGGCTACATTCAGTCGAATTATACATGCATTAGCAGACGAGAAAGTTGTCAGGTGTTTTAAAATCTGGTAAACGACGTGTTTTCCATCTTCAATTCGTCCGTCAATTTTCCCGTTGTTAAAACAAGAAAGCCGGACGACAAAGTAACTATACCAGACTGGGACAGTGGAAGACCGTCAAAACCCGTCAGTCAGAAAGCTTTCGTCTTCTAATATGAAGACTTATCGAGTTATAAATAACAACACTTGGAAACGGTTGGTAAAGACTCTCTATAAAGGAGAACTCGGCTACGCACTTTTAAAAATAATTTTAAAATATATTTAACAGTTATACCATGAGCTCGAGTTGTATATGAGCTCATAGCCAACGAGGCGCTTCGCCGAGTTGGCTATTAGTTCGTATACAACGAGAGCGAATGGTATAACTGTTTTATTATATAGCCAAGCACTGTACAAGAGACAAAATTACAGCGAAATATTTGAAACAACAAACTTCCGGCATAGGCAACTAATACTTCCGCCATCATGCGTAATGATGCATTCACAATTTCACATAGAGTTTCTCGCTGAGCTGTTCGGTAAACAGCTCCGAAATGTTGTATAAATTATGCTCGAGAGGCAAAAAGGTGTTAAGCAGATCAACAAAAAAAGATTAAAAGGTACCTTTATGAAGTCAAAAGGTGGGTCAGTTGTTTATATTAGCGTTGCTGTCGTGAAAAAGCTTTTGATTTCATGCAAAAATGAAAATGAAACACGCCAAACACCTTCGGCAGTGAAACTAAATTACTTAGTTGGTTGTTTTTGAAAAAGAACATGCTTTTTACTACTCCAAATGCTTATCTAAATAAAAACGTCTCTTTACTGGTAATCTCCTACGAAATGTGTGTTGTAAGCTTGATTTTAACCGCGAGTTTCTTTGTTTGGCAACAAATTAATATCAACCCGTTAATTTAGTCGGGTTTTTGAAGTAAAAAGACGTAATTTTTAAGTGAATTTTACCAATTAACATGCTAAATTGTGTATTTGTTAATGTATTTTTACACAATGTTGTTTTTTTATACATTGGTTTGAGGGTGTTGATGTTTTTCTGTATAAAAATCCGTCAATTTCAACTCTTTTCGGCAGTTTAAAAAACATGCCGCCATCTTGTTTTTCCTCTACTAGCAGGATATGAGCTGATAGCCTGGTAGTAGGGAACCAATCAGATCACGCAAAAGCTCATATCCGATAGCATGCTATATATAAATAATCACTGTTAGTTAGTTGGTCATATATATTAGTTTGATTTTATTTATTAGTTGTGTAATATATCCATGCAAATAGTTATAAATGTTATTTCTTTTAATGCACGGCACTTAGGAAGAGCATTTTTTCCCTGTGTAAAATGATAAGTTTTCCGTGTTTAAATAAAAGTCACTCACTCACTCACTCACTCACTCACTCACTCACTCACTCACTCACTCACTCACTCACTCACTCACTCACTCACTCACTCACTCACTCACTCACTCACTCACTCACTCACTCACTCACTCACTCACTCACTCACTCACTCAGAAGTTGGAATCTGGGAATAGTGAAGCTTAAATAGGTAGAGACATGGAAAAATCTTGGAAAGATTTGGTGTTTGGAGGGAACGTGTATGCATGTCATTAAAGATGCAACGACCAAAGCGTGGGATTCCTGTTTTGGCATAATAAGAGGTGGAGGTCGTCATTTAGGACTTAATCCCATCATATCATTGAAACTCTGGAGAAGAATTGGTATGGAAAAATTATTGTATGGTTGTGAACTATGGAGAGTAAATGGAGTGTTGATAAAACAACTGGAGAAGGTGCAAAATCAAATTATCAGAATCATTCAAGGATTTTTGCCAGGAACCTCTGGAACAGCATGTAGGGGACTACTTGGGTTGTGGGATGTCGCAACGGAAATTGACAAACGGAAGCTGTATCTTCTTGGTAGAATAATCAGGTCAGGAGATGGTTTGGCATACAAACGGATGTTTAGAAGAAGGCTTATAATAATAATAATAATAATATTTAATACTTATATAGCGCAAATTAACATACAGTGTTTTGATCAAATGCGCTTTACATACTGCTCTATCTAATATAAAGTAATAAAAATAAATAAACAATGAAAACTATTTACAATTGATATAACGGATCAGTTCTAAAATTATACATTAAAAGCTTCTCTAAAATAGTGAGTCTTGAGCAATGACTTAAAAATACTAAAATTCTCCTGATTTCTTATTGAAACAGGAAGACTATTCCATACTTTTGCTGAGGCATTAGAAAATGCTCTATCTCCTAGTGTCTTTTTCGACCTTGCAGTGTTGTCCTGTAATAATATTCCAGCATTTGATCTCAAGCTATAACGATGTATCTTCCTGATATTTACTAAATTACTTAGATATTCAGGGGCGTGTCCATGTATACATTTAAAAGCGAGCATTGCAATTTTAAAATTAACTCTAAATTTAACTGGTAGCCAGTGCAATCTAATTAAAAAAGGTGTGATATGATCGTGCTTTGGAACTGAGCACACCAGGCGGACTGCTGCATTCTGCACTCTCTGAAGCTTGTTGAGATGCGTAGCCGAAACACCAAACAATAAGCTGTTACAGTAATTGCTGCCGACCGAAGGGAGGCAGCTCACTATTCTTGGCGTTGCCTCGTGCCCAGTCCTTTTTCCGAGCTATGTATAGCCGACCAGATCTCGATTTGTTAAATTTTGCGTTTGTTTATTTGTTTGTTTAATATTTGTCTGTCGGCATTACGTCATCCATATATGAGCTGATGGGACTCAGTGCGCATGTTCCGCTACCACGTTGCCTTCGATATTCAGAGCTTCTCGAAGTTCTTCCTCGACAGAAAATTCACGGTAAGAACAAATACATCATGTCTTTACTTTCTCGTGGAAGTATTCATCAAGGCCATGAAGGTTTCAGTGGCCTGTCTCGAGGAAAGCAGTGCTCTTTCATGAGTTTATCGGCGCTGTTAACAGCACAAACTATTCCAGTTATCGAGTGGAACTCGACAACCATCGACAATGTCTTAGTACAAGGAGACAAACATGTACTTGAATGCTTTTAACAATGATCTCATTCCTCGTGAGGGATTTCTGTCGCTGAACAACTTACCAACTGTTGTTCCTACCAACATCTGACTTGGATTTGAGGAAATAATCTACAGTGGTTTCTACAATGGTCAATGGATTCGTGCACAAAGCTGTATGTGGATACACTAATAATAATATAATATTTATTTATATAGCGCCTATATGTAATGAACTGTACATGGCACTGTCTTCAAGAAATTATTTACCTCAGCTTTGTGAAAATTCAGTGGACAATGGAATTGTTCACTTTGTGAAAATTCAGTGGACAATGGAGATTATTTATGTGCCATGGATAACCATATTTGGTATGCAGAGTAAATACAATATTACAAGATCTTTGGGAAAATAAAATACAGTGGTTGCAGTTGTGTATTCCCAAACGACAATTACAGTATATGTGGAGTTGTGGACATGTGCAATGACTTAATATACATCACAAAGATCTCCTTCAAAGTATTATATTCTCTACAAGTTAGAAAGTTAGACAATATAAACAATGGAGCAACAAATACTGTAAACCCCTGTTACATACCATTTCTGGTATTTATTTAGTCAGTGCCTATTTGTTTGGTGCTTGCTTTGCCATAACATATCAGACACTCCGGATTCCACTGACAGCTTTGTCACAGTAAGAAGCATGATTTATAGTGACAGTGATTTATCATAAATTTGTTTACCAAACATCAACACATAGTCATATTGTTTCTAGTATACTGTGTATGCAGTCAAAAGCCTTGCCAATTATATTCAGATACATTAAGTGATAGTTATTTGTAATTTAAGTCTGCTGTATTTAAATATAATTAAAATAATTGAAAAAATGTGTACATACTACTACAGTATGTCTGTTACAATTTATATAATCAATCCCAGGGTTCATTTTTGAAATTTTATAAAAAATTAGGCTTCCCATGGCTCTTGAGGCAGCACTTCCCTTGCGATAGTAACTTCTAGTCTATTCTTGACATAACAACTGCCTGAACAATCATTTTTCTATCTTCAAAGCATAAAAATCTCTTAATGCGCCTAATGTTGTGTAAATGATAAATCACGGATTGACAGGTCTTATTGATTGCCGTTTTCATGCTTAGATTATTATCAAACCACGCCCCGAGATTTCGAACGTTAGATACCGATGACACCTTCACCTGACCTATCCTTAGCTCAGTGATGTTTATCTTATCCAGCTGCACACGAGTTCCGATTACAAGAAATTCCGTTTTACCATCGTTCAACTTAAGTTTGTCCACAGTCATCCAAGTCTTGATATCCGCAATGCAGTTCTGCAATGCAGTTACCGCTTCTAACTCACTCGCAGCAGAATCAGGCTTGAAAGAGATGTATAACTGAGTGGCGTCAGCATAAGCATGGACATCTGGAAGATGGTCCTTTACGACTTCAAATAGCTTGCTAGCATATATTGTGAACAGCAGTGGCCCTAAACAGGAACCTTGAGGGACACCATGAAGCACGGGGAAAACCTTTGAATAACTCCCATTTATAAGCACTTGCTGTGATCTGCCAGTTAAATAAGAACTAAACCAACGAAGAGCAATGCCTGTTATTCCGAAAGTGACCTCAAGACGACGGAGAAGCACTTGATGATCTACAGTATCGAACGCTGAGCTCGAGTCCAACAATACTAGTAGAGTAACCCTCTGATGGTCCATATTAGTCAAAATGTCATTATGGACTTTGAGGAGGGCCGTTTCCGTGCTGTGGCCTGCCCGATAGGCTGACTGAAGCACAGGGTATAGGCCCGACCGCCACAGATGATCCTGAGTCTGGCTGCAAACCGCCGTCTCCGTCAGTTTGGATACGAACTGTAAGTTGCTCACTGGTCTCAAATTCGGGAGAGAAGCACTCTGACCAGTTTTCTTGAGTCGTGGATCGACCAGAGCAGCTTTCCACTCGGCTGGAAAATTTCCAAGGGATAAAGAAGAATTGATCATGGAGGTAATGACTGGAAGGAGTTCTTCGAGGCAACTCGTTACCAAAGAATTGGGCATAGGATCGAGCATACAGCTTTTCTTGGCTGAAGCCTCAATAAGCTGGCGCACATCCTCTCGGGTGAGTTCCTTAAAGCCACGCAGTGTCTCGTTGTCAGGATTAAACTCAGGATCGTCAATCACTCTAGCAAGCTCGTCATGAGTAGCATCAGCAACATCAAGCTCATTGCGTATATTAGTGACCTTACGGTGAAAATAACGACCAATATCATTTGCAAGAGCCACATTATTATGATAGTCGGGAAAACATATGTCATCCTTTGGCAGGAGCAATGCCTTGGTTGCCTTGAACAGTTTACGCTGATCACCACCCTGCTCATCTATGAAATTCACATAAAACTCCTTGCGCGCCTTGTTACTGATGTAGGTGACGTGATTCCTTAACCGCTTGAACACCAACAGGTCTTCAGCTGACTTTGTCCTCCTCCAGGTTCGCTCAGCCTTACGCCGCTTCCTCTTTGCCTCGGCAATATCTTGATTGTACCAGGGGACCTGGGGCCTGGACCTCATCACTTTCGTTTTAAGTGGTGCATGACGATCAATTATGCTGCTAAGAGCAGTGTTGTAATTATTCACGCGCTTATCAAGATCTTCACAATAGGTTAAGCGCTCGGCGTGACCTCGCATGCACAGGTCTGATCTCACCAAGTCCTGCCTGAGGCAATCGAGATCGACAGCCTTAATCTTCCTGTAAGTGACCCTCTTAGCTTGGGGCGCAGGCTTGTTTATGCAAATACTGCAATGAACAGCCGCGTGATCAGAAAAGTAACGGCAGCTACTTGGGGGCGACCCCATGAGTTTCTCCATTTTACGAGTAATAACAAGATCCAGGGTGTGGCCATGGATATGAGTCGGTTCAGTAACATGCTGTTCAAGTCCGAGCGACTCCAATAGATCAAGAAACTTCACAGCGTAAGCATCAGTAGAGACATCGACGTGAATATTGAAATCCCCAAGGACGAGTAACAGTTCCTTCGATAAAATAACAGATTCCAAGATATTAGAGAACTCCCTCAAGAAGGTGCTCATGGGAACCCTGTGGTCTTCCGAAGGTGGTGTTCTATAAACAATGATAGTCCTAAGCTTACAAGAGGTTGATAACTGTACCAATAGTTCAGAGTATTCAAAGGACTCCTCCTCGCCAGATCTGACTGTGGTAACTCTAAGACAGTCACGGTAGAGGAGCCCAATGCCCCCTCCGCCCCGTCTTAAACGGGGGTGGCTACCAGTTTATAACCAGCTGGACAAAGTTCGACTCGGACTGCATCATCCTTCTTTTGTAGCCAGGTCTCCGTAACGGCAACAAGATCAAATTTATTTTCGCAGACATAGTCAACAAAGTCGGCCGTCTTGTTTCTTATAGATTGCGCATTCAATAAACAAAGCGACAGACAACACTTTTCTACAGTCCTATTCAATGGAAGGCATTGTATTTCAATGAGATTCGAGATGTTACGTGCCGGCTTAGCTTGACGAGCTTGTTGTCTCGAGTGAATAGAATTCGCACCATGGTACACAGGGCCAGGATTTAGTTTGAAAACCAAATCGCCTTCTAACAACAGATGGAATGTTGCAGTGCTATTAGCATAATAATATGCGCTGGAAATGGAAAGTTGACAATAGGGCAACAGGATTTATGCCTGATGTAATAACGATTTTAAGACGTTATGATCTATTTAATCACATCGAGGATTTTTACAACGAGGATGTATTTCCCCGTAAATCAAGGTGGAAGAGTGTAGTAAAGCTAACCATTCAAGAGGCTCATGAAAATCAATGGAGGGAAAAAGTATTACGCAATCGACAGCTGAAATTATACGCAGTTGTTCACAGTAAACTCGAACCAATCTTTTGGTTGGAACTTGGTAAGGCAGTATCCTGATTCGTTGGGCGAAGTAACAGATGTTCTGCGCATTTTATGTGAATCATACACCCAGAGGGGTAAACGAGTAGAGGACATTCATAACAGTAACACAGAGTGTGAAAGATGCCGTGTACTTTGTAGGAACCCGTTGAGACATGCTTTGTTGTATTGTTGTATTGTAGGGAATCTGAGAAATAAATAAATATGAGTAGTGATACCCCCCACTATGGCAACCAAAGGGATGCCGCATTAATTATTCAACTTATTATTTATTCATTCTCAGGCTCCTTTGAGACTCTCTAACCCTAACCTCATTATTTATGCATACGTCATTATTTCTCAGGCTCCTTCAGGACACCCTAACCCTAATCTCTATTTATGCTTACGTCGTCGTTTTATCCAACCCTCCGGTTTTCACTACGTCATAACCGAATATTATTTATGCATACGTCATTATTTCTAGTAACCCTAACTCCCCCCCAACCCTAGCTGTTACTCAACCTCCCGTGTAATACGTCATAACCAATATAGCTCTCCGACTGATTCCCGAAGTTACGTCATTATCAAAAGGCACTCGACTTATGTTTCTTATAAGTAATAGTAATTACCTTTTCATTTATACATTTAACTCAAACGCCAGTTAGCACTTGTGGCACATGTACAGAGCATGCGTACAATAAACTCTAACAAAATAGACGTTCTTTATAAGGAACTAAAGAGAAATTGATAGAGACACTTTATATTTTTTATCTTAAACCTTGTCTGGAGGAATAGAGAGAGTTTTGAACAGTCTAAAGTGTCTGAATTGGCAGAGATAACGTAAAGACTTGAATTAATAGTATATCATGAATATTATATTAGTTTAGAACCTAAATATTCAAACAGAGTAAGTCATCCTAGAACCAATGTATTGAAAATTGCACGATCAACTTCTTTTTGTGATGGCCCTTTGTTAAATGTTGTCCAAGGTTTGACGCTTTTCCTCGACGAATTGTTTGTTTTTCGGCTAACTGTTTGTCCTGTTGGGGTCGTTGGCAATACTTCTTCGACTATGGTAATATTATCATTCACCTCATCTTCTACCACATTTTCATCGAATTCTTCACTAAGCTTAGATAGATCCGTTGGCGTCGCTGAACGAGAGCTCGACTTGAAACAAGCCAAAATCTACTCTCTGGAATCGGCGCTCGCTAGTTTCAGTACAGGAAATTACAAATCTAATAAGGAGAACATGTTGGACAAGCTTGGAAATCATGAATTACAACTTGGTTGAGCTGCTCATAACTACTGATTCTTCCGCAACTGATCTAAAACGCATCTGAATTCTGATGACGCATAGTTTTATATGATACGTTTATCTCCTCCAGAAACAGAGCTCAAGAAAGATATTTTTCTGTAATTTCTTTCTCAGTAAATGTCGCTTATCACGATGTTCATTGATTAAGTAGTCAAGAATCTTGCGGACGAAACTATTCGAAAGTAGCTAGAATCTAAACAAGAATCTAAACAATAGAATATATCACTGCCAGGGCCGGCGCGAGCTTCTAGGAGTTGGGAGGGTACGATTTCCGAAGGGCACATTACGTGGATTGCGCAATCACACCGCGTAAAACCAGTTTCAAGAAGAGGCCATTTGATCAGTGTTTTTAACTTTTGGTGTATATCGAAACAAAAAAAGCGAAACAGTACGTTTATTCTACTAAATCGTTATTTAGAAGTTATTACAGATTCCTACATGCAATAATATATAAAGTAATATGACCAAATGAAAATTATATAGAATGTCGAAGCACTCGTAAATAAAAAAACTTATCCCAGTCTCCGCAAATATCTGTTAGTCTGTTACTTGGGTCTTGGGAAGATAACGAATATTATATATTTGGCTACATTTTGTTTATAACAATCCAGTTGAAAAAGGCATGCATGCTCTGCGCGCACGCGTTTTGTTTAATATCCAGACCGGCTTGGCTAAAAAGGGCACTTCTTCGCCAAATTATTGGGGGGGGGGGGTAAATACCCCCTACCCCCCCGGTCGCGCCGGCCCTGATCACTGCATATACACGTTAAGAGCGATCCCTATAGCGATTAACTGTGTCGGTGTCATGACGTTGACCAACACAATAATTTATCTTATCGATGGACGATCGTAAATTAAAATGGCTCTACACACAATTTATTTGATGAATATAGTCATAAAGCTTTAGGTCTAGTTGGTGTAGGATATCGTCATTCGGTTGCGAATTGTTATTGTAACCGCGCTAGACTTGCCACAAGTCGATCTCTCCAAGCGACGAAGCGCCAGTGTTCATGAGACACGAGTTCATCATCACGCATAGTTGGCAGACTTGGCACACAAATTACAAATAGCCGAAACAACGGGTAAGAATTCATGGCAGTGACTGGTCGACAAAGAACTGCGCAGAGAGCTACGCAACTAAATGTGATAGTTTCTACATTATGATTGAAATCGGGCGCTTTGACCGCTCCTACAAGTATTTACTAATATTTATTTGTGCATGCAGTTGTAAGCATTTTGAGCATAGTTACTATCAGCCACATTATTGATGAACCGCCGTTCAAAATCTACCATCAACGTCCAAGAACACCTTCACCAAAACAAAGCTGTACAAAACTGGCAAACGCGTAACTGCGTAAGGACTCGCAACATTGTGGAAACATCGAAGACGCCATTGAGCAAGCAACATGCCTCACCGGAAGCATGAATACTACCGAAAGTAAAATACGAAAATGTATCTGCGCGACCTGAAATAACAAACAAACAAACAAACAAACAAACAAACAAACAAACAAACAAACAAACAAACAAACAGAAACAGACACGGAGCCGAAACCTAGACTCGGGCTACTGTGGTAGCAAACAATGTGAATTCCTATTTCCTTTCATCTTGTCAAATATTAGTCTAAAAACCAGACGGCGGCTGGTATTAATGCAGGGCTGTTGATAGCCTGTCAAGCAGGCTCTCTGGGAGGCGCGGGCGCGGAGTGGCTGTTGAAATTTTGGACTCCAATGCCGATGAACTTTCACGTTAACGACTTTTGAATTCGAGGGGAAAAGCTGCGAGTATCAGGTGGCATTGCATATTGCGCGTGGCATCTTGTCAGTTGTGGAACAAGATGGCTAGTAATTTCAGAACTACTACTCATTGTTAAAATATATTGTGTACGTATGTTATCAGATGTTGAATGTTCATTCGATGTATAGTTCAAGTTGCTCCGGTATGTGAAACTTGTTAAAATGTCAACATGCATACCTGTAACATGTGCATGTATGGACATACCCCACTGCTTTCTTGCCGCCTAAAAAAGCTTGTTTCCGCCGACCACCGTACACACAAGCGAATAAAGTTTAGCTAAAACCTAGAAATTTCTACCCCAAATAGCATTTTTCAATAGCTTCTGTTTGATATATATCTCGATGTTGCGCGTTAAGTATTCAAGAAAAAATCTAAAATTCTGTATTGACACTTGTAATATTATTTCGAACAACGGTTCGGACATTTTTAACAATTAAACTTTGAAAGACGGGTTCAAATTTCAAAATAAACGTACGAACTCCGCTAGGCAGCAGTCAGCTACATGCATACTTCGAAGTTGCGTGGCATGTGACATATTGATTATTACATGCGTAATTCAATTTCCAGTTTTCTTTGACAGTTTTAGTAGCTTTACTGACAAGCAATTTTTCCTAGCCCAAGAACTCGCTGGCATGATCAGCTTTTAATCAAGGCTCTTTGCCAAGAAAAAACTCGGGGGCAAAAGAGCAAATAAAACTTATTAAAAATAACCTTGCTAAGAAAAAGTTGAAAACTAATTGTCCCATCAAAGATAGGAGATTCGTTGTGTTTTACCCGTTATTGGCATTAATCACTAATTACCACCTTTGATTGCTGCTGCTCGTTTATTAAACACTACATAATTGCATGTGATCCTTATATCCATGCATATAAACATTAAGCATGGCGGTCGGACGTGTTGTTCGGTGGTCAAACGTTCTTCTGTTTTTCATGGTTATATGGATGTTTGTATTCTCCCAAAATGAAGATAAGAAAACCTTTAACTCGGCCTTGTCTGTATTCGACATTGGAGAGCCAAGTTGTAGAATTTTCGCCGGTATTTTGGATATGAATAATATCGTTGTGAGCGGCGTAAATGGTCTTGATATTGATCCGAAGAAACTAGAGTCGAACTGTGAGACATGGAGGACCACGGCAGCATATAAAATACGATCATGGGAAAAGGTATATATCGAGAACTGGGAAGTTTACGGATCTCAAGGTATTTATCTGTACAACTTAAGGGAAAATAAAAGATCCCAAACTAGTAGCTGGAATATTTAATGATTATATGTGGTGTGCCGCAAGGCTCCATTTTGGGCCCTCTTCTATTTTCCGTATTTATTAACGACCTTCCACTCAGAATGGAACACTCCTCGCCCTCAATGTATGCTGACGACTCGACTCTTAACACAAGTGGTAAATCTGTATCTGAAATTGAAACTAAACCAAATGCTGATCTAGATCAAGTGTCAAGTTGGTGTGATGAAAACAGGATGGTTACAAACGTTGATAAAACAAAAGCCATGCTTATTACCACTCGGCAAAAGTATCGACTTCTTCAAAAAACTGATCTTGAACTGTTTTTACAAGGCGATCGTCTTTCTACTGTTTACATTGAAAAACTGTTAGGAGTGTTAATTGACAGCAATTTCTTATGGAAACCTCATATACAGAAAGTGGAGAAATTTGTAAATCTTGTCGCACAGAGAGGCTTTATAAACTACAAAAGCGAGCAATAAGATTAATCCTGGATGTACCTGCGCGTACTCCCACTCATGATTTGTTTTTACAATTACGAATTATACCATTCAAAGACCGACTGGATTTTAGAATTTTAACAATGGTTATCAAAGCTTTAAATAAATCTGCACCCCCTTACATTGCAGATATGTTTTCAACGATGTCATCAGAGAACAGAATGGACACTAGGGCGTGTGCACGTAAAGAGATGCAAATACCAGCAGTTAGGCTAAGATTAACTAAACAAGGGCTGCGACACCAGGGAGCCTTGTTATACAATCTCATAAATAAAACAAACAATTTAAGTTTGGAAGCTAGGCTCCTTTTGAAAAATCTGAAGCCTCTTGATGTTGGTGGCAATGGTGATTGCTTTTTTAAAGCCGTTTCTCACCAATTATATCACAATCCTAATTATCATCTAAATGTAAGGAAAGCAGGTGTTGATTATATTTAAGCTCATCCAGAACAGTTTGACAGTGTTACTGATAAGTCTTGGGCAAACTATATTAAGGATATGTCAGCTCAAGGCACTTGGTGGGATGCTCTTATGGTACAGGCAGTTGCTGATGCTTTGAATTGTATAATTACTATTACTGAGTCAGCTGTCAATTTCAATGAGACAATTAACAGTTATACCATGAGCTCGAGTCGTATATGAGCTCATAGCCAACGAGGCGCTTCGCCGAGTTGGCTATTAGTTCGTATACGACGAGAGCGAATGGTATAACTGTTTTATTATATAGCCAAGCACTGTACAAGAGACAAAATTACAGCGAAATGTTTGAAACAACAAACTTCCGGCATAGGCAACTAATACTTCCGCCATGCGTAATGATGCATTCACATAGAGTTTCTCGCTGAGCTGTTCGGTAAACAGCTTCGAAATATTGTATAAATGTTGCTCGAGAGGCAAAAAATGTTAAGCAGATCAACAAAAAAGATTAAAAGGTACCTTTATGAAGTCAAAAGGTGGGTCAGTTGTTTATATTAGCGTTGCTGTCGTGAAAAATGTTTTGATTTCAGGCAAAAATGAAACTGAAACACCTTCGGCAGTGAAACTAAATTACTTAGTTGGTTGTTTTTGAAAAAGAACATGCTTTTTACTACTCCAAATACTCATCTAAATAAAAAAAAGTCTCTTTACTGGTGATCTCCTACGAAATGTGTGTTGTAAGCTTGATTTTAACCGTGAGTTTCTTTGTTTGGCAACAAATTAATATCAACCCACTAATTTAGTCGTGTTTTTGAAGTAAAAAGACGTAATTGTTAGGTGAATTTTACCATTTAACATGCTAAATTGTGTATTTGTTAATGTATTTTTACACAATGTTGTTTTTTTATACATTGGTTTGAGGGTGTTGATGTTTTTCTGTATAAAAATCCGTCAATTCCAACTCTTTTCGGCAGTTTAAAAAAACATGCCGCCATCTTGTTTTTCTTCTACTAGTAGGATATGAGCTGATATCCTGGTAGTAGGGAACCAATCAGATTACGCAAAAGCTCATATCCGATAGCATGCTATATAATAACTGTTGTTCATCCTCAATATAATAAAAAAATACCCCAAGTTATACATCTAAGGTCATTTGAATGAATTTCATTATGTCTCAACTGTAAGTGTATTGGGCAAAAAAAAACACTCACGGTTCGAACTACACTATTTCTTTACATTGTCAAACAAATGCGTTTTCTAGTGGTTTTAGCTGTGCTTGCTTGCGTATCCGTGAGTCGTCTCATTGAGACTTTTGATTTTATTATTAGGTTCTCACTTTAGTTTATTGTAATTAATTTGTTCTTTTTAATTAATTTAGTAGCTATAGTAATATTAATGATAGTAGTAGATGATACTTTCCTATCCTAAAGTTCCTATCCTACATCCTACCTAACCTCCTCAATCCTATCCCTCCTCCTAATCCTATCCTTCCTATCCTCCTATCCTATCCTATCCTATCCTCCTCCAATCCTCCTCCAATCCTCCTATCCTCCTCCTATCCTCCTCCTATCCTCCTCCTATCCTCCTCCTATCCTCCTCCCATCCTCCTCCCATCCTCATCCTATCCTATCCTATCCTATCCTATCCTATCCTATCCTCCTCCTCCTATCCTATCCTATCCTCCTATCCTATCCTATCCTATCCTATCCTATCCTATCTATCCTCCTATCCTATCCTATCCTATCCTCCTCCTCCTATCCTATCCTATCCTATCCTCCTCCTCCTATCCTATCCTATCCTCCTCCTATCCTATCCTATCCTCCTCCTATCCTATCCTATCCTATCCTATCCTATCCTATCCTATCCTATCCTCCTCCTATCCTATCCTATCCTATCCTATCCTACTCCTCCTATCCTATCCTATCCTATCCTCCTCCTATCCTATCCTATCCTATCCTCCTCCTCCTATCCTATCCTATCCTATCCTATCCTCCTATCCTATAATATCCTATCCTACTCCTCCTATCCTATCCTATCCTATCCTCTTATCCTATCCTATCCTATCCTCCTCCTCCTATCCTATCCTATCCTATCCTCCTCCTCCTATCCTATCCTCCTCCTCCTATCCTATCCTATCCTCCTCCTCCTCCTATCCTATCCTCCTCCTCCTATCCTATCCTATCCTCCTCCTCCTATCCTATCCTATCCTATCCTATCCTCCTCCTCCTCCTCCTATCCTATCCTCCTCCTCCTATCCTATCCTCCTCCTCCTATCCTATCCTATCCTATCCTCCTCCTCCTATCCTAACCTCCTATCCTATCCTCCTCCTCCTATCCTATCCTCCTCCTCCTCCTATCCTCCTCCTCCTTCTCCTATCCTCCTCCTCCTCCTATCCTCCTCCTCCTCCTCCTATCCTCCTCCTCCTCCTATCCTCCTCCTTCGCCTCCTCCTCATTCGCCTCGTCCTCCTTCGCCTCCTCCTCCTTCGCCTCCTCCTCCTTCGCCTCCTCCTTCGCCGCCTCCTCCTTCGCCGCCTCCTCCTTCCCCTCCTCCTCCTTCGCCTCCTCCTCCTTCGCCTCCTCCTACTTCGCCTCCTCCTACTTCGCCTCGGCCTTCGCCTCCGCCTTCGCCTCCGCCTTCGCTTCCGCCTTCGCCTCCGCCTTCGCCTCCGCCTCCGCCTTCGCCTCCGCCTTCGCCTCCGCCTTCGCCTCCGCCTTCGCCTCCGCCTTCGCCTCCGCCTTCGCCTCCGCCTTCGCCTCCGCCTTCGCCTCCGCCTTCGCCTTAGCCTTCGCCTTAGCCTCCTTAGCGTCCCCCACTAAGGTCTGCTCAAACGAGCAACACATTCCGTTCCCTTTGTGTACACGGACCAATGAAATTACACCATTGTCGTGCTAAATAAAGCCGTCCTGGGCTGGTATTGTTATGTGTAATTTGTTTAGTCGAAAGCTAATATTTTGAAAAGTTTAGCCTGGAACTTAAAGAAATTTACGAAGAATACTGTTTTGACTATGTTCTTGATGCCTATGCAAACAAATAAGCGTGAAAGTCAGTGTAAAGCGTAAGAGCGTTGAGAGAAATTTAAGATTGTAAACAAACGCTCAAAGGTGTTAACGGTTTTATAGCGTCTGAAGCGACTGCCCAAATTTGTTTACTTGAAAGCTAATATTTCGCTCACTATAGCTCAGAGCTTTACAAAATTTACGAAGAATGGTATTATGAATATGTCCTTGCTGGTCGTGTAAATAAATCTGTGCGAAAAGCTTTAAAAAGGCTACAAGTGTCGGCGAAATGTATCTAGCGGATAATAATTATTTACCTGGATACATGGCCAAGGTGAAGGTCAGCCTCCCCGATTTTAGGAGCCTATCTCTGATTGGTCAATCTCTGGAACGGAATGTGTTGCTCGTTTGAGCAGACCTTAGTGGGGGACGAAAATATCGAGGCCCGCAAAGAAGGGCTGCGAAGGAGGCTACCTTCGCCTCCGCCTTCGCCTCCGCCTTCGCCTCCGCCTTCGCCTTCGCCTTCGCCTCCGCCTTCGCCTCCGCCTCCGCCTCCGCCTTCGCCTTCGCCTCCGCCTCCGCCTCGCCTCCGCCTTCGCCTCCGCCTCCGCCTCCGCCTTCGCCTTCGCCTCCGCCTTCGCCTCCGCCTTCGCCTCCGCCTTCGCCTCCGCCTCCGCCTCCGCCTCCGCCTTCGCCTTCGCCTCCGCCTTCGCCTCCGCCTTCGCCTCCGCCTTCGCCTCCGCCTTCGCCTCCGCCTTCGCCTCCGCCTTCGCCTCCGCCTTCGCCTCCGCCTTCGCCTCCGCCTTCGCCTCCGCCTTCGCCTCCGCCTTCGCCTCCGCCTTCGCCTCCGCCTTCGCCTCCGCCTTCGCCTCCGCCTTCGCCTCCGTCTTCGCCTCCGCCTTCGCCTTCGCCTCCGCCTCCGCCTTCGCCTCCGCCTTCGCCTCCGCCTTCGCCTCCGCCTTCGCCTCCGCCTTCGCCTCCGCCTTCGCCTCCGCCTTCGCCTCCGCCTTCGCCTCCGCCTTCGCCTCCGCCTCCGCCTTCGCCTCCGCCTTCGCCTCCGCCTTCGCCTCCGCCTTCGCCTCCGCCTTCGCCTCCGCCTTCGCCTCGCCTTCGCCTTCGCCTTCGCCTCCGCCTTCGCCTCCGCCTTCGCCTCCGCCTTCGCCTCCGCCTTCGCCTCCGCCTCCGCCTCCGCCTTCGCCTTCGCCTCCGCCTCCGCCTCCGCCTTCGCCTCCGCCTCCGCCTCCGCCTTCGCCTCCGCCTTCGCCTCCGCCTCCGCCTTCGCCTCCGCCTTCGCCTCCGCCTTCGCCTCCGCCTTCGCCTCCGCCTTCGCCTCCGCCTTCGCCTCCGCCTTCGCCTCCGCCTTCGCCTCCGCCTCCGCCTTCGCCTCCGCCTTCGCCTCCGCCTTCGCCTCCGCCTTCGCCTCCGCCTTCGCCTCCGCCTTCGCCTCCGCCTTCGCCTCCGCCTTCGCCTCCGCCTTCGCCTCCGCCTCCGCCTTCGCCTCCGCCTTCGCCTCCGCCTTCGCCTCCGCCTTCGCCTCCGCCTCCGCCTTCGCCTCCGCCTTCGCCTCCGCCTTCGCCTCCGCCTTCGCCTCCGCCTTCGCCTCCGCCTTCGCCTCCGCCTTCGCCTCCGCCTTCGCCTCCGCCTCCGCCTCCGCCTCCGCCTTCGCCTCCGCCTCCGCCTTCGCCTCCGCCTTCGCCTCCGCCTCCGCCTCCGCCTTCGCCTCCGCCTTCGCCTCCGCCTTCGCCTCCGCCTTCGCCTCCGCCTTCGCCTCCGCCTTCGCCTCCGCCTTCGCCTCCGCCTTCGCCTCCGCCTCCGCCTCCGCCTCCGCCTCCGCCTCCGCCTCCGCCTCCGCCTCCGCCTTCGCCTTAGCCTTAGCCTACCTTATCCTATTGGCTAATTTTTGGTCACACGATTATCTTTCTTATACAAGCTTATTGTTTGTTTACACTCTTTACGTTTCTCTGTTTCGGTAGTATATCTAACCTTACTATATTTCCATTGTTGTTTTAACACTGCCTACGCAGCACGCTACTTTGATTTCACTAATAAGCAACGCTTTATTCCGAATGAACAATGTTCCTGAGCGTTCCGACGTGGAACGCGTACCATTACTCTTTGGAACGCGCGTTCCATGGAACTCGTTCCAACTCTACAGAGAACGGGCTTCGACTGCTGTAAACCTGTCTTGCATTTTACGCACTTATCACGGAGGCTCTTCATGCGTTTATTTTCAAAGTAATTGTTGATGGCAGTATTGCAGATTAGCCTGCGTAGCTGGCGGTTTTAAAGGGTTGGGGTCCGCCACCTACGCAGGCTACATTGAAGATCTGCCTCCGACTGTATTGAATTTTTGAATTGAATTGAATTGAATTGAAACTTTATTTACCCACGGTAAAATCATCAGGTGTCTAAAACTATATACAAAAATGTTGAAATCATACAAAATACGTTAATACAATCTATTGCTAATACACTAATACATGCTATTATTAATTAAACCTGTTTTCCATGAATGCCGTGCCCATCTTGCCCTGTTTGTGGCTGTGAGCTCCTACGTGTTTGTATCGATGGTACAAGCTTTAAGTGTCGATTTGATATTGCCATGATGGCCCTCTTAGATGTCGGGCACCATGTTTCAGCTGGCTATAGAGCATTCGAGATCTTGTCATGCCACTTGATAAGCACCGCGTGTGAAACTGATCCAGTTGTATAAAGTTGCGTCGGTATGTCCAGTTTCACATCCACATCAGTGTTGTCACACCGTTGTCATACAACAGTGTTGTCATCAACGTTGTACTGTACAGTTTAGTCTATATATACTCTCAACAACTATAAAATTCTTTATTCAAATAATTTGTTTAACACTAGTCAACTATTAATAATGGAAGCATTGCAAATTAAGTTTAACAAACCCGAGCTAAACTCGGGCCTTATGGCTAGCAAAGAACTGTCACTTTTTGCCTAGTCTCTCTATACTTCTATAGTATTAGGTCTTCTGACGTCTCGTGTAATTAGCTAGTGATAGGTTTTCCTTTCTTTTGTTGCCGATGATGTCATCAAACTTTTGACTTGTATATATAAGACCTAGCATGTTTTTGTATTTTCACTTGTCTGATGATAACTTTGAAATAAAATCGAAATATTACAATTTTCACTATAGTTTCACTTGTTTCACTCATATCTTGAGATTTCAGGATGGCATTATTCTTCGGAATATGTTTTATTCTATCAGATTACATTTCGACTTTATTGCAAAGTCACCATCAGACCAGGTAATCATGATGACTTTAAAATCGCTTGGTCTGATGGTGACTTTGGAATAAGATTGAATTATAACCATTTAATCCATATCTTGGATTTTTTTAAATGTCTATTTTTGGATTGTTTTTTTTCAGATCAAGATGATGCTGATGACGACAATGACACGGGTGCCGAACTGGAGGTAAGGTGAAACAGTAACTATACTGAAACGACAGGAAAAAAAGCTGATATGACTAATAAATAAAATAAGTTTTGCTTTAAAGTCTTAATCAAACAAAAACGCAGTAGTGAATAAACAATTCAACTTATTATTTATGCATCCTAACCCTAGCTGTTACTAATCTATGTTACTAACACCCGTTCCGGTACCATCAGATCAACTGGAATCCTTGCTTCTCTTCCAAACATCAAGGAATGAGGAGAATAACCAGTCGAGCTGTGAACTGTCGATCGATAAGCCAATAATGCCTGCATGGGGAATCCAGATGTCCCAGTCATTTTGCTGATCAGTTACTAGCTTAGAAAGCATACTCTTAAGAGTGCGGTTCATTCTTCCACCAGTCCATCGCTTTATGGGTGGTGTGGAGTTGTTCGCGTCTTCTTTATTCCAAGAATATCGGTCATTTCTTTGAAAATTTTACTTTCAAAGTTTTTGCCTTGATCGGTATGTAGCTTCTGCATGACACCGTATCGACATACACACTGTCCACCAATTTCTGAGCGATTGTACGCGCTTCTTGATTTGGAATTGTGTATGCTTCTGGCCACCTAGTGAAGTAATCAACGACCACTAATATGAAACGATTACCACTTGTAGTACTAGGAAGTGGTCCCACGACATCTATCGCGACCCGTTCCATTGGATATCTCGAATCTCCAAGCACAACTGGTGCTCGAACTTTCCTTGACGGGGGATTTAACGGGGGGATTTAACGGGGGACTAACAAGTACAATGTTTGATACATACCCCTTAGAGCACTTATAGCCAACACTAAACATAAATTAGTAGTCACAATATATATTTCTTATATTAAACCTTGTTTGGAGGAATAGAGAGAGTTTTAAACAGTCCAAACGGCGGAATCGGCTAAGATAACTACTAAGGCGTAGCTCGAATATTATTTGAATAATATGGAGACTTTGAATATTATATCAGTTCGAACCTAAATGATCAAACAGTCTTTTACACGTTTGCTGAGAAATAAGTTTTGACACTTTTGGAGAATATTAGTTTATCTGACTCTAGTTTGTAGAATCAGTTTGGGGAACTATGAAAAAAAACCTACGATACAAGCGTTGAAAAGTTTGTGACCATTCTGGGGTCATTAAGGGGATCAAAGACCAAAAAGAGCACGCGTATTTTGCATAAGACAGAATTTAAAGCAATCAGTTTAAAATATTTATTTAGGCTTTGGTTTAAACTTATACATATCAAAAAAAGACATGTGTACTTGCGTAAGGTACAGAATTTAAAATAGTTTATTGAGAAATATATCTTTACACAAATAAACTCTTGATTATTTAATGATCTATCGGTAACACTGGCATATGGACATACAGTACTTCTTATAATCCGAAGGCATAAGTCAAGAACCTTGAATTCTGTACCACAAACATTACATATCAGATTTCGATTAACACAATTGTTAAAATATTTCCACAAACACTTAGGACACTCAATTACATGTGTAAAATTAACAGGATTCTAACAATGTTCGCAATCAGCAGGTTCATCAATTATAGAATTTTCTGATTCTATTTCGGTGTAATCCTTGTCGTTTTCTGAATCTTCTTCGGAAGAAGTTTCTTCGTTTTCGCTCTCTGATTCTGTTCAGACCAAATCAAAAATTGTAAAATAACTTATCAGCTCTTCTTGCGTCCTAAATACAGAAAACTAAAAACTGTGTAGGGTTTATATGTACTTTAAACCCAGTGAAGCAGAAATACCTACGGGAGGAGGTTTAATATCTTTTGGAAAACGACTTCATATAGACCCAAGTCAAAGTAATTGGAGCTCTCCATGTATCCTTGTGCCGAAACCTGATGCAAGCTATCGTATGTGTACCGATTACCCAAAAGTCAATAATGTGACTAAGTCGGATACATTTCCAATCCCACGAATGGATGATTGTGTCGATAAAATTGGAAAAGCCAAGTATGTAACCAAGTTTGATTTATTAAAAGGATTTTGGCAAGTTCCACTTTCTGATCGTGCCAAGGTCAAGTTAATCTCAGCCTCTTTTACCCCAGAGGGTTTGTTCCAGTACAAAGTCATGCCATTTGGAATGGGGAATTCGCCAGCCACCTTTCAACGTCTCGTTAATAGCGTCATTTCTGGCCTCAAAGTTGCGAAGCGTACATTGAAGATGTCATCATTTACAGCAATACGTGGGGAGAACGTCTAAAGATCATCCGAGAATTTTTCAGGAGGCTCAGCAAGGCAAAACTGACCATCAATTTGATCAAAAGTGAGTTTGGGTGTGCACATGTCACCTGTTTGGGTCATGTTGTTGGTCAGGGTCATATAAAGCCTGTTGATGCCAAGATAAGTGCTATTTCAGAGTTTCCTCGACCTTCATCAAAGAAACAGTTGATGCGTTTCCTGGGTATGGCTGGTTATTACAGAAAGTTCTATCCCAATTTCTCCACTATCACTGAGCCTTTTACTCAGCTACTTAGCAAGAATGCTAAATATATTTGGACAGACCAATGTGAACTGGCGTTTGAAAACCTTAAAGCCATGTTGAAAAGTGCTCCCGTTCTGTCAGCTCCAGATTTCAACCATCCATTTAAGTTAGCTGTGGATGCAAGTGATGTAGCTGCTGGTGCTGTTTTGGTCCAAGAAGATGAAGACGGGATTGACCATTCGGTGTGCTATTTTTCTAAAAAGTTCAACAAACACCAGATAAACTATTCGACAATAGAAAAGGATGTTTAGCTCTGGTTTTCGCTTTACAGCATTTCGAAGTTTATGTCTCTTCCTCAAGTCTGCCGATCATTGTATTCAGTGATCATAATCCTTTGGTGTTCCTCCACAAGCTCAAGAACAAGAATCAACGCCTATTGCGATGGAGTCTAATTTTACAAGAATATAACTTGGAAATCAGACATATTAAAGGAAAAGACAATTTGATTGCGGACTGTCTTTCTAGGCCATAGACACGGTCAAACATTTTATATTCCAAAAAAGAAAGTTCTATCAAACTTCCTTTTTTTTTCTTTAAGAGGGAGGGTGTTACGGATTTGCCTATCCTAAGACAGTTAATTAACTAGACGTTATTTGATCACTGTGTAACCAATTAGTAAATACTTGTGACTTGGCATGAGTCAGCTATGATGTCATTTAGTAATTACGTAAATATATTATATATAGAATGAAGTATGTTACTATAATTATATACTCTAGAAACTATATAAGCAGCCAACGAACATTTCTCAGGCATGCATATGTACGAGAGTCACTCTAAAAACACACCTAAGATGTGTAAAACTACACACCTTTGTCACAAAAGCCGTGTAATTTTACACACCTTGGTGTGGTGTGTATTTTTACACACATTGGTGTGTTTTTATACACCAATGTGTATAATTATAGGAAAATACGAGTGTAGAATATATACAATTTGAGACCACAAAAATATATACATTTCAAGTTAGTCCGTTTCAAGTTAGGCCATTTCAAGTTAGGCTATTTCACATTAGGCCATTTCAAGTTAGGCTATTTCAAGTTAGGCTATTTCAAGTTACGAAGGGCCTTCGCTCGAAACGTTAGATTGCTACGTTCTCTGTTTCGGCAGTATATCTAACCTAAGTTACTATATTTCAAGTTAGGCTATTTCACATTAGGCCATTTTAACTTAGGCTATTTCAAGTTAGGCCATTTCACATTAGGCCATTTCAAGTTAGGCTGTTTCACATTAGGCCATTTCACATTAGGCCATTTCAAGTTAAGCTATTTCACATTAGGCCATTTCAAGTTAGGCTATTTCAAGTTAGGCCATTTCACATTAGGCCATTTCAAGTTAGGCTATTTCAAGTTAGGCTATTTCAAGTTAGGCTATTTCAAGTTAGGCTATTTCAAGTTAGGCCATTTCAAGTTAGGCTATTTCACATTAGGCTATTTCAAGTTAGGCTATTTCAAGTTAGGCTATTTCAAGTTAGGATATTTCAAGTTAGGCTATTTCACATTAGGCCATTTCACATTAGGCCATTTCAAGTTAGGCTATTTCAAGTTAGACCATTTCACATTAGGCCATTTCAAGTTAGGCTATTTCAAGTTAGGCTATTTCAAGTTAGGATATTTCAAGTTAGGCTATTTCACATTAGGCCATTTCACATTAGGCCATTTCAAGTTAGGCTATTTCAAGTTAGGCTATTTCAAGTTAGGCTATTTCAAGTTAGGCCGTTTCACATTAGGCCATTTCACATTAGGCTATTTCAAGTTAGGCTATTTCACATTAGGCCATTTCACATTAGGCCATTTCAAGTTAGGCTATTTCAAGTTAGGCCATTTCACATTAGGCCATTTCAAGTTAGGCTATTTCAAGTTAGGCCATTTCAAGTTAGGCTATTTCAAGTTAGGCTATTTCAAGTTAGGCCATTTCACATTAGGCCATTTCACATTAGGCCATTTGAAGTTAGGCTATTTCACATTAGGCCATTTCACATTAGGCTATTTCAAGTTAGGCCATTTCACATTAGGCTATTTCAAGTTAGGCCTTTTCACATTAGGCCATTTCAGTAGATGACCCCCCCCCCCCCCCCCATATAGGGACCAAAGGGATGCCGCATCATTAATATTCACCGTGACTCACGGATGACTCTCGGATGACTCACGCATGACGAACGCATGACGAACGCATGACGAACGCATGACGAACGTGACATGATTGGGCAAGACTCAGGGATACCTACAATCCTGGCCAAAATTAACTCGGACAGTCGCGTAAAACGAACTTAAGCGCATCAATTCTAAGATTATGTTCAAATAACATCGCCCCCCACTACCCCCGTTCAATGTTGGTTAGTAAATGAAATGCAAAGTATGTTCAGCGCAAATTGTTATCAACATTGAATGGGGGGAGCGGGGGGAATGATTTTTAGAAGGAAATTTGATATCAGATGTGATTTAAGGCAAGGTGTCCGAATGATTTTGACCAGGATTGTCTGAAAATGCCATTTCGAAACATAGACGTGTTTTTGCTGTTAAAATAGTGCAGGCCATGGTGGCAAATGTTACATGTTTTAATTCGTCAAATAAAGCATGTTTGAGCGTGGTAAAAGATCGTTATGATAGATGTGTTTCGCACTACTTTGCATTTCATATCCACGCACATAACACACGCGTGCCGCAAACGCCCGCACAAAGCACAAACTGGAAAGCGCCATAAATACATTATATATGCCTACGTCACCGACTTCTACAGGCGACGGTAAACACGGTAAACACGGTAAACACGCAAAGTTTACCTCTTTGTCTAACGATTAGCGCATGAAAGAAACAACTACACAACGTTCGTGCTTTTCAGAATGTTCTCCTACTACAAGTGGTTAGATAAAGTAGAAACACAGCCATAATAAACGCGCATGTTAAGAATCCCCACGGTAATCATAGAAAAACAGCGTTTCTTGAATAATTAAGAGTTAGAGGTCATATTTCTTTTATTTAAAGCCATACATATGTTTACCGTCGTATATTTTTCGTTTGTTGCCATTAGTAGTGGTTTACAAGTTGGGAATCAAGTTATATTGTTTTTCTATAACACACACGTTTAATGCACACAATCGTAGCGTTGTTGCGTGCTAAAAGTACCGTGGAAGTGGTTTGTTTAATACCGTCAAAGAGCTAAAAATCGGTTGTTCACCGTCGTCACTAGAACCTGACGTAAGCATATATAATGAGTTTATAACCGCTGTTCACTGTTTGTTTCTTGTCAAGATGATTTTGGCACAAACACGTATTGCGTGCGACGTGCGTAGAGTCGTAGACATTAAATTCAAAGTGGTGCGAACACATCGTTCTTCAGGAATTCTATTAACGGCGCTCAATGATATTGCCAAAATTTGAGCGCTGTTTGTTTTGTTCTACCTCGTAGAATTAAAGTATGTAATGTCTCTCGCCATTCTGCTTTATTTTAACAGCCAAAATACATGTTTCTTTCAAAATAATATTTTCAGACAATCCTGGCCAAATTTAACTTGGACAGTCGCGTAAAACGAACTTAAGCGCATCAATTCTAAGATTATGTTCAAATAACATCGCCTCCCACTACCCCCGTTCAATGTTGGTTAGAAAATGAAATGCAAAGTATGTTCAGCGCAAATTGTTATCAACATTGAATGGGGGGAGCGGGGGGAATGATTTTTAGAAGGAAATTTGATATCAGATGTGATTTAAGGCAAGGTGTCCGAGTGATTTTGACCAGGATTGTAGTGCTCATAAACTACGCGTTCGCCGCCTTCTTGTATACATTCAAAGTCGAAAAACAACAATTGATTGTAACCTCCCTCGCCCCCGTCATCTTCATTCTCGTCTCCCCCAAGTTCCGCCTCATCATCTACTAAATCATTCGTGTCCGATCGCGTTTGATGAGTAGTTTTTCTTTTCTTTGCCGGTTGAATGTAACATTGGTGATCCTCGGGATCTACGTATTGCTGGCATACGGTACATCGAACAAGTCCGCAATTGTGTTTCTCAGGCTGTTCGTTAGCTCTCCTCACCACATGGTTGCAGTGTTGACATTTCACAACGGATGCGCACATTGGTCGCTTATCACCTGCCGCTGCTTTATGCCGATCGAAACATTCCTGGCTCTTGAAAAACCGGCCGCAATCTTCGCAAAATACCCAGTTCGTTATCGGACAGTTTTGTGTATGGCATAACTTGCACGTATCTCCGCAGATATGGTCTTCGATGTTATCATAACCTTTCTTACAGACGTGGCAGTATTTCTTACGAGCGAGGAAAGCTGGCATGCTTGTAATTATGTCATAGTGGTTATCGTGGGAGTAGAGATAAATACGCTTCGGTGCCTCAGAGCCAGAGTAAATTTAAAGAGCATTCAGATGTTCTTTCGAGACAATGTTTATCTGGTAAATCGGTCGGATAGGCTTGAAACTTTTTCACTTCTTCGATACCGCACTGTCCGAGTGGTACGCCGGAATTTTCATGCAGTTCGTGAGCAAGGTTACCTTGTAGTGGTCTCCCTGATTTTCTAATATTCTCATACCTCTCATCGTTATCGACTTTGGCTTTGGCTACGACGATAGCACGACCGAGACAGAGATCGTCTTTGTTCTGAATACGAACTATAGCTCTTTTGTTGGTAAGATACTTATCTAAGTTGGTAATCTTTCGCTTTCTTCCCGTTCCATGCACCGTACGGCATCTCAACATGGATTATAATGACGGTAATGGAATCATCTAACTTAAACGAATCGTTCGACTGAATTACTCTTTCGATTTCGGCTAAGATTCTCTCGACGGTTAATCTCTCACGAGGCATAAATGCTAATGAAATGGGATATTCAAGCTGGGGAGAATGCATAATAAACCTAACTTGATCATACATAGCAATACCATCGGTTACGCGATCGAGTAGGCTTTCAAACACATGATGTAATTGCCTCAGGACATCAGGCAAACCTTGGACTTGTAAATCGCCAAACTGAACACGATAATCAAGACCCGTGGTCTTAAACGTTTTCACGTGTACTTGCTTAACAGATTTTATCGTAAATAACGGAACAGTTTTAGATCTCTTACTTGGTATTGATTCCTTACTTGGTTTAGCGGCTCGTTTTCGGCTTCCTTCTCCGGTCTGGATAGATACCTCGGGTATCGACGGTTCACCAGAGATTTGACAATCAGAGATATCCTCTAGTTCGGTAATAAATGAATCGTCGTTCCAGGGGCGGATTTAGGGTACGTCAAGCACGTCATGCGACGTAGACAAAAATCCCAGACTAATTTATTCATGAATTAATTAGTTGGAAAAAATTTTAAAAAATGATTTAAAATTTGAAAATTTCAAATTTTAAAAATATTCAATTTTGAAAAAAATGTATTTAGCGTATTTAGCGCTATAACGAGGAAAATTGAATAATTATCTGACTCAGCCCCCCTCCTCGGCTGGAGGACACTTAGTCTACTTCATGTAGCCTGAACGAAACTGTTCATACGGTAGGGATAGAGAGGGATTTCATTCACTCCATTTACAAATGTGGATAATTAGACTACGTCAAAATGGCCGTCTACGTCGAAATAACGAGCACTGGTTGGACAAAGACAATAGAGGTACGTCGGAAGTAGTGGGACTACGTCGGAAGTAAAATATTCTGACGTTCTTGGCTTTTGATTGGCTAGCAAAGGATATTTCGACGTACGGACTACGGCAAGAGAGCAAGACTACGGCACAGAATAAATATTGAGCAGAAGGCCCACTCTCGTCGGAACCTTTGAAGTTTATGTCCTCGCGCAGGTCGCCTCGCGCATGTTGGCCGCCATGTTGAAAGCAAGTAAAAGCAGCTCCACTCAACAGTAAACAATATGGCGAAAAGTGCGTTCTGATCGTTTAAATGGCTATAACTCAAAATTTTGGTGGTAATATTTCTTGGGACGGATAGTACATTGAAAGTGAAGGTAAGTAATCAAATTTATTGTGGTAAGGAAGATATTTAACGAAATTTGAACGGGAAATTTACGATTTCATTATCTTGTTAATTGGTCCGGCCGGAGCTACCCGTCCACTTTTGAAGTTGTACTTTCAAGAATAAATAAGTGAGGAAACTATTTAAAAACAGTTTAAATCTAAAGTATAATGATAAAATTACACGTATTGGTTGTTCTATCTTAATCGGACAAGCAATTTTGAAGAATGAAGCAACTCTATAGCTCTCTATTTGGACGGATTGTAGGCAATTATGATTTGACATATATTTGTTGAAGGCTGTCAAACAAGTGCCAGTATTTCTCCAATTTCATTTAATATTTGTAAACGTTGCTGCTGATAAAAAGATTAACCTGAAATATCAGGTCCTTAGTGTTGAAGTCTAGGTATTTTACTTTATTCTACTATAAAATGAACGCATATATAGTTAGCTTGAAATGGCCTACTGTATCTTAATTCTCTAGGTTGGACAGTTCGTCTTGAGTTTTGTTCCCCAAGCTTTTTAAATATTTCATGATTTGTTGCTTAGATGGAGGTTTAGATTATAGATGTGCAACCTTCACATAGTTTCTCTCCTTTTTTTAGCTGAGACAATAGATTTGAAATGAAATCTTAAGAAACAATGAACTGTAGAAAATCAAGAGGGGATTCTTCACAGCACTGGCCACTGACACAGGAATAGTGGCAAATGTTCTTCAGCAGCTTCAGTCATACTGAGTGTAAACATTTTGAACAAAAAACTTTCTACTTACTTCATGTTTAAGAACAAAAAGGTGTTAATTTCATGTCTTTATAATAAATAAAGAATTAATTGGTCTACTGGTTAATTTAATTAATAGGGTGTTGGCCAGTAAAATAATAAAGGACCAGTTACTACTATTTGTCCTGTGGTGGGCAACTGGTAATAATATATTTTCTTAATTTTGCACCTTGTGTACACAGAGCTTGTAACAGTAAAATTTAGTGGTCAAAAGAACTGCCCTTTACCTATTTTGTACTGTATATGTGAAATAAATGTTTAAAACTTATTGGGTTTGGTTAACATTGTAACTTGTTTGCAAAAACGTTTTGTAGTCAGTGGTAAACACAGTCAGGTATATGGGGTATGCAATATGTATATAAATAATGCAAATGCTTAAATGTATCTCAAATGTACAGTACATCCTCTATTATAGGGTGGATGGTTTATACCTAAATTAATCTACATTAAGAATTTGGAACACATTTCCA
Source organism: Paragorgia papillata (assembly GCA_035771165.1). NCBI lineage: Eukaryota > Metazoa > Cnidaria > Anthozoa > Scleralcyonacea > Coralliidae > Paragorgia > Paragorgia papillata. The sequence continues at coordinate 557,822 of JAWNZC010000307.1, read as the reverse complement.
ACAGCTGTCAACATTTTTGCAATTTATCATCTACACTTGACATATTTAAAATAATGCTTTTAAATGAAATGTACACTATGCAAGCCTTTGATACTCTAGTTTTAATATGTACTGCAGTAATATTATATCATCACAATCACAACTGACAACACATATACACTTGAGTAGTTTTAGGTGGTGTTTATTATCAGTTTTTGTTTTTTTAAATCCAGTAATACAACAATACTCAAATAAAGTTCGACTATTAATGGCACTTTAAAAGTGAAACAAGTGAATCAAAAACATGCGAGTTTTATAAAAGTCTCCATCAATTCAGGCATCAAGCTGTGTCTTTTCTGATGGAAGCTTCTGATTTTCATTCAGTAAGTTGTCATGTCCAAATACACACACAATCCAAACAAATTATTTACTAAAATTACAAGAAAAGAACAAAATCAAATCAACATTTCAACAGCTTGTCAAGTGTATCAACTTTCTTTAGCCATGGTAGGTTAATGACAAAAATAAATCTTGTTCAATGTCTTCAATCACAATTCACTTAATACAACAGACAAACAATTGGAGTAAGAACGTTACTAGAAGAAGGTAAACAAACACATAAAGATGGAATTCTGCGGAATTGGTATTTTTACCCATTGAACTGAACCAGACTAAAATACTTCATCAATTTACATGTAACAAATTTGGAGTGAGTGAGCCCTCGTGCGCATATTATAATATCCTTAAAATATTCATAAAAACAAGAGCACGCTTTACACACTGTGCAATTCTCAATTAAAAATATGTAACTGATGTCAAATGATTAAAAACTCTTCATAAAAGTTCTCTGTAATTTGAAATATGTACCGAGATACCGTAGCCGACTGACGTACTTCAGTCATTGAGGAGTAGGCAGGTCATCGCTCAAAAGTAGCTAAATTCCACGCGAAAACGTGTTTGTATGCCTTCTAACCGCAAGTAAATTGGTCGCTTACCTTTCATTTGTAAAATATCAAAGTTAAATGGAAATCGTCCAAAAAGCTTTCCAAATAGAGCCGTTTTGGTGACTCGACTTCGTTTTCCGCCATGTTGTTCCTTGTTGATCCGCTGGAGTTTACTTGCTTTCAACATGGCGGCGTGTGACATGCGCACTAAAAAAGTTAGGACACTTCGTACCCCTGAGTGGGCCTTCTGCTCAATATTTATTCTGTGACTACGGCATAACTAAGCTGCCTGAGCCGGCAGTCAAACTTCTGCTTGAGACTGTCACGGAACTTGTAGAGAATGCTCTACACTACAGAGTGGAAACGATGAATATTTGTTGAAGGCGATCTGTTGCGATTTGACAAAGAAACTCTAATCGTGTGGTTTCCTCGTGGGTCAAGAGTTTTCGGCGCAGATATTTGGCAAGACATTACATCGGGATATCGACGCGCAGGCATATATTCCTCAGTATGCTAAAGCTGTTTGTTGAAAGAAAGTTAAGATACGTTGTATTGCTTTAATAAGGTGAGTGGATACTATCTTATCTTTAGTTCCTCAGACTTGTGCAACCGTGAAAAGCGTAAATTATTTAAATTAGATGGCATATGTAGAGCTCTCGAGTATATTTATGAATAATTCATAATTATTGAGATAATGAGATGTGATAAAGTAATCCATCACTGAATATTATAATTAAATCTTACTGTCGCCGAAAGTTTGTAGCAATTTTAGATCAATAGCAACAGAATGTAAATCATTTTTCCAATTTAAAAAAAATGTAAAAATTCATTTATTAAAAAAAGGCAGCAATTAGGTTTATATATTATTTCATCATATATATATATATATATATATATATATACATATATATAGTATATATGTGAAATAGTAAAATGTACTTTAAACAAAACAATTTTCTAGGCTATATCCGAGCTAGCATATTCATCTCTTCTCTATACCAACAATGTTATATAAGTTAATATGACAGTAAATACCTTCTTGGGCTTATTATGCAACATCGATAATTTAGATGTTGTGTAGTAGGCTCGAGGGGGTATATATTGTCCATAGTTTGTTAATTATTAATGTATACACCAAACAAGCAAATTTTGAATTTTGCTTTCTTGTAGATTCCCCATCACCGTAAATTATTATTTTCTTCTTTCATGTCTATTTGTACTATCTATATTATCTTGCAATGAAATAAAGTATTTATATATACAGTATATATATATATATTTCTGGGGGGGGAAAGAGAAAAAAAAGTACTTGGTAGTTACTAGTTAGTATGTATGAGTATGACTTGGAATGATGTAGAGAGGTGAGCTTCTCTATATGTCCATGAAATGTCCCATGTGGTCTTTTGATACTAAAATGACTTCTAATCAGACAGTCTCTGGCTGGATAGAGGTATTAAGGCAAGTATCTGGTGCCTCAAAGCCAGACAACTCAGGGTAAATAAGGGGTAAAGTATTAGTTAAGATGACTAGGATGATTTAGAGAGGTGAGCTCCTATGTCCATGAAATGTCCTATATGGTCTATTCATAATTCTTCTTCTAATCAGACAGTATCTGGTGCCTCAAAACCAGACAGCTCAGGGTAGATAAGGGGTAAAGTATTAAGTAGTTAAGAATTAAGATGACTAGGATGATGTAGAGAGATAAGCTCCTCTATGCCCATGAAATGTCCTATATGGTCTATTCATAATGCTTCTTCTAATCAGACAGTGTCCGGCTAGTATGTGTTAAGGCTAGTATCTGGTGCCCCAAAACAAGACAGCTTGGCAGCTAAGGGATTGTGGCAAGTGGCTGCAATTGACCTTACAAAATATGTTGGAGCCTTGGCTGTCCATGTTGGATTCACTGTACAACAGTGATTCATAGGCATGCTGATGAGCTCTGACATGGAGCAAAACAGTCCTAAAAAGTTGTCTCCAATAATGATAAAAAAAATACGAAAGCACAAGTCCTTAAAAAATCATAAAATGTTGTATAAAAAACACAAGTTAAAACTGTAAGATTTTGCTAAATAGTCTTGCCAGAATGCAGGAAATGCCATTTCTGGGAACCAAATTTTAAAAATTTTCCGGGGGGGCATGCCCCCGGACCCCCCTAGAAATAATATTTCCGGGTTTTGACGTACTCTGAAAAATTCCTGGATCCGCCCCTGCGTCGTTCCAATCCGTTCTGAAGGATTCGTGTTGCTCGTTCGACCAACCATCCATTAACGAGGGTATCGCCGGTTCGGGGGCCTGACCGCCGGGGATATCGTCCATCTCGGCCATAAACGAATCATCGCTCCAATCTCGCTTGAAGGATTCGCGTTGCTCGTCCGACCAACCATCCATTAACACCGTAGAAATCCCACAACGTTCGTTCTCCAAATCACGCTCCAAGACATTCGACAATATAGTAATACGTTGCAATAAGGCTGCTTCCTTATGCCTATCCTCGAAATCAAACAGCCCTTCCAGCTCCTCAATTTCTTCGACGGTTGTACAACCTTTAATCACATTGATAAGATCAATTGCTGTCAAAGAAACAAAACGTATATTAAACTCTGATAAAATACGCAAATAGTGAACGTCGTCAGGCAATATAAAACGAATAAGTGCAAAACGTCTTACGGTTTTGCGTATCGTTGGCACTCTGAACGTTCGGTTTTCCTCCTTTTTTTTCTTTTTTTATCCGGAGTTTGCATTCGCCGCTTGTATACAAGCACACAAGTTTGACAGATTCACACGTGAATGATTTTCGATAGACGATACTATTATCATTGTTTTGAAAGCAACGTGCAAGCTATCGAGTTGCAAACTCAATTACAAACTATCGTATGATTGGTTAGTTTTAATTAGATTTAGGATGTGTTAGTTAGGGGCGATATCAATCTCGTCCCCAGAGATTTGGCTCTGGGGACGAGATTGGGGCGATATTCAAAAACACCAGGTTTTGAGGCAGGCGATTTTTCCAGTTCCCGCTCTTCCGCCCGCGCGCTCTTCCGCCCGCTTTTTCTCCCCCGCCCGCTTTTTCGCCCGCGCCCGCTTCTTCACCAAGACCCCAACCCCATAAAACCGCCAGCTACGCAGGCTTCTTCTAACCTATAATTGATGAATTTTTAGTTCTTTATTTTGATTGGTCTATATGTATGTAATTAGAATTCCGTTTATTATATATTCTGTAAATTAATATCTTGTAATCATTATCTCTGAAGATGTTGTAGCATAAACAACGAAACACTAGATTAAATATTATGTTTTAATATCCTTGTTTTCATGGCTTTTATTCGTGTTTTGTGCTGGGCACTTATATTTATAATAAGATTACGTTTTCCGCCTGGCGAATCTCTTGCCGATATTCATCAACCTCGTACCCAGGATTTTCGCTCCCGCCCTCCCGAACTCGTTGAGCGAAAACCCTGGCATGGGCTGGTCACGTGCCTCCCAAAAGCGAGGTGGGTCGTTTACACGTTCGTGTTTTCTATCTGACGCCATGTTTTCATCGTGTCTGGATTCCGCTATCAAAAAGAGTATTTATACAAATGTTAATTTAAAGCCAAAGCAAATCACCTGCGTAGAGGTTCTTTTTAATCGAAGAGATACAGTCGCTGTATCGCCTACATGATATGGGAAATCGCTGATTTACATTGATTCCTTCCCTGCTCACTGAGAGAAATTTATACCTGCAGAGGCAATCATGTCGAAGCTCGTCAATCATTCCTTCTGCTGTTTTTAGATATTTTTGCAGTGAGTTACATCGCAAATCTTGATTCTTGAGACACAAGCGGCAGCACGAACTTGGAATTCCCTCACTGTAGAACGTTTTCGTGTATTAAACTGTTTCGACATCAAGCCAGGTCCAGGTGAAGTTGCATTGTTAAATGATACGAAATGATATGTGATATTGTGTCGCGGCAATTTAGTAAACCGAAACTATACGTTTGACGATAACACCACAAGACAATACGTACTTACCATCCCCTCCCTAATAACGGTATTTTAAAACCTGCCAGGGTTTCGCGAGGGCGGGAGAAAAAAGCCAGGGTACGAAGTTGGATATTCATCTTTATAATAGTCTATAAATACCGCAACATGATCGGAGCTGAAAATCGATTCCTGTTTGTGAAGTGATGCCGATCAGGAAAATACCGACCTTTTAACAACATTATATCACTAGTCCACATCAATTTCTCTTTGACTAAATACACAGTAAACTTAGGAGAGCAAAAATTACCCCAAATTTAGGGGTAAACTTTTGTCTTCAGAATCCCCCTCTTATGAGGATAGAAGTCTAGAGGGGGTAAAAATTACCCCTAAGGATAAAGGGTAATTTTTACCCCCATGGATGTATAATTTACCCCTAATTTAGGGGTAAAAGTTTTGTCCTCAGAATCCCCCTCTTATCAGGGGTAAAATTTAAAGGGGAGTAAAAATTACTCCTACGTACGGGGAAAAATTTCCACTCAGTGGAGGGTAAATTTTTGATGGGTAAGAAATAGCTGTGCTCTATTTATTATAATCAGACCAATGAAACAAATTACCTTCAGTTTGGTATTAAATATTGTTGTGAACATGAGAATGCCACTAAACGACCAGGGCAATTTTCGTTCAGTGGATAATCATCACGGTATTATGTTACTTTATGGAGATGTTTATGTTACAGATCATTTCGTTTTGCGATTTTTCGTAAATTAAACTCGCGCCATGCAGCGTGCGTATATGGTTCTATTCTATAGTAACCAATTTGATTATAACTTTGGAATGGTCAGAATCGCAAACAACATCATAGAATAAAACGCCAAGTAATTATTAAGCAACATATATTATTACTTGTTAATTGTTTGATAGTTAAATAATACGCGTATAGTTTAAAGTTTGTGTAATCCTGATATAAATTTTTGCAACCCTATCCTTTTAACTGCTGCTTCTTATATACCCAACAACACACAGTCTATAAAAATAAACGTGTCCTTCCATTTGGCGGGGTAGGCAATGTTAAACACATAATAACTTGCGTGCAACATTAACAACGAGGTGTCTAATGCCATGGCAGGTGCATCGCACAACTTCTCTCCTTCAACACAAAGGGATACCACATCTATTTTGCACAATTCCTCCGCTGCTAAAACAACCAGTCTGGGAAATGTTGATGCCTCCACCAACTCTGATCCTTCATCCAGATCATCCTTTAAACGAAATTAAATAGTATATTGATAATTACTAAAATTCATCATTATCTTCGAAGGAGAAACACTTTATATTTAGAAAACTAGGTTTATCAGTTAAAAATAGGTACGCTTGGGCGTACATGTATCTGCGCTTCATATATTTCAAAATAAATCAAAACCCATCGTAAGAGCTGAGTTCTTCAGCATCTCTTTCTGCTACTGATTTGTCCTAGTCTCTTCTACAGAAACTTTGCGTGGCATCATGAAATAAAGTACAACCTAACATTTTATGGACGGATGGACTAAACACATTCGATAAGCATAGTGGCTACGTGCTTACAAATGGTGATGTAACTAGGAAATTTGATATTGATTTCAAATACATTGAAGAGAACGATATAATTGCAAAACAAATTTGGTAGTCTGTTGAACATGACTAGTAGTCAAGTGTGATCTAAAACAGTTTCCGCACATTGTCGGCCAGCAACTCTCCAAGTCATTGGAACGTTATTGGCTGATTTGTCAATGGTATTGAATTTACTACCATATATAATTAAAGTAAATCAACCATCCAAAGTTGAATTATTGTTGCTTTTTACAGCAGTCACTGCAAATACAGAGGACATGAATACATAATTTTGGTTAATATGGTAATTTTAAATGTTGCTGAAATCTATTTTTATAGTTGCAGCATTAAATATTTTACTTTACCATGCTAGTGAGATTCGTCAGTCGAAGTTGTTTCTTGATATTGTCTATATCAGTTTAAAGTTTTTTCAGATATACTGGTGTACATATGCACTCGTGCATACTCCTTGCGAGCCTCTAATGGTCTGTTATATGCACCAGGGCAGCTCGGGATCTCACGTGACGAGTCAAACAAGGTGCCAGGCTGTGTTGTCCAGGCTGAAATTTGCCCATGTAAACTGTTAACCAAGCTGGCTCGGGTAGCCAGCCTAGCAAGTCAAGCAAGTCAAAGCTCTGTACATGTGAGCTTCACTTCCAATTTATTATACCAACACCCCCATTTATCAAGGACCTTGCCCATAATAAGCAAGAGAGAGAGAGAGAGAAAATAATCTCCCACATCCAATAATCGATGATTTTTACAAAACCTCCTTCAATCAAGGTATAAGTCTGTTATATACATTGACCTCAGGATATATGTTGTTGATTTTTTTTCATGCAGATATATTTCTTAAAAAACACTTACATTCAGAACTTCCACTATTGAGTCTGCAAGCTCTTCCGAGGACTTCGTTCCTCTGCCTTTCAAAAGGGTTGGAAGAAGGATAACTGCACATGTCGTTTCAAAAACTATAAAATATCCAGAAATATATGTGTTAACGTAATGCGACTAGGGAAGCAATCAATTTAAAAGTAGTGAAATAAAAGTAGCGTGCTGCGTAGGCAGTGTTGAAACAACAATCGAAATATAGTAAGGTTAGACATACTACCGAAACAGAGAACGTAGGTGTCTAACGTATCGAGTGAAGGCCCTTCGCCAGAGAGAAACGTAAATAATGTAAACAAACAACGAGCTTATATAAAAAAGATAATCATGTGATGAAAAATTAGCCAATCAGATAAAATTAACAATAACAAATTAATAATGAGATAAGAAAAAATTAGCCAATCAGAGCAAAATAACAATAACAAATCAATAATGAGATGCGAAAGACATTTGCAATTCTCACCGTCGATGATCAAAAAAAGGAGGGGGTGTAAAAAGGATGATTGAGAGTAAAAAAATAGATAAATTAAGTGAAAACACTGCTTATGTCCGCCCTTGCTGAACACAAACAGCATCTTCAGAAGTGTTAAATAAAAGAAATAAATAGATAAATTAACAACGCTTGGTCGATTGTAGCTGCATGGCACTGTGCCAATAATTGTGGACGGCTGTATATTGAATATTGCACACACTGTAAATTTCAAGGGGTAAAATTTACCCCATTTTGGGGGTAAAAGTGCCGAATCACCCCTTTTACGGGGGTAATTTGTTGGAGCAAATTTTTTACCCATCTCGGGGTAAAAAGGTAAAATTTACCCCTGAATAAGGGGTGAAAATATAGGGGGGTAAAATTATCTAGGGGTAAAATCTACCCCCATTTTGGGGGTAACTAATAACGAGGGTAAAATTTACCCCCTTGTAAGGGGTAACTAATAGTGGGGGTAAAAACTCCTCCCTACGTTGGGGGTAACCAGAACTACAAGACAATGTTTTCGAAAATGGCGAATTTTTCCGAAGGAGTGACATGAAGACATAACTACAATTACCGTTAGTATAAAAGCGTATGTAGGCAATTTTTTTCAATTTTCTTGAAGAGTTTTTGTTCACAAGTGTGTATAATAGTTAAAAATTAAGCAGAAGATTGTTTAGCAGATTGAAATAGACCTAAAGTTTACTTCCGTAAGCTTGTAAACACCAGGGTGCATTCCGTGCAAGTCTCACGCCGGAGATTGGCGACGAGGCTCAGAGCTTTACGCCAAGGCAACGCCATATACATTTGAAAATAATGAGTAATAATACGCAAAATAATACGCAAATAATACGCCAAAAGAGGCAAAGTGCTGCTCACATTTGTTTGCATGCCAAGAAGACTGAACAAGTGCGTACGCCAATACGCCAAGATATCAAATTTTGGGTAACTCACGCCAGCACACCAAGCACGAGGACAAATCCACGCCGGAGATATCCGGCATAGCATGTACGGAATGCACCCTGGTGTAAACATCGTCTTTGTGTAAAAGCCCAAAGGTGACTTAAACGCAACCTAACACTGCTTACAAAAATGAAATTACTCTGGATTTGGTTTTGAATGTTGTTGTTTTATATTGGATTAATTGGGGGTAAGTAAAGAAGTATTATTTCCTATATTTTTTGCTCTACGACAATGTCTGTTGAGTTGCTATTGAAATGAATTACTTTGAATGATTTTACACTTTTCTTGTGTCAAAAACAATAGTATTTTTCGCATTGTCTGTGTATCAAAGCTGAGGAAACAAGACTGACCTAAATGGGCTGAACTGACTCTGAATTTAGTTCTTAACGTTGTAACGATTTACTTTTCCCATTTTGCTGGAAATTCGTATATAGGTAAACAAATGTTTGTACATCTTTCTGACCTACAACGGTTAGTGTTTTATAAACTGTTATCGAAATAAATATTTTGTTTTTTCGTCGTATGACAAGGAAACTGACCGGCTATTAACTGATAACATTTTCTATGTGGCAAAACTATTAATGTAAAAAAGCATAAACAAAAATTCACAGGATCTTTGAAATGTTTGGAAATGTTTTTGATCTGTCACACTAGTCAACACAAATGTTTTTTAATGAAACCTTTCAAAAATAATTCTCAAATGTTGTGAAACGTTATAAAATCGTGTGTTAAAAAAAGTAAACATAATATGAACTTAACTGCAGTGTAATATTAAAGAAAAAAACCTGGTTATATATTTTAAATTTTAATACAAAACAAGAAGAGGCAGGTTTGCGCAAGGTACGTTAAGCCCGTAGGGTTAGGGTTAGTACTTGGATGGGTGACCCATTGGGACACCAAGGTTCCACCCTCTGTGTTCGAGGTAAAAACTACCCCCGAATTGCGGAGTAAAAATTACCCCTTTTTTAAATTGATTGAAATTTTACCCCAAAAAAACGGGGCGTTCTGTGGAAGAAAGAATAAAAAAGGCAACATCAATACCGCTGAAAGATCTAAGATCAACAAAAGAGAAATTGGGAGACACGAAAGTTCTTCCACTCGTTGTAGCTAACTCACCACCACCCGAACAACCCACAAATTATCGGAAGGATAAAACAAGACATAAAATTCTGAAATAACTCAGCACCAATGAAAGGTATAATGGACAAAACAAACTTAACAGTAAACCGTCGCCAGCCAAAAAAACTAAAACAGGAATTAACGCGAGCGGAATTCAAATCAGAAGCACCTATCCCAACCATAAGCAAGTGCGGTGAAGCTAGATGCGGCACTTGTAATCTGATAATCACCGGAAATTCAATCAAACTAAAAAACGGGGAAGTTTGGGATACAAGATCTCTATGAACTGCAAGGCAAGAAATATAATATATTTAATTTTATGTACTAAATGTGAATGAAGGCTTTTATATTGGCCAAACCGAAAATCTAAGGAAGAGAGTCACCTTACACAAAGAACAGATCCGTCACGGTGAATACCGACATTTAACAGTTAGCAAACACTTGGCGACATGCAACAACGGACAATTCAAAATGATGCCGATTTACCAATGTAATGCCCGAAATCGACTTCAACGGGAATCGAAAGAAGCAGAAATAATAAAACTGAATCCTGACTTGAACTCTAGTTAACATGTTTTTACCGCCGATATATATATTTTTTTGTAAATAGCGGGCGTAAACAAGACTATAGTACTATTTAGAAATAGCACTAAGTAAGTAAGAGATAAAGCCCGAGAACGAGCGTCCGAGGGCTGTATATCACATACAGCCCGACGTTCGAGGGAGTTTTTTCTTCATTTCTTATCTAATTAGTATTCATAGGGCTGTATGCTATATACAGCCCTCGAAAGAACAAAGAAAATCGACTCAATCATGAAATAATTAGCATTATAAGCCATTGACGTAGGACTTTGTAACATTATATTACTAGTATATAAATAACATACCATTAATCATTATTGTATTAGCACCTGAAGAGCTTATTAAAGTAAAAACGTTTGTGCGAAAAATGTTTTAAAGAAGTGTTTTTTTTATTAGTTATTTTCTTTTGGTTGTCACACAACAACTTTATATACATATATATATATATATATATATATATATATATATATATATATATATATTGTTCCAAGCTACACTGATGAGCTGTTGTACAGTGAAACACCGTGTCTGTAGATTGAACTATGTACGCTCCTTCACTTCGGTGTTGTTGAGCACTCTGCGAAGTTGCCGTGGGTACCTATTAGCGACAATGCAACGCTCACTACCCTTGTGGAAGTTTGAGCACTCTGGGCCCATGCGCACTTCACGCTATCTGAATGTATTTCACCGATGCTGTCCCACATGCGGTTGTCACCGACGATCGCATGTGTATAAGTAATTGATGAAATTCATTCAGATTGTTCCAAGCTACACTGATGAGCTGTTGTACAGTGAAACACCGTGTCTGTAGATTGAACTATGTACGCTCCTTCACTTCGGTGTTGTTGAGCACTCTGCGAAGTTGCCGTGGGTACCTATTAGCGACAATGCAACGCTCACTACCCTTGTGGAAGTTTGAGCACTCTGGGCCCATGCGCACTTCACGCTATCTGAATGTATTTCACCGATGCTGTCCCACATGCGGTTGTCACCGACGATCGCATGTGTATAAGTAATTGATGAAATTCATTCAGATTGTTCCAAGCTACACTGATGAGCTGTTGTACAGTGAAACACCGTGTCTGTAGATTGAACTATATATATATATATATATATATATATAAGTGAGTTATGGTTCACGAAATGTTAGAGTGCTCAATACCATATAGATAGAGCAAAATACAAAGTATAAAGTATAGTTTTACCTTAAAGTCTTCGCTACCAGAGGTTTCACCCTAAACGGGATCATCAGGCGACTGAAAAATATCGGTTAGTGGGCTGCTTAAATGCGTTAGTTGGGGCGTGGGTGTGGGCGTCGAAACGTCCGGCGCATTCATTTGGAGCGTGGGTGTGGGCGTCGAAACGTTGCGCGCATTCCTTTGATTGTTTAGGTTGTTGATCCGAAATCTATTTTTGTGCCGACACGTCGAAACTATTTCTGATCTTTTGTTTAGTAAGAGTTGTTTGTCTGCCTTCATGATGAAAAGTTTTTCGTCCAAACATAAATTGCATCTTTTTGATCCTCCCGTGTAAGAAATTGAGTGTTTTAGTATAGACCAGGTTATGTCGAAACTTTGGTTTTTTTCTTTTAGATTCCAAATGTATTTCGAAAGTTCCGTCTCATTTGAATACTTTTTATTCTGGAAAGATTTAGTATGGTTACGATATCGCTCTTTAAATGTACTTGCTGTCATGCCAATGTATTGCTTGGTGATGTTCGTGTTGCTTATGGAAATAGATGCCTTGTATACAAGGCATCTATTTCCATAAGCAACACGAACATCACCAAGCAATACATTGGCATCTAATTGGAATCTAAAAGAAAAAAACCAAAGTTTCGACATAACCTGGTCTATACTAAAACACTCAATTTCTTACATGGGAGGATCAAAAAGATGCAATTTATGTTTGGACGAAAAACTTTTCATCATGAAGGCAGACAAACAACTCTTACTAAACAAAAGATCAGAAATAGTTTCGACGTGTCGGCACAAAAATAGATTTCGGATCAACAACCTAAACAATCAAAGGAATGCGCGCAACGTTTCGACGCCCACACCCACGCTCCAAATGAATGCGCCGGACGTTTCGACGCCCACACCCACGCCCCAACTAACGCATTTAAGCAGCCCACTAACCGATATTTTTCAGTCGCCTGATGATCCCGTTTAGGGTGAAACCTCTGGTAGCGAAGACTTTAAGGTAAAACTATACTTTATACTTTATATATATATATATATATATATATATATATATATATATATATATATATATATATATATATATATGTACTATTTATAAACCGCGCAGGAGGGCTTTATCGGATATAAAACACGAGGCGATAGCCGAGTGTTTTAGAGCCGATAAAGCCCGTACTGCAAGGTTTTTAAATGGCTTCTAAAAAGAATCACTTCATACGTTCATTGGCGTAGTAATTTTGAAAATTAAGCTTATCTCAGCCGTTAAAAAACCAGCGAGAAACTTAGAGCGAGTCTATATCACATATATAGATCCGATACGCTCATGATTTTTCTTTGTGTTTTCCTCATGAATTATTAATGAATTTTAGAAATATATATATATATATATATATATATATATATATATATATATGAAAATTGTTTGTTTGAAATTAATGAATTTTAGAAATGTATATATATTAATAATTCACAAAGAAAAATCATGAGCGTATCGGATCTATATATGTGATATAGACTCGCTCTAAGTTTCTCGCTGGTTTTTAACGGCTGAGATAAGCTTAATTTTCAAAATTACTACGCCAATGAACGTATGAAGTGATTATTTTTAGAAGCCATTTAAAAACCTTGCAGTACGGGCTTTATCGGCTCTAAAACACTCGGCTATCGCCTCGTGTTTTATATCCGATAAAACCCTCATGCGCGGTTTATAAATAGTACATATATATATATATATATATATATATATATATATATATATATATATATATATATATATATATATATATATATACATATAAACTATTTTCAGATTTCGTCTCCCTTGCTTTTTCTACATGCGTGTAAAATGGACTCCACGCGTGTCGAGATTAGTACCCTCACCGGGCTCCGGGCCTTCGGCCCTACGCCTTGGCTCGGGGATAAATTAACATCTCAAGCATTGCCTCTGTGTGATTATTTCGCCGTCTTAGCTTCTTAGTTCTTACAAAAGTACAAATCCAACTAGCCAACCCCTAGTGAGTCTGCGTGACACGTGACCAGCGCAGACCAAGGCTCTTTTCGCAGCGGTGGGCGGGGGCGTTGGCGAGCGGAGAAAAGACCCTGGGTACGGGATTGTTGAACTTCGGGTGTGAGAATGAGATGAGATCGGCGGCTAGCGCTGTATTTCAGTCTAGGTATGATAGTACATTTCAGGGTACACGTGTTTACTTCTTGTAACCAAATTTGCTTTGCGTTGCATTTACTGAGAGCTGAAACTCTTCAAAAACAGTTTAAATCTAAAGTATAATGATGAAATCGCACGTATTTGCTGTGTTTTTATCGAATTTAACGGGTAATTTAAAAAAAAAAGAAGCAATTTTGTTTGGGTAATTTTGGAAAATTTGACACCATTAACCCGAAGGCGTGAACGGTAGACAAATATACATAACCGCTTTTTTAGGCCAGGTTTCTGGCAAATTCTGGTACTTTAGCCACTTATTAAAAACTAAATTTTCAACATATCTCTTCACCCAATATTCCAGAAAACGTCTGCCGTTGTTGCAGTATCGCACTGCACTGCATTGTACAGCAATTAGCGTTTTGTCTAATACAAACAGCCGCGTCAGCTGAGGAAATCTTCGTATTATAGCGTTTCTTCGGGATGATTACCGGCGATAATGGTTTCCAATTAAGAAACGAATATTCCGGCTCACAGAAAACTGCTTCAAACGACAATTAAAGACGAATTTGACAAAAACCAAAGCGATATACTTCTTGCTCTAGGTACGCCCCAATGGTTTTGCAGCCGTTACGTCATGGCGGAAATCACCCTGAAAGAGTCTATTCTATTGTCATACGCGGAAAACCGCTTAACGCCTGATCATGAGGCGTCTGTGTTTCTCTAAGAATGTCCAGTGCTGCTATTTTCTAGTATCATTTGCGTGGTATACTTCTCATTTAAAGCTTTTTAACCGGTCTTACATTGACAAAATGAAGAAATTTAGGGGTAAATTGGCGACAGTGCACACTTCCGCAGTAATAAAGATGTATATAAGATCAAGTTATTTATACAAATATAGCGTGCATCGTTGTTAAAAACGAATTTGAGAGGCGTACATATGCATTATTTTCTTATTTAAACCCAACATGTCAATTTCCTTACTGAGTTTTGCACAGAAACAGTTTTTTAGTGTACTATAACATTGCTTTAGCTTTTTAGCTTTAAAGTATGGCGCTTAGTTGACTGTTACGACATTTTTTTAACAATATAAGAAAAATAGCTTTTCAGACTGTAGCTTTAAAGTGGGAAGGGTACAGCATCATCCTCGTACCTATGCAGTGAGAAAAACTGCATTGTGGAGTGCACAAGGGTTGTTGCACGTTCCACAGCATGGTTTCTTGTCAATGCCTTGGTAATACAGTAATGCGGTACGCTGGGTTACAACTTTGGAGAGAACACTGTACTTTTCTTGCAGTACCTTACTAAAATCTTAGGTTTGTAACTAATTAAAATGTAATTTATTACATCCGGTTTAGTTTCTTTATTAGTATTGTACGGTTTTTTCTAAGAACTGGAGAAAATATTATAAGATTAATAAACAATGTAAAAATATTATAACGGCCAGTAGTTTAGTGTGTCTGTACACTTTGAGATAATAATTAATGAAGTTTCTTTATTTATAGATAAATGCAAGTAAAAAGAAAGGTAGACCGAAAGGGTCGAAAAATAAGCCTAAGGAGGTTATTGAAAAAAATTGCAGGGTAAGTCACGTGAAGTGTTTATATGTGACACTGTTTATTGTACATGTAAATACATTGTAAATGTAGCTTTTTGTGAAGTGGTATCACAGTCATTAGTGGATGTTCTTTCATGGCCACCTTTGTGACCCAGGGTAAATTCCTGCTCAATGCAGTTAAAAGATTCAAATTTTACCTTGGACACATGTAAGAAGAGTCTTTCCAGTTTGACTCTACCAAACACTGCGAGTTTTCTCTAAGCACTCTAGCTGCTTCCTGCAGTAACACTGGACCAATGAGAGATGGTCTTTACTGGACCTCGATTAGGGAGAACAGTTTAACTGTTTCTTTGTCACATAAGTCTCTCAAGTTTTATGTGTTTTACTCTAAAACTCATTAATAATTCATGAGGAAAATTCAAAAGAAATTAAGGTTTAATCAATGTCTGTTTACCCTGGTACAGAACTGATATCAGTGTCTGCATAGTTAATAGAACATATACATTGGTTTGGAAGCTGTATTGTCTTTCAACATGAAGCATGGTCATGTTGAACTGACAATCGAGTTCCTTATATGGAAGTAAATTCTATGGACACGTAACGATGAAGCACCACAACACGTAAAGGTAAAGGTAAAGGTCTTTAATTAGAATATATCAAACGTGTATCTTTACAATCAAATTACTCCTAAGGATTTTTCAATGTGGCCATGTCGAGGCATATAATCAAAGGCGCTTTAAGCACACAGTTCAGACCACCGATGCAGCTAAGCCCTAGGTGTTGATTTTACGGAGGGAGGAAAACCGGAGAACCCGGCGAAAAACCATCGGAGCACAGGAGAGATCAACTAAACTCTACTCACATGAGTCCCAAGCTCGAGAACGGGGCTGTTCCCAGACGGTCACCCATCCAAGTACTAACCCCGTCTAACCTGGCTTAACTATTGGTGAGAGGCAGCGCCCTAACAGCACACACTATCCGTGACGATAAAGCAACTCACTAATTAACCCGATCTTTGCTATTGCATGACTGCTTCATTATACAGAAAATACAATGCCGTAAAGTTGCACAAATTTCCAGAAACTTGAACAAAAACATAGAACAATCACTTTGGACGAGTTTCCAAACAATGTATATACTATGGTGTCTGTAAATGTGATACAGAACTGTTTAATAAAACATCAGTTCTGTATCACATTAAGAATGCCAAAGTCTCAAAGATCAATATTTTGCTGGCTTTGTAGCGCGGACTATAATTTAATACGACGTGTTTAATTGCTGCCGACCGAAGGGAGGCAGCACACTATTCTTTACCTATGCGTTACTCGTGCTCAGTCTTTTTGCCGAGCTATATATATCTGCGTGTATCAATTTTCGGATCTGGAGATTTGGAGATGTTGGTTCTGAACCCCCCTGACTGCGGCCGTGTAAAAACGCCAGGTAAAAGGCCGGCCTGGCCTTTTATCCGTTTACCTGGCGTTTTTACACGTTTTGCTCGCATAATTTCCTTGTGGTCGAAGCTGCATGTTCAAGACTTAACAAGACAGACGCGGGCTTACTGCAAAATCACAGTGCTATATATAGTACGTGAAGGACATACATACGCAGGTTGTCACATGCATCACAGACAAAAGTCGAAACACAATCCAATTCTCCGATAGAACTACAATGTGAATTTGGAATACACTGACAAAACACGATTGCCTGTATTTAACGTATTTCGACATATGTACACAGCGTTCATACGTTCATATGTTTCAAGTTTTCATGCCCTGCAGATTCCTTGCCGTTTCGGCGCTCAAACTCCACAGGTCAGTGTCAAGCCCTCGGCACAGTTTGACCTCGAGTTTGACATCAATCCACCTTGGCACCTCCTCACGCGTCCGCCATAATCAGGGTTCTGGTAACGCCACACTGCTAACAAATAACCGATTAACAACCTTAAAAACACAAGGCTTTTTAAAACTATTTCTTATTTCTTTTACACCCTTATCTAATTTTGTACCAGGCGGCACTTCCTTGCGATAGTAACTTCTAGTATTATTAATAGTCCGAAAAGCGTATTAGGTTGTTGCGTTTAAAACGATCAAAACTAAAAGATACGTAACAAGTTAACTTGAACGGGGATTTCTTTATCGGACAAGACGTTTGTGACAGCAAGGAAGCAGAAAAATCGATAAGACTCGCCCGCTTTCTTGAAGTCTACTGAAAATACTATTTCTTTAAGTAAACAACACAGCGCATTCAGAAATGCAGACAGATGACAACAAAGGTTCAACATTTCACCTTTGCCTTATTATATATATATATATATATATACATACACAAACGAGCACGTTTGATTTTGTTCACGGAAAGTGCTCATGCAATACCATAAAGGTAGAGCGAATATAGTATAGTTTAAGTGGGCTTACCTCAACATTGCCTACGGGCATGAAACTTTAAGTAGCAATGTATATTCAGTTTTAAGTGAATATCAATATATATAGAGGCCTCTCAACAAAAGTTCAACTTAACATATTTGATTCTTTGAAAGTTTTCATGGCGATAATGTAATATAAGTTGTTTAATGGCTGTCCTTCCTGTGAAATAGTGCGATGTTTTCACTATTTCACAGGAACGACAGCCATTAAACAGCACGTGGTGTGCCCTTTTCGGAGAACATTCTTGATTTTGTTTTCTAATTAATAAAATTAACGTGATACGCCATTGTATTCTTACGTGATTTAATTGATCAGTTGCTTAGTTTATAAATGACGTGAGCCAACAACTTGTTGTCATTGCTCTGATGAAGGCCTGAGTCAACAGGCCGAAAGCTTAGCAAAGAAATATTTTACGTGGTGTTTCCACAAAACTTATTTATATTAATATATTTGATCAATAAAACTTTTTAAATCAAAATAAAATAAAATAAAATACGTTTCCGGGAACAGCCCCTTCTTCAGTTGTGAAGAAGGGGCTGTGCCCCGAAACGTATTTTATTTTATTTTATTTTGATTTAAAAAGTTATCTTGATCAAATAAATATATTTATCATTCCATTTATATTTTCCTTTCTTTTGATTGGCTGAGACCGTCGTACGTCACCTGCAAATAACTGCTCACAAATAATGATCTGCCCATGCGCATTACCTTACAAAATTGTTTTGCTGCAAACAATATTCTGCTCATGCGCGTTACTCGTATATTATTCTCCACTTCTACAAAAATGGCTCGCTTTGCTGAGCTGTCAGAAAACAACTTGACCTGTTTACTGGATGAGAAAAACAGTGAAAACACAAAGAAAGCAACTAAAGTGGCCTTTATTTCGTCAATATATAAATGAAAGAGAATTTGAGGAAGATGAGCTGGTGTCGTCGAAAGCCAAGCTTGCAGCTGTGTTAAGAAAGTTCTACGCTGAAGCAAGAAAAAAGAATGGAGACCTTTACAGCAAAGCTTCATTGGTCGGAATTCGATTTGGTCTACAACGTTTCTTTAGTTCACATAAGATGGATATTATTAAAGATCCAGACTTTGTCGAAGCCAACGCTGTTTATCACGCTGAAATTGCCCAGCTCAAGCGAGAAGGAAAAGCACGAACTCAGCACAAACCACCGATCAACAACGCTGACATTACAAAGCTATACGAAAGCGGCCTGTTCAGCTTATCTCAGCCAGAAACGCTCCAGAACAAGGTTTTCTTCGAGGTGATGCTTTTTTTCTGCAGAAGAGGCCGTCAGAATCTAAGAGAGTTGAAAAAGGAAGATTTCCATGTTGGAACTGACTCGTCTGGTATGAGATATGTTAACAAAGTGAAGTATGAGTTAACAAAGAATCGCCGAGAAAACGACGAAGCTCAAGAAACACAAACTATGTTTGAAACAGGAACTCCTCTATGCCCAGTTGTTTCATTTGAGAAATATATTTCTCATCTGAATTCGAAGAACGAATACTTTTTTCAAAGACCCCAAAAAACAGTTAAAGAGAGCGACAGTGTCTGGTATGACAACATGGTTGTTGGTCAACGCATGTTAGGTGACAAGATGAAGACTTTGTCGATTTCAGCAGAGCTCTCTTATATATATACGAATCACTCCATCAGAGCGACTACCATTACCATACTTGACGAGTGTGGCTACGAAGCCCGGCACATCATGGCAGTCTCGGGTCACAAGAGCGAACGCAGAATCCGTAGTTACGCAGCCCAAACAAGTTTGAGTAAGAAGAAGAAAATGTCGGAGACATTATCCGTCTCTCTGAACGACAACAAACCGAGCGAGCTGGCCATAACGCCGTTGTCGTTGGAAGACCAGAAGTCACCCCATTCAGTCAACGAAGATATTACTCCATCAGCACAGTTAACACCGTGGCATGAAACTTTCCTCCCAGACTCCCAAGAGGAACGTGTTCTAAACGAACTGAATTTCCAGCAATCAACTACCGAGCAAACGGTAAATAATTATTACAACTGTACTTTTAACTTTGCTCACTGAGCCGCCTTACTAAATAATTTATGCGGATTTACAGTCATTGAATAGACTGATTTGAAGATTTCGTTATTGATGTATTTATTTTATAAACTATTTATTGATAAAATAGCTTATTTATTTATTTATTTATTTATTTATTTACGCGTGTATTATTATAAAGTCGCCAGAAGGCAGAATAAAGTTTTCTCTCAATTCAGTGTGCACTTTATTGGCTTTCTTGCCTGATACCGGAAGCTGAAAATCATTCATGGCAAATTCAAGACAGGCGTACTTCACTGTATTAAAAATATATGGAATGATAAAACAATTATTGAACTCGGTTATCACAAAATATCGTGATTTGTCAGTGTCTCGCAGAACAATTATTTGCCTCTGCCTTCGGCATCGGCAAATAATTAATCTGCTCGCCACTGACAAATCACGATATTTTGCTCAACCTCGTCCAATAATTGTTAAATATTTCAAATGATTATTGTGGGACAGTGAACTCGGGTGGAGAGTAATGTTAAGGTGCAACCCATTGAACTATAAGAAGACTGGAACGATAACTCAGGGGGGGATTTTGAAGCCAGTGCCAGTCCCTTTGTAGGTAGCTCCCGTGCTTCAAGTTACTTAATTTTCATCCTCCATATATTTTGTTTGGGACGATAACAAATTACTCCAAAACAACGGATTGAAATACATTGTTTTATACGTATGTTTTTAGAAATAGCATTGGCTTCAATTTGATGTATAGTAGAAGTTTCCTCGTTATTTTAAACTTTTTAAAATGTAGTAAATGTTCGACCATATTTCGCTGGGAAATAACACTAAGAAACTTGTTGTAGTTTTTCTGAGTTTTGAGCTGAAATACTTAATCCTGAACGTTGGGCTATATATGAAACTGAAGCTATTGAAAAATACTATTTGGTATAGAAACTTCAAGACTTTAGCTAAAAGGGAAATAATTAAAAAATATAAAAACAACTACCATTTTGTAACGTTCGGCAAACAAAATGGCAGTTGTTTTTATATTTTTTAAATATTTCCCTTTTAGCTAAAGTCTTGAAGTTTCTATATCAAATAGCATTTTTCAATAGCTTCAGTTTCATATACAGCCCAACGTTCAGCGTTAAGTATTTCAGCTCAAAACACAGAAAAACTAACATTTAAAGATTTTTGGCTTCATCCATTCATAGGGGCTGACTTATGGAGTTAGCGTTCCAGTTTACTTAGAGTTCAATGGTGCAACCTCGTCCCCAGGGCCATTTGTAGGGGCTGGGCCAAGATGGCGGCCAAAAACAAAATGGCGGGAACAAATAGCCTAGCCTGGTTCCCTGGCCCAATTTCAAAAGAAATAAGGGTCAGGTAACCACTAATCTCATTCTCGCGTCATCAGGGCTAAATCCACTTATGACGATTGCAGTTTTACTCATAGCCACTAAAAACGCGCGAAAATTTAACCAATAGGAAAGCAGAAGTCTTTAGTGGTTACCTGGCCCATATTCTTTGATTGGGCCAGGGTACCAGGCTACAAATAGCCCTGGTACAGGCTGCGAAAAATGCGCCATCTCATGGCGCATTTTTGACTCGGACCCAGGCTTCACTAAGTTTATCGCGCCTAGTCAGGCTCAATTTTTTCTGAATATTTAGTTCAGCTTGACTGACCCAAACTGAAAACAATCAAAACATTCATTTCCAAAGACATTGTCGAATTATTAAAATAAATACACTTTTAATAAATATCTGTAAATGCTTATTATTTATCATTTGCTTCACCGTTGTACCAAATTCGCAAGAAACTGGATTGCCGTTGTCTGGTCGGGCCGCCTTGTTTTCGTGAGTTTTCGGTGGATTCAATTCAGCGTTTTGAAAAACATTTAGGCTTCGTTTAGTCGAGAATTCTTCTTTGAAAAAAGCCTGCTTCTCAATGGCCAAACACGTAAATTCTGCCCTGTTGTGTACTTTACTTTCGCAGCCAAAATACTTTTTGACTTTCTTCACAAAGTCTTTCGCCCGATTTAGAAAACACACTGAATTGCCGTCTCATGGACTTCGTTGTATGGCAGCCAGGGCACAGAGACGACACGACTCACCATTGCATATTCTTCCGACGTTTTTACGGGTGTTTCGCCAGTTTTCCTCACATTTTCATTCATTTTGAAGTTGTTTTTCAGTTAACAGCCGGCAATTCTCGTATAAACACTTATTTAATATATTTGAGCCCTAAAAACAAATGCCCGCGAGTTAGCCTGCCGCCCGCCTTGTTTCCGCCAATCAGAATACCTAAAACATCCAATGTTATCTCGACCAATCAAATGTGGTGATAGCTCAGCCTGTACCAGGGCTATTTGTTCCCGCCATTTTGTTTTTGGCCGCCATCTTGGCCCAGCCCCTACAAATGGCCCTGGGGACGAGGTTGGTTAAGGTGTTACTCCGAGTGACGAACCATACTGGACAAGTAGAGAAAACTCTACTACTTGGCCCGGCTGGGATTCGAACCCGCGACCTTTGGTTTACTAGTCCGATGCTCTACCAACTGAGCTACAGGTCAAGTTGGGAGCTGAAGGTCGAATGATAGTACTTAGGCTATTTGATATTTCGAAACAGACTAGTTTCTTCAATATCTAGACAACAGTATTTATACATGACGATTTCGAATGATTAGTGTGGAACAGTAAACTCGGGTGGAGTTCTTGACTTGTAGCTCAGTTGGTGGTTTGATAAAGAAAGGGTAGATAAGGAAGATAAAGGGAAGATAAGAGGAAGATAAAAGGAAGATAAGGAAGATAAAAGGAAGATAAAGAAGATAAGAGGAAGAATAAGAGGAAGATAAAGGGAAGATAAGGAAGAGAAGAGGAGGATAAGGAAGATAAGAGGAAAATAAGAGGAAGTTAAGGAAGATAAGGGGAAGATAAGGAAGTTAAAGGGAAGATAAGGAAGATAAGCGGAAGATAAGAGGAAGATAAGGAAGGTAAGAGGAATATAAGAGAAAGATAAGGAAGATAAAGTAAGACAATTAAGTCAAGGGGAAGATAAGAGATTTATTTTACGGGGAAGACAGCACAACAAGTATTTCATTGTAGTCTTTACTGTTTTGGTGGTTCTTAAAACAACCGTTTTGTATTGTTCTTGTATTTACGACGGACGATCTGTCAACCATCTCCCAAAAGCTTCCACTTCCACTTTGGCACAATGATGGTACGCATTCACCTCTGTGTGATTTCCACACGTCTGTAGCCATGTCAAGGCCCCAAATAAATGTTCGGCTTTTGAACAGCCAAAACATTCTAAGTTGACGGACGGAATCCCCAATTTAGAAAGTAAATCTCGTTCGAAATGCCCGCCTCTGTACGCTACTATCAACTCTTTATTATTTCGAACTTGGTGATAAAACTCGCCTACGATATTCTCGAGGTTACTAATGGAATAGCTTTAGTGCCTGGTGGTACGCCTATAGGGAGTTCGTGAATATTCTTTCTCACGAAAATACAGCTCTTCCGATCTCGCTCGTCAAGTTTACTCCACAAGATGTTGATATCAAAGAGGAAGGAAGAACCTTCGTCTTTTCCGATTTTGAGGATGCCCAGTTCTTTGCAAAATAACTTTTTTCCGATTACAAATCCGTCCATATCGATCATGGCCACTATATTATCCAGAGAAATTGTGATTTCATGTCCTATTATCCTGTTACTCCGTTCGCAACGCGTAAGTAGTAATACCCCCACTATGGAGACCAAAGGGATGCCGCCTCATTAAATATTCAACTTATTATTTATTCATTCTCAGGCTCCTTTGGGACCTCCAAACCCTAACCTCATTATTTATGCTTACATAATTATTTCTCAGGCTCCTTTGGGACTTCCTAAACCTAACTTTCCCCCTAACCCCAGCTTTTATCCAACCCCCCTGGTATTCACTACGTCATAGCGACTTATTATTTATGCATACGTCATTATTTCTCAGGCTCCTTTAGGACCCCCAAACCCCCTGGTTTTCACTACCTCATACCGACTTATTATTTATGCATACGTCATAACCGATAGCTCTCCGACTGATTTCCGAAGTTACGTCATTATCAAAAGGCATTCGACTTATACTCCTTATAAGTAATAGTAATTACCTTTTCATTTATACACTTAACTCAAACGCCAGTTAGCACTTGTGGAACATGTAAGGATACAGAGCATGCGTACAGTAAACTTTAACAAAATAGACGTTCTTTACAAGGAACGAGAGAGAAATTGACAGAGACACTTTATATTTTTATCTGAAACCTTGTTTGGAGGAATATAGAGAGTTTGTAGCAATTTAAATGTCTGAATCTGCTAAGATAACTTAACTCGAATATTATCTGAATAAGCTATGAATATTATATTAGGGTTAGAACCTAAATGGTCAACCACAGTAAGTCATCCTAGAATCATTGCGAGCTAAACCCTTGTTTATGAGTGAAGGAAGATAGAATGAAGAATCACTTTGAGAAGCTGAACTTAAGATACGTACGAATCAATCTGAAAAGCCGTGAGCTCAGAAAAAACGTATTGGCACATAGCAATGAAAAGCTTATATATGAATATTATACTAGATATTTGGTTCGCTTTTATGGTGTTTATACGTATAGGAACTGTATGGAGCTAAAAAGAGTCGCCTTGAATGGTAGCGGATCGTTATTATAAACTTAGAAGAACATTATTCGACAGCATATTTGACCAAGCACTTTGAAAAATTACAGAGATTAGTTAAATAATTCGTCGCTATGATTTAGTATGTTATAAGATTCTCGCACGTGCAGAACACAAAAGGGAAAAGTCATTAAAGTTACTAATGGCTAAAACATAGCCAGATTTGCATATAAGTAGAATATTTAATTCATTTTAGGGGATGTCATGAGTTGTGTGTGGATAATAAGGGGTATTAATGTGTGGGCATGTTCAGGCCAAAAGATGATTAGCGGGGGCGTTACCATGGAGAATGTACAGCTTCGCGTCGCCTCATAAGACAGAATTCAAAGTACTCAGTTTAAAATATTTATTTAGGCTTTGGTTTAAACTTACACATATCAAAACAAATTACCGTTACATATAAATAGTTCACACCGAGCATCTAGTAAGGTCTGCTTCTTAGATTATATTTAGGTGTTTTTATTTTAAAAGTAGAATGATAATCTTTCTTGTCTTCTGATGAAAATTGGGACACATCTTCTTTTGTCATGGGTAAATATTTTGATCTAGTCATCAATAGATGATGTTCATACTCTTCTCTATCATCCGGAGTCATCTTTGCCAAGTCTTTCTCTGTCGGGTCGCCCAAACTTTCCCAGTTATGGAAGAAATTATGTTTAAGCGTCGGTTGTTCAACGGTAGGAGGCGGTGTTAGGAAATAGGTTTTAGGTGTAGTAGGGAAACCCCACGGAAGATCGTCAGTTTCTTGCTTTATCTCCGGTGTCAAGTTTGGTGTATTTTTCCGAGGCTGAGTTTCAAGATTATCTATTTTTTTATTTCGGTTCAAAATTATTTTCATTAACTCCATTGGTAATATAAGCCTTGGGACATGCCGTACAGAAACCAATTGAATGTGAAAAAGATAAGGGAGATCCTAAGTTACATAATTTACATTGATTGTTATCCTGATAGAAATCTTTCCATGAACATTTAGGACACTGAAGTAAATACAGAACATGTACAATACTTTGACAGTGTTCACATTCTCCAGTAAGTTCTTCATTTCTCTCCGAGTCCTCTCCACTCCAATGCTCCGCGTCCGAATCTTCTTGTTTTTCGGAGTCAGTTTCTTCGTCTTCGTCTTCGCTTTCTTCGTCTTCGCTTTCGGATTCCGGCCCTTGATGTTCATGACGTGCCAGCATGGTCAAAACTTGAACATTTTCAATGAGACTTTTATCAATTTTCAAATTTGCTATTCCTTTAATAAAAATATCTAAACCAAGGGGCTCGGGAATCTTGGCATCGTATTCTGTAAGACAATATTCTATCAAATCAGTGATATTTGTTCTTGGTATAGTTCTTCCGTTATATACTATTTCCCCTCTTGAATTCCACGTGAGAAGACAATGAGATATCAGCAAACTGTTTAGCAGAGAAGACACTTTCTCTTCATGGATTTCGTAGTGTAAATGTGATATTTTTTGTTGGACGCGATAATTAGCGAGACTTGTTTCTTCCATGATGTTCACGCTTACACTGACTATTGTAGAAACGTTTAGTTCTTTTACACCATTTCTGTGAGTCCTTCTAAAACAGGACCAAGCAACAGGCTTAGAAATCCTTTACCGTTTTGAACCAGTGTTTTCTTTTTTCGTCTAAAACTTCGTCGGGGATCAACCAAAATGTGTAGATCGTCCTGGTAAGGGCTAAGTCTTTCAATCACCTGACGAGGTAGTTGGTAGTGCATTTGCCAAAAATTGTGCGCACACTCGCATATACATCGAACTTGCTCCGGGGTCGCAGACTCCAAAACAGCTCGCTGTTGTATGGGTTTTGAAAGACACAAAAACTGAAGAAATGCCCTCTGTTCGCTGGTAAACATCTCTATCTGACAGTCAGTGTCTAAATGAGGAAATCTCTACCAGAACATGTCTATATATTTTGGATTTGTGACAGATATCCTTGAGGGGTCTGGGACTGCAAATTGGGAAAATAAGGCAGATAAGCGAAAGAGAAGGAAGAGAAGAGAAAGATAAGGAAGATAAGAGGAAGATAAGAAAAAGGGAAGATAAGAAAGATAAGGGAAAGATAAGAGGAAGATAAGAGGAAGATAAAGGGAAGATAAAGAAAAGATAAGAGGAAGATAAGAGGAAGATAAGAGGAAGATAAAGGGAAGATAAAGAAAAGATAAGGAAGATAAGGAAAATAAGAGCAAGATAAGGAAGATAAGAGCAAGGGAAGATAAGAAAGATAAGGGAAAGATAAGAGGAAGATAAGAGGAAGATAAGAGGTAGATAAGAAAGAGAAGAGAAAGATAACAGGAAGATAAGAGGAAGATATAGGGAAGATAGAGAAAAGATAAGAAAGATAAAGGGAATATAAATGGAAGATAAGAGGAAGATAAGGAAGATAAGAGGAAGATAAAGGGAAGATAAAGAAACGATAAGAGGAAGATAAGAAAGAGAAGAGAAAGATAAGGAAGATAAGAGAAAAGACAAGAAAGATAAAGGAAAGATAAGAGGAAGATAAGAGGAAGTTAAGAGGAAGATAAGAGGAAGATAAAGGAAAGATAAAGGGAAGATAAAGAAAAGATAAGGAAGATAAGGAAAATAAGAGCAAGATAAAGGGAAGATAAAGGGAAGATAAGGGAAAGATATGAGGTAGATAAGGAAGAGGAAGATAAGAGGAAGATAAGAGGAAGATAAAGGGTAGATAAGAGGGGAAATAATTGATATAAATTGTCCGAATATACTTTGAAACAATCATTTTACTCCTAATCGTCAAAGAGTCAACATGTCGTACATCTGTAGCACTTGCGGAAAAACGTTTTCGACAAGAGGCAATCTTCAACGTCATATTAAAAATTTCCATCAGGAAAGTAATACCGGGCATGTTTCCCCTGTTATCAATGGATCTACAGTCATGCAGCATCCTTTTACATGCATTGTTGCAGGGTGTACTCAGAGCGGCAAAACCGTATGGGTGAAGACACTTCTGGAAAACGCCAAAACTACGATTAATCCTCCTCCCGAACGCATCATTTGGTGCTATGGACAATGGCAGCCCATGTACCTTGAGATGATCAAAACAATACCAGGCATCGAATTCTACGACGGTATACCTTCCGACATTGACTCGGATGATTTTCTTGAAGTCTCTCAACGTAACCTGATCGTCCTCGATGATCTTATGGCTCAATCAGGGGGAGATAAACGTATTGCTAGTCTATTTACTAAAGGTAGTCATCACCGGAATTTGTCTATCATCTATATTGTTCAAAATATTTTCCATCAAGGCAAAGAAACCAGAAACATTAGCCTCAACGCACACTATATCTTACTCTTCAAGTCTCCGAGGGATAAACAGCAAATTTCTGTCTTGGCTCGACAGGTGAACCCTGGTCATGTTCAGGAATTTATGAAGAGTTACGAGAAAGCAACAAGCCGCCCTCATGGTTATCGTATGCTAGATCTAAAGCCTACAACGGATGACGATCATCGTCTCAAGACCAATGTTCTACCTGGAGAATGTAACTCCACCCTGCAGCAGCAGCAACTTGGTAGTTTCATAAAAAAGCAATCTTATCAGCAACCTCCGATCATTAACGCCATGTACAATACAGAACAAAAAATGCAAGATATTGTACAAGCGCCACAGTTAACAACAGAAGAAAAGAGCATACTCTACTCCAATCAGCTCGGACGTTTTCTAACGTTTCAAAATCAACTGCAGAATCAGCTTCAACCTCTAACTAATCCTCAAACTCAGCCTCGGAAAAATACACCAAACTTGACACCGGAGATAAAGCAAGAAACTGACGATCTTCCGTGGGGTTTCCCTGCTACACCTAAAACCTATTTCCTAACACCGCCTCCTACCGTTGAACAACCGACGCTTAAACATAATTTCTTCCATAACTGGGAAAGTTTGGGCGACCCGACAGAGAAAGACTTGGCAAAGATGACTCCGGATGATAGAGAAGAGTATGAACATCATCTATTGATGACTAGATCAAAATATTTACCCATGACAAAAGAAGATGTGTCCCAATTATCATCAGAAGACAAGAAAGATTATCATTCTACTTTTAAAATAAAAACACCTAAATATAATCTAAGAAGCAGACCTTACTAGATGCTCGGTGTGAACTATTTATATGTAACGGTAATTTGTTTTGATATGTGTAAGTTTAAACCAAAGCCTAAATAAATATTTTAAACTGAGTACTTTGAATTCTGTCTTATGAGGCGACGCGAAGCTGTACATTCTCCATGGTAACGCCCCCGCTAATCATCTTTTGGCCTGAACATGCCCACACATTAATACCCCTTATTATCCACACACAACTCATGACATCCCCTAAAATGAATTAAATATTCTCCTTATATGCAAATCTGGCTATGTTTTAGCCATTAGTAACTTTAATGACTTTTCCCTTTTGTGTTCTGCACGTGCGAGAATCTTATAACATACTAAATCATAGCGACGAATTATTTAACCAAGCTTTGTAATTTTTCAAAGTGCTTGGTCAAGGATGCTGTCGAATAATGTTCTTCTAAGTTTACAATAACGATTCGCTACCATTCAAGGCGACTCTTTTTAACTTCATACGGTTCCTATACGTATAAACATCACAAAAGCGAACCAAATATCTAATATAATATTCATATATAAGCTTTTCATTGCTATGTGCGAATATGTTTTTTCTGAGCTCACGGCTTTTCGGATTGATTCGTACATATCTTAAGTTCAGCTTCTCAAAGTGATTCTTCGTTCTATCTTCCTGCACTTATAAACGAGGGTTTAGTTAGGAATGATTCTAGGATGATTTATTCTGTTAGTTTCTAACCCTAATATAATATTCATAGCTTATTCAGATAATATTCGAGTTAAGTTATCTTAGCAGATTCAGACATTTAAATTGCTACAAACTCTCTATATTCCTCCAAACAAGGTTTCAGATAAAAATATAAAGTGTCTCTGTCAATTTCTCTCTCGTTCCTTGTAAAGAACGTCTATTTTGTTAAAGTTTACTGTACGCATGCTCTGTATCCTTACATGTTCCACAAGTGCTAACTGGCGTTTGAGTTAAGTGTATAAATGAAAAGGTAATTACTATTACTTATAAGGAGTATAAGTCGAATGCCTTTTGATAATGACGTAACTTCGGAAATCAGTCGGAGAGCTATCGGTTATGACGTATGCATAAATAATAAGTCGGTATGACGTAGTGAAAACCAGGGGTGTTCCGGAACACTAGGGTTAGGGGGTTCCGGAAGAGCGCTAGGTTATGACGTAGTGAAAACAAGGGGGTTCCGGAACACTAGGGTTAGGTAGGGGGTTCCGGAAGAGCGCTAGGTTATGACGTAGTGAATACCGGGAGGTTGCGTGACAGTTAGGTTTGTTTGGGGGGAAGTTAGGGTCAGAAGGGCCCAAAGGAGTATGAGAATGAATAAGTGTGACGTAGAAGAAAACCGGGGGGTTGATTGTCAGTTAGAGTTAGGGGGTCCTACAGGAGCACGAGACATAATGAGATTAGGGTTAGAGGGTCGCAAAGGAGCATGAGAATGAATAATTAAAAAATGAATATTTAATGAGGCGGCATCCCTTTGGTCTCCATAGTGGGGGGTATTACTACTCGCGTACGTCATGCGTGACGCACGCTGAATATTAATGAGCGGCATCCCTTTGTTTAAAAAATATTCACAAACTTCCCAAGGCTTGTACGAGGGTCCTGAAAAAAAAAATCCCATTCCCATGCAGTGATAAAAAAACATGAAAATCCCAATTCCCAGCGCTAAAAATTAGCAAATCCCAGTTCCCATTTTACCCTCTTGTATGGTACGTTTTTTCTCATGGTTCCCCAAACTGATTCTACAAACCGAGTTAGATAAACTATAACTTTCCAAAATTGTCAGAACTCAGCAAACGTGTAAAAGACTGTTTGGTCACTTTATTGATGGTAATAAAGTGATTTTGAGAGAACAATCTAGACGGCGCGTACAAGCAAACTGTCAGACAAAAAGTATTTATTACGCACAATAGGCGCTCTCCACTTTCCTTCGCCTTCGCTACATATTATTATCTTTGGGTAGACAGTGATTTAGTATCATGTAAATAGTATATTCAACGGCAATAAATAACGACACAGTAAGGCATAGATTTAGTCCTGTCTGTATCTATTTGTCTTTAGCGCACTGACTCATTTATACGAACAGTCAGGCTTAGCGCTAAAATGTAGCGGCAAGAATTCTTCTGTGAAACGGTTAAACGAAAAATAATTTAAGGTTAGAATGGGATTTCTGGTTTTAGACAGAGGTCGACAGGAGATATGCATAAACCAGACATTCGTTGCATCCATATTCCAATATGATAGCCTAGATCATGTCCTAATAGTGAACCTGCACAATCCAACGAGAACGAACGAATAACCTTATTAACTGAACGACTCAGTCATCCAGACTCGTACGGACTCGCTTTCCTATTGGTTACTGAGGCTCTTTGAAACAATGCTGTCATTGCACCTTTACACATGCATGTAAACTGTGTGGAAGTGTGTTTATTTATAATGCAGGACTAAGTTTTGAGCTTGATTGATGGCGCGATCAAATGATCATTGTGGTATTGTTTAACAACCGTGGTACTCGTAAGTCGTAAACAATATATAAAACATGGACAACGAGGGCATACAGTTAAAAGCAATATAACGTTTTCAATTTAACACCCCAGTAACGCCCTAGTGACTGCTAAACGGATTGTACTGTAGTTAGAATCTGTATTGGACTCAAAGCAACAATCATCATCTTTCGGTTGGCGTTGAATGAAGAAAGAGCATTGCGCTATAGGTACTATAAGAAGTATTCATTCGCTATTTTTTGCAAGAATAGTTCTTTTGTTTGAAAGACGTCGTCGTTGAGGTGATCTTAAATCCCTAATGATTAACTACAAGTGTTGAGTCAAATACGTTGAAGTTTTTAGTGCTCTTGTGGCAATACCCTTGGTCATATCTCAACTCTGACATATAATAAATTGAAATATGCCTGAAATGAAGAAAAAAACACACACTCCGCCAAAATTACAGGAAGATGACTCCGCTTCACACAAATTATAAAGGTAATACGCAACTCACAGATATATTAGCTGTTTCAAATATTTGCTCCAATCTCCCGTTATTCTGTCAATTTTATTTCCTTCGAGCATTCTACGAAAGACGAAAACAGTATGTGAAAACACAATGGCATTGTCCTCTGCCATTTCTGTGATAAGCAAGTTGTTGTTTCGCTCAGGAAATAAACTAAGAATAATTCTTTATAGTAGCCATATCTCAACTATGGATGACAGAGACATCGAGGCTGATCAACAATACGATGACACCTTTACCACCTCTACTAGCTACCTTGGATCTCTGTTCCATTCTTAACCGGCATCCTAAACATTTGAAAATCATGCACTTAAACACCCAGAGTATGGTCTCCACGTTTAATGAATTTTTACTGACTGTATCTCGGTATCCTTTTGATGTCCTTACCTTAAGTGAAACTTGGCTAAAAGATAATCTCTACTTATTGGAATATATGTCTCTATATCCGGATATTCGGCTGTTTTTCGCAATCGCGATGGTATAAGAGGCGGAGGTGTAGGTGCTTACATTCATGATTCACTAAACTTCAAGCGCAGAGTGGCTATCGAAAAGTTACAACCCGATTTCGAGCATCTCTGGCTTGAGTTTCCAGGAAGAAACATACACAGCAAGATCCTCGTTGGTGTTTTTTACCGTTCAACTCGTATCCTTAACACTCAAGATTGGTTTGATCGAATGGAGTCTCTACTTGGTTATATAGGCGCAACTTGGGATGGTCTATTACTGATCACTGTGGACATGAATATCGATATGTTATCACCAACTAATGCTACTACGAAAGAATATCAATCACTCCTGGATATGTTCAATCTCCATCAGATGATTACAGAACCAACAAGAACCGTCAACAAGGTATTTTTGTTGACCTTATAAGAAAGCCTTTGCATGACACCGTTGATCGTAAAATCCTTTTAAATAAACTTAATTTTTATGGTATCCGGGGAATTACCCTTGCTTGACTGGCAAGTTACCTCTCAAATAGGTGAGCAAAAGAAAGCTGTTCGTGTCATTACTTACTCAGCTCCACGAGCTCACACACCTCTTTTTCTTAAACTTAATATTTTCCCTATTTCATCCATCTACAAGTTTCAGATCTCCTGTTTTACGTTTTCTCGCATTAACAAATTATTGCCAGCTCCTCTATCTTCTCTCTTCCAACTTAATTTTGAATGCCACGATCACTTCAACCACTCTAGGTCAAATTTACACAAAACATTTGCAAGATACCAATTTGCAATTCGCTCCCAAGCACCTTCTATTTGGAACAGTATAACACTCTTCGTTCGAAATTCTTTAAACGTCTCCAATTTTAGACGGAAATTAAAATCATATTATTTGGAACAATAGGGCTTTAATTGTTATTATGAAATTAATTAATAATTCATGACGAAAATTCAAAAGAAATGAATGTTTAATCAGCATCTTTAAATACGGATAAAACATTGATTAATAAAACATCAATGTTTTATCAAAGTTAATAGGCACTAGTGGCTCAAATTCAGCTTTTTCTGAGTTAAAATGATCTTATTTAACCTTTTCTACGACTCTTAAACAAAGTGTTCATCATTTACACTTACAATTTGATAAGTAAGTTAAAATATTCGCGTCCGATCTTTATGGGCATCTACAATGGCTCGCCTTCGGCTCGCCATTGTAAATGCCCATAAAGATCAGCCGCTCATATTTTAACTATTACTTATTCTATGTTGACTATAACTGCTAGTAAATTATTCATTGTTGTAAGTCTAATAATATTACTGTATATTATCAAACTTATAGTTTTGATTTTTGTAAATTTAAGTACAGTGAATCAAGTCGAAATTAGATTGTTGCCTCATTCCATTCTTGATTAATTGTACGACTGGAGAAATTGTTGATTGATGTACCTGGATAGGTAAGCCACCATTTGAAGAAATGATACCAACTGTTCCTTGTTTGCAGGTGGTGAGCACTGCTGGACGGCTCTGATCTTGTCCTGGCTGGGTTTCAAGCCTTCCGGTGTGAATAAGTGTCCTTGGAAGTCGAGGGTTGATTTCCCGAACTCGCATTTCTCCTTCCGCAGGGTTAAGTTGCTGTCTTCGATTCGCTGCAGTAGGGTGTTGAGGTTCTTCTTGTGATCCTCCCAGTTATGTCCTCCAACCATAATGTCGTCTCGGTTGTTGAGAACTCGTGGAATCCCCGAGGTGATCTTCGCGATTTCTGCATCGAACAGGTCTTGGCTGTTTACTCCTCCAAACGCCAATTTTTTGTAGCGGTAGTTTCCCCAGGGAGTGGAAAAAGTCATCACCCTTCTCGATTCTTCGTCTAGTGAAAACTGGTGATAGCCGTGGTTCATGTCGGGTTTGCTGAAGACTTTACAGCCCGTGAATTCCCGGATGAAGTCCTCCGTGATCGGTGCTTGGACATGTCGCGTTCGCAGCATGGATTGGTTAACAAGGATCTAAGCAAGGAGATCTAAGCAAGCTCGTATGTCCTTTGGGTTTTTTAGTTTCGGTTGGACCACCAAAGGTGAGCACCAAGTGATTGCTTCGTGCTCAGGGACGTTCTCGATGATGTCGTTTTCCTCGAATTCTTCGATTCTTTTTTCTTGAGTGGTTCGATTAGGAGGTACGGCACTCGTCGAGGTTTCTGCGCAATCGGAGTGGCGTTTTTTTTCAGCGGTAGAGATATCTGGATTTTTTTGCCGTCGCGCATTGCTTTTCCGATGCCTTTGAATCGGCTGTCAAACGACATATTACTATGTCGTTAAGTACGGTGTTATGGCATGTCTCCGTTTTCTTGACCGATTGCTCGTCTTTATTCGGTTCGCGAAGTCCTCCTGTTGCGTCTATGATGAGCATTCCTAATTCTTCGAGCGTTGGTCGGCCAGTCAGTGGTGGAGAGTCAATTTTTCCTTTGACGATTATTGATCTTGCGTGTGTTTGTCTGGTTTGGTTTGAAATTGTTATTTTTGTCTCGCCAATTACCGGTAGCTCTTCTTTAACGGTCTAATTTCACTTTTATCGGTTAATT
Organism: Paragorgia papillata; assembly: GCA_035771165.1. Taxonomy (NCBI): domain Eukaryota; kingdom Metazoa; phylum Cnidaria; class Anthozoa; order Scleralcyonacea; family Coralliidae; genus Paragorgia; species Paragorgia papillata. The sequence continues at coordinate 523,149 of JAWNZC010000307.1, read as the reverse complement.
ACTATCTCTTGTGATTTCTCTTTTAGTTGGTGGAATTGGTACTCATCCATGATGTTGGCGTCAGATCCGCTGTCAGGTTCTGCCTCTATCTTTACTCCGTTTATTTCAACGATACATGTTTTGCTCTGGCTGTTCTTCTTACTTGCGTGATGAATGTTTGGTGCATGAAGCATTCGTCGTCGGTCGAGTTATCGGTTGTGTCATCGCTTGAGCTGTCATCGTCTTCTTTTTTAATGTGTCTTGTGCGTTGGTGTCGGTTGAACTTGTCATCATGGCCGTAGGTGTTCTCGTATCTTCTGCGGTTTTCGGTTTGAGTTCTTGATCCGTCTCGATTTCTGTCTTTGTTTTTCCCTCCTCCTCGGTTACGGTCGCGGTGTTCGCCGTCTGGTCTGTAGACTTTGCTGCGGCACACTAGCTTTGGCAAAGTGATTATCCTTTCCGCACTTTCTACGCGTGGCGCCTATCGCTGGGCATGTCTCATGTTTGTGGGATTTGCCGCACCGGATACACGGTCGTGTTTCATTGGCAGAGTTTGATCCTTTCGTTGCTATTTTCTCGACTCTTTCGGTTCGGGTACTGTAGCGTCGATTTTCTTTGATATGGTCGATACCTGTGTTTCCGTTTGCTCGTCTGGTGCTGCTTCGGTTAGAATTCTGTCCAGTTGCCAGTTGTCGCGTATTGCTTTGGTGTGTATTATATATATATATATTAATAATCCATCTTTTTTTGTTTCGGGATCGTTTATTCCGAAGAATCTTAATTGGCGTTCGATGTCTTTCTTCCATTTTGTCTACTTGAGTGCGGTGTCGTTGTTGTCGGATTGCTTGGCGAACGGGCGAATCACGAGATTTCGCTGTACATAGGCGTGCGGTAAGTTCGGCGCACTTGCGTTCGGCGCACTTACGCTTGGTGTCGGTTCTTCTGTATCGCTCATCCTCTATAGTCGGTGGTTTATCCTCGTCGCCAGTGTAGAGTCAGTAAGCACGCATAGTCTTATTAATCGAACTAGTACCGTTTATTATATATCTGCTCGCTCCGGCGTCTATTACAACTGATATATGATCTAGTCTAGGTGTGTGCTTAATCATGTGTGCTTAATCGATTAGTGTATCGAGTTACTACAGTCATCAATTTGAACAAACTGGACTCGAGTCCAGTTTGTTCAAATTGATGACAAAACCTCAACTAACATGACCATAGACTTTGGGATACCTCAAGGCTCTATTCTTGGTCCGATGATCATCAACTTATATGTTGCAGATCTTCAGGATAACATCAATCATCAAGTAACCTGTTTTCAATATGCCGATGACTCTACGCTCTATAAACACTGTAAGTATGTAGATCTACAGCAGTGCGAAGAAGAGATGAACACCACCTTAACACAACTAATGGATTGGTCTAGTGATTCTAACTTAGCTCCCAATGGAACTAAAACCAAATGTATGATCTTTTCCACTCAGCAGCTGGCAAATAGTCATTCACTATCTTTACATAAGACCAGCCTTGAAGTGAATGGTAAATTGTTGGAGCGTACATGTGCCACAAAATTGCTTGGCTTGAACATTACCGAAAATCTCACTTGGAATGATCATATAAGATCATTCATTGTCTTCTGCTTGTTATGGCACTCTGGTCATCCTTAGGAAAATAAAGAATTTTACTCCTTTTTACTTGCGAAAACAGTTGGCCGAACAACTTATCTTGTCAAAGATGGACTACGGCGATCTGGTTTTTAACCCTCTACCTGATTATCTTATAAAAAGATTGCAAAAGATCCATTTTTCAGCAGCCAGCTTTGTTACTGAAAGTATGTAAATTCTGTGGAAACATTGCTGAAGCTTGATTGGCTGCCGATGCGCGAGCGAAGATATTTCAACTTACTTAAAGCCACTTATACAGCCGTCCATTTCCAGCACTGGCCGAAGTATGCTGCAGTCGAAGTATATAAACCAGTTCGAAGCCTGCATTAAAGCACTACCTTAAATTTGGTTAGACCTATGGAAAAAGGAACTTTTCAAGACATTTCCTCCGAACTATTTAATACTTTACCAAACAATATCAAAACTTTATCAAATTATAATCAATTTTGTAAAGAGGTTAAAACTATTTTAAAGATGCGTGCATTGCTATAATTTTGATTATCATTTTATAATCTTGCATGTTATATCTGTATCGTTATCACGTATTCTTATTACGTTCAGTTTTATTGTTCATAATTTATGTATTTGTAGATAGATAGTTTTCAATAGGGGAAGAGCCACTTCGTGGATCTTATTGAATAAACCATTATTATTATTATTATTATTATTGTTATTATTATTATTATTATTATTATTATTATTATTATTATTATTATTATTATTATTATTATTATTATTATTATTATTATTATTATCAGTGTACAACTTCTAAATACTCAGTAAATCAAAAATATCAGTTGGGCGCGAACGTAGCCACAGCAACAGCGTTAAATATTAAATTACAAATTCTAAAAGTTAGTTAAAAAAAAGAAAAACCAAAAAAACCCCAATAAATTAACTATCTAAACATTAATGTACTATTCCACTAGAATTATTATTATTGTTATTATTATTATTATTATTATTATTATTATTATTATTATTATTATTATTGTCCAACCAAGAACACAAGTCTGAGCTGACCTCCCTCATCACAGAACTGATGTCTGATATTGACCTTAAACCACTACATCCAAAAAATAAACTTCTTCTTTACAGTCGCTACGTCTTATCTAAAATATCCTGGCATTTTACTGTTGCTACCTTGTCCAAAACTTGGGTCTCTGAAAATATTGATTCCGTTGTAAACAAATACATCCGTAAATGGCTGGAAATACCAGTATCTGGAACATTGAGTAACATCTTTCTAACCCGTAACAAATTTGGTCTAAGTATTTTCCCACCATCTATCAAATTCACTCAGTGTCAAACAGTTCTTCGAAATGCCTTAAAAACATCTCCCAATGAATCAATAAAAGAGCTTTGGAAATCAACTAATAACAGCACTAACATTCAGTATGATATTTACAACTCTACCAAGGAAGTTATCAAAGATTTCCGTTCTGGACAAGAGGATAAACTTCAAAACCATTTGACCTGTCAAGGCTCATTTTTCTCGAATGTTACGAAATTCTCCTTACCAAAGCTAAACAAATTCTGGTCTGCTTCTCAATCTAAACTACCAAAAAACATCTATAATTTTACTATGCGTTATATCAATAACTCTCTTCCTACCCGCAAAAACCTTTCCAGATGGGGTATATCATCAAGTTCTGACTGTTCCTTTTGCTTACGCCCAGAAACTCTCCTACACGTGGTTGCCGGATGTCAATCATACCTTGAACGTTTTACGTGGAGACACGACTCTATTCTCAACTTTCTTGCCAAGACCCTACAAACTGCCAATTGCTCCAACCTTTTTGTTGATCTTCCTGAATTCAAAAGCCCCTCAATAATAACTGGTGACAAATATCGTCCAGATTTACTCCTATCTACTTCAAAGGGATGTCTATATATAGTCGAACTTACCGTGGGATTTGAATCCAACCTTCAAAACAACGTAGAGCGCAAAAAAGCCAAATATGAAGAAATAGTTAGACAACAAAGTGAACACTTTAGCACTGTTAAATTTGTCAATCTCTCGATTAGTTCACTCGGTGTTTTCGCAAAAGAATGTACCTCCTTTATAGCAATGTTAAACGATGTAGGAGTTGATGTGCAGCATCAAAATTATTGTGTCAGAAAAATGATATCTATTGCCATCAGAACAACCTATTATATTTTTTGCTGCAGAAATAAGGAATGGACGAATCCTAACTTACTGAACTTTTAAGTTTTTAAGTAGCTTAGTTGTGATTCAAGTATAGTCGATTGTAAATTACCTCGATGAGTGAGATTTACAATTGTTTGTTTAGAAAAAAAATCATTAATAAAGTTTCCATTATTATTATTATTATTATTGTTATCAGTCAAATTCACCCAATGCCAAACAGTACTTCGAACAGCTCTTAAAACATCTCCCAACAAACAGATCAATGAACTATGGAAGTCAACTAGCAACAGCTCAAACATCCAGTATGACGTCTATACCTCTACCAAGCAAGTTCTTAAAGATTTTCGCTCTGAGCACGAGGATAGACTTCATAACCATCTAATCTGTCAAGGCTCGTTTTTCACTAACATTACAAAGTTCTCCTTCTCTCAATTAACGAAGTTATGGTGCGCGGCTCAATCTAAACTACCTAAGAATATCTTCAATTTTACGATACGTTACATGAATAACTCTCTACCCACACGCCAAAACCTTGCAAGATGGGGTATATCACCAACACCGGATTGTTCCCTTTGTCTAGGACCAGAAACTCTACTCCACGTCGTAGCAGGTTGCCAGTCGTATCTCGAAAGGTTTACGTGGAGACATGATTCAATTTTGAACTTTCTTGCGTCAAACCTAAAGACGGTCAGCGGTTCAAATCTCTATGTCGATCTTCCGGGATACAAAAGTCCATCCATATTAACCGGCGACTCATACCGTCCAGACTTGCTCCTGACAACAACTAGTGGATGCTTATACATTGTTGAACTAACGGCTGGTTTTGAATCTAATCTTCAAAAGAATGTGGAACGTAAAAAAACTAAATATTTAGAATTAATTAGAGAACAAAGGAAATTATTTATATCCGTAAAATTTATAAATTTATCAATTAGCTCTCTTGGTGTCTTTGCGAAAGAATGTTCAACATTTCTAAAAATGCTAAATGATCTTCATTTTGACAAAGTTCACCAAAACTATTGTGTGAAACGAATGACGACAATTGCCATCAGAACCACGTATTATATATTCTGTTGCCGAAATAAGGAATGGACAAACCCAGATTTATTAACTTTTTAATGTTGTATTGTATAAGTTTGTTATGTGTTTTTATAGTTATATATTATAGTGTACCATCGATTCAAGTAGCCGGTTGTAAATTACCTTAATAAGTGAGATTTACAATTGTATATGTAAGAACTAAATTTAATCAATAAAGTTTCCATTATTATTATTATTATTATTATTATTATTATTATTATTATTATTATTATTATTATTATTATTATTATTATTATTATTATTATTATTATTATTATTATTATTATTATTACATATAGCAATGACTTATTATATAAATGTTCATTAAACAGTGAGTTTTAACCATGCAAAAGTTCTCAATAAAAATTGTGAAACAATGGCTAAACTTTGTATATTACTCTTGGGAGTGTTCGCTGATCAGAAAGTTCAACCCTGTGTTGGTAAACGATTTAAAATATGACGACAATTGGACGCGTGCTGGACAATTAGATTATAATCGCCGCGATAACTTGGCAAATTCTTCGTTAAAATACCTCCAGGAAAAGCGATAAGATTAGGGAATTTGGAAAAAAAACACTAATTCTGGCTTATTATCGACAAAATGGTGCTTTGTGGGATATCATCATCAACGAAATAGGTAGAAACCACATTTTCCACAGCTTCCAGAGAACGGAAAAACATGCACAGGAATACATGTAGCTGCTCGGAATGCTTTGCGAAGGCGGTTCGGGAGTATATTCGTTTTTCTCGTCATACTCCTGACTGGCTGAATCATATCAGTCTTCTCGAACTGATTCACACTTTAGTATTTTTTACTCTGGCTAACGCCAGACGATTTTATATACTTGGTAAGGTGTTCAAGGGGAGAGCTCCCAACTCCAAATTGTCCATTAACCCGTTGGTGACTGACATAAATTGTGAAGCGGTAGCTGTGGCAAGTAAGAGAACATTTTCATAACACTATCACCTCGGTATGATTAAAATGGTGTTATAAATAGCATGTGTGGTTTCTCGATCGGGTTCCATCGGAAGGTATACGGCTATACGCGTTTTGGTCGTTCTTATATACTGAATGTTGACGACCAGAGATTGACGACTATTGATTACATTCCGGTCACAGCCAATGAACATCTAAGATTTTCCGTCGGATTGTGCAGGTTCACTACTAGTTCATGTTCAGTTTTACCAAATCATGTCCTATTTATTATTCTATTACTCCGTTCGCAATGCGTTCGTCATTATATATATATATATATATATATATATATATATTTATGTGTGTGTGTGTGTGTGTGTGTGTTTTGTGTGTGTGTGTGTGTGTGTGTGGGGGGGGGGGGGGGGGGGTGTTATCTACTTTCGAGGTTGTAAATATTTGTAATTGTCGAGTTTACGTTTAAAGCCTTGTCGTTGTGTCACATGACAGTCATGGCGGATGGTCATGCAAACCATGGCTCCACATGTACAAGAGATAATAGTCGTAATCTTGCCGAATCATTGTCAACTTTAATAGCCAGTGATTCGGAAAGTGCTACTCGTGGTTCGATTATTAAAACTGAACAAGAAGAGACAGTGAAATTCTTAAACGAACTGATAAGAGTATTGGCCACTAAATCAAGTGAAGCTGTAATTCAAAAGATGGCTAAGGACAGTGTTCACACGCTTAACAGTCTACACGATAATAAGTATAGGTTAGTGACCGAGGTTAGGGAATGGATCTGAAATTATGTGAGGCCAAAGAGAACTATCAACAGTCACTCGCTGATAAGTCTTTGACTTATTATTTATTTTGTCAGAGATTGAGCATCTCAAAGAACGTCTCCTGGAAGTGAATCGGATATTGCCGCATTGCAATCGGAGGTTGCTTCTATGAAAACCCGTTATAAAACAGATTACCAGATTATACGGACGAATTATGAAGATTGCAAATTAGAACTCGGTTTATTGAGAGAAAATAAAATAAAATTCGAACAGATATATGCAAATTCAAAAAAAGACGGTGATCGAAGAAGAACAAGATTAAAAAAATCAGAAAAGGACAAAGGAATCTGATGACAACCGACGTCCCAGTACACCTTCCGTAAACAATGGGTCTGATAGAACTATCGCAAACACAAATGATACGCATCTCGCGGTCGATGCACTGGAACAATTAAGCCTAATCTGTGATTCAGATTCTGAAGGAAATGAAAACGGCAGAGCAATGACCAATCATCGACGCCTGTTAAACGACACCGCAAATAAGTTTAAGAGTTCGGAAGCTAGAGCACAAAATCAGGAAGAGATGAAGACTAACGACAATCAAGACATAGTAAGAGAAGAAATAGAATTCGAAAGCGATTTTATCGGGGTTGAGAGAAAGTACACACAAAACAGATATATTTGGGTGGTGTGAAACGGGGTGTCGACGCTGAAAAAATAAAGAATATATATTAATGATAGGGGATTAATCCTTCCGTTATTCGGTTACTTGCGGAGTAAAAGAATAGGAACAGTCGCCGTAAAAATAAATGTCCCAGCTAAAGATTTCGAAGCAGTACTAAAGAAAGATTTTTGGCCTGCGAATATTTATGTCACACCATGGTTCTCTGTCAATAAATAGTCTGAAAAACAAAAGCTTAGACAAGACAACAAATGAGTTCCTTAAACTTTAAATGTTGGAATTGTTCGGGTAGATTGTTGACGACAGATTTGACTATTTTGCAAGTAGTGGCCTCCTGAACAATAATTTATACAGATGGAAACGCGGTCAAGGCGGCGTTGCAATATTTTGGAGGAAAAAATTAAAGATCAATCGGCTACAGACAGCATGATTGCCATTAAGGTCAAAACAGGTTGTTTGCGTTGGACTGTGGTATGTAGTGTTTATTTTCCCTCGACGAATCACTCTATTTGTGAGTTCAAAGAAGCCTTATCTGCTTTAGAACTACTGTGCCTTCGAGAGCGCGGTGATGACAATTTAGTAATTCTTGATCTTGGAGATTTTAAAGCCCACATTGCTGGAGCTAGATCTGTCAGCCAAGAAAACACGAGGGGGAGACTCGTTAGAGAAACGCTTCAAAAACTAGATTTGAATGCATGTAACAAACTTACTTCCTAATTCCATTGGTCCGCGGCATACTTACAAATCTTCAATCGCGTATTCTACAATTGACTATATTTGTGTTGACAGCAACCTACTGGAACAACTGATACATTCTAAAGTTACTAACATGCACTCACATAATCTCACACATCATCTTCCAGTGGAAATATCTATAGGATTTTTCGAAAGGTCGGTTTTCTGTGACGTAACTCAAAATATGACACGTTCTAAGATTGCGTGGAGAAAGTGCACGGATGAACACTTAGGTAATTATCAAATGTGTCTAAATGAGAAACTCCAGTCTCTTACGATAATCCAGAAAGTACTGAAAAGTATGCCTGTGCAATTTCTGAATGTATAACTATCGCTAGCAAGTACTTCCTCATGTGAAATACAAAAGACATATCAAGCCTTATTGGAACAAAAACTTAACATTTCTAAAAAACATGGTTTCTGAAAGATATAATTTATGGACAAATGAAGATCGACCAAGAGGACGCAGCTATCAAACCTTTTTGGATTATAAAGAAGCCAAACGTATGTTCCAGAAAGAACAAAGGAATTGCGTGGCAGCGCATGATGCAAAAGAGTACGAAGACATTGCAAGAGAAGCTGAACAGAATTACGATTCATTTTGGAGGATGATAAATTTACGAAAGCGAGGAAAGAAAGAACCATTGATTCTCGAAGTAAATGGGGAAATACTAGATGATCCGCAATGTATTGCTGAATAGTGGGCAAATTACTTTGAAGACATTCATAAGCCCGAACAACATGAACAATCTGATGACGTAAAACGCAAAGTGGAATCCATCGTTACTAGACAAAATGATCATGGATACATCCTCAACTCTAAAATCTCGATGGCGGAATTAAAACAAGTGGTGGCCAGCCTACCAAACGGTAAAGCGCCTGGTTTAGATGGGATATGCTATGAGCATGTCAAAATGGGAGGTGAGATTCTGCTAAAACATCTTTAGCTGTTGTTCAATGCCATTGTAATACTAGAGTACATTCCAGCAAGCTTCAAATTAGCAATCAAGATACCAATACCAAAAAGTGGTAATAAACAATCCCGAACCTTTGATGATAACCGCGGTATAAGTCTTCTACCAGTCCTTGACAAGATTCTGCAAAGAATAATCCTAAACAGAATATCTAAACGACCTAAATCAGTTCACTGCCTTCAAGGGGTTATCAAAAGCAACAAGATACTTTGACTACTGCATTCACGATAGACGAAACAATAAAGAACTGCTGTGAAGAGGGAGATCAGGTTTATGCGTGCTTTGTAGACATCAGTAAGGCGTTTGACCGTATGTGGATTGACGCAATGCTGTATAAACTTTACCATCATGCAAAAGTACAGGGAAAATGTTCGCGTCTAATCAGAAATTGGTACATGGACATGAAAGAAGTGGTTTACATTGAAGATTTCTATTATCAGAGTTATACCTTATTGCAAGGCACACGGCAAGGTGGAATTCTTTCCCCTTGGCTATTTTTGGTTTATATAAATGATTTGATTACTGAACTTGAAAAAAGTGATTGGGGAGTTTTCCTATATCGAAAGTTTTACGGATCTCCAATGTTTGCTGATGACTTAACCGTCTTATCTAAGATTAAATATGGTCTTGAAGTAATATATCATACACGAGGAGGAGTGTTTCATCAGGATATCCAAACACCGAGACGTTTGTTGAAAACCGAGGCGAAGCCGAGGTTTTTGAACAAACTTCGAGGTGTTTGGATATCCTGATGAAACACTCCTCCGAGTGTATGATATAGCATCTCAAACAAATCAGTATTTTAAGAGAAAATCAAGATGAAAGTTTGCTTAATTTATGTAATTTCTTCCTCCGATATCCCAACCACAGACACGGTACTGATTTTCTTTGTGTTTTCTTCATGAATTATTAATGAGTTTGAGATAATTTGTTGAAGTGCTTAGATGAATATGCTACAAAATGGCGGATTGTACTGGATATAAAAAAAAGACGGTCATACTGGTATTTGGGGGAAAAATAAAGACATTTTACCAAATAGAGACTGGGTCCTTGGCGATGTTCCTCTAAAAGAAAAGAAAATATGGAAAAATTTGGGAAAGATTTGGCATGTTGATTCCACCAGTGCAAAGTGCCTTAAGAAAGTAAGCTGCGTTAGCAAGAATTGGGTGCCGTCTTGGAGCGTTGAAGCCTAAAGTTTCAGCAAAATTATGGAAAAGCATCGCCTTGCCTTATATGCTCTATGGGTGTGAGCTGTGGTATTTGAATGGACAACAAAGCAGAGACCCAGAAAAAGTCCTTAACATGTTTTGCAGAGTTGCCGTCTTGGAGCGTTGAATCCTAAAGTTTCAGCAAAATTATGGAAAAGCATCGCCTTGCCTTATAGGTACATCAGGGTCAGCTGCGAGAGGTCTTTTGGGACTGCATAACATTACAACTGAAATCAACAAGAGAAAACTGTATTTTCTAAGTAGAATTATTAACTCTGACTGGTCTGACACTTGTCTTGCTCACAGAAAGTTATTTGTGCGCAGACTTATCAGATGGAAATGGAAAAACACGGAAATGTCAGCATTTATTCCAGATATCATGAAAGTCTTAGAAGATTTTGACATATTGGGCTATGTTACTGACTTTATGAAGAATGATTGTTTCCCTTCTAAAGCAAGATGGATGTCGATTGTTATCAGTGCCATTACTAAGAAAGGGCATTGGATTGCGTCGAGAAAATCAGACAGAAGTCGGTATTACAACTATACTTGGCTGCTCATCCTTCGCTGGAACTTATCAAGTGGTACGATTTATGGAATTACTCACCCTCAAAATCAAAAATGACAACTGACGTGATACGGCTTATCTGCGGTTCTCTTACTATCAGAAACAATAGATTGGGAAATGATGGTACATTGTCAGGTGTTTGTTCCGCCTGTGATCGACATTTCACCAATCCAGTGCACCATGCGCTCTTATATTGCGACAGAACAGAAGAAGCTAGAAATAATTGGTGGGCATGGATTACCGATAATTTGCCTATTACGGTCTGTTATACAGTTAATTTATTGGACGAGGATAGATTTATTCAAACATTATTAGGGGACATGTCTGTGTTTAGTTCTGATGATATAAATGTTGTGAACAGTGACTATTGGGCACAGTGTGCACACTACATATCACACTGTGCAAAACTCGATTTTTGATCCTTTTAGAAAGGACTAGTTATGTAAATTAATTTTTTTCCTTAGCTTATTTTTTCTTTTTAGCATATAGTTAATTTGTCGGGTGTACTCTTCAGAATTGGAGGTAAATAAAGATTTCACTCACTCACTCACTCACTCACTCACTCACTCACTCACTCACTCACTCACTCACTCACTCACTCACTCACTCGCTCGCTCGCTCGCTCGCTCGCTCGGCCGCCCGCCCGCCCGCCCGCCCGCCCGACGTTCGTTCGTTCGTTCGTTCGTTCGTTCGTTCGTTCGTTCGTTCGTTCGTTCGTTTGTTTTTGAGGATAAGCGCAATGTATACAATGTAGTCTACAGTAATCAGACGTCTTTATCAGCTAACATGTAACAACTCCAGAACAAGTAAACTTGTAACATGTAACAACTCCAGAACAAGTAAAGTTTCTCAAAAGGACAAACTTACCAGGCATCACTATAGAACAGACTTAGCAACTAAATCTACTTTTTCCCTCCCCCAAGTTCGTACCAACTTTTTTTTATTTTTATTTAATATTATATTTATTGGACCAAAAACTTGGAATGCTATTCACGAATTACTTAAGTCTGTAAGTAAATTATCTTTTAAACGCAAATTAAAACAACAAATAATTTATGGATGCAGTGACTATTTGTTGTCACTATTGAGAGCTGATGATTGAAGTGGTGGCAGCAATTTGTCAATAATAGACTACCCTTGCGGACATTCTGCGTGAAAGTGTTCTTGGCCTCCATCTTGAATTGTAGTAAGGGCAGTAATAGTCCATGTTAAACTGGAAATGAGGCTATTCTTTATTGTGTGCATTGTTTTGTAAAAAAAATTAAAAAAAATAAAATAAATTGTTTTGTATTTTGTATTTAAAAAAATAAAAATAAAATTGTTTTGTATTTTGTTGTAATTAGTTGAGCTACTATTATTGTAATTGTATTGTATTAATTTGTCAATTCTACCACTTTAGGCTACTCGGCAAGGGTCGAAAAATCAGCCACAGGAGGTTTTAACAGAAATTTCGGAAAACGATTGCAGGGTAAGTCACGTGAAGTGTTTATATGTGACACTGTTTATTGTACATGTAAATACATTGTAAATGTAGCTTTTTGTGAAGTGGTATCACAGTCATTAGTGAATGTTCTTTCATAGCCACCTTTGTGACCCAGGGTAAATTCCTGCTCAATGCAGTTAAAATATTCAAATTTTACCTTGGACACATGTAAGAAGAGTCTTTCCAGTTTGACTCTACCAAACACTGCGAGTTTTCTCTAAGCACTCTAGCTGCTTCCTGCAGTAACACTGGACCAATGAGAGATGGTCTTTACTGGACCTCGATTAGGGAGAACAGTTTAACTCTTTCTTTGTCACATAAGTCTCTCAAGTTTTATGTGTTTTACTCTGGCGAATGCCAGATGAATTTATTTGTCAATGGGGAAAATTGGGGAAAATCTCATATATACATATATATATATATATTTCTAAAACTCATTAATAATTCATGAGGAAAATTCAAAAGAAATTAAGGTTTAATCAATGTCTGTTTACCCTGGTACAGAACTGATATCAGTGTCTGCATAGTTAATAGAACATATACATTGGTTTGGAAGCTGTATTGTCTTTCAACATGAAGCATGGTCATGTTGAACTGACAATCGAGTTCCTTATATGGAAGTAAATTCTATGGACACGTAACGATGAAGCACCACAACACGTAAAGGTAAAGGTAAAGGTCTTTAATTAGAATATATCAAACGTGTATCTTTACAATCAAATTACTCCTAAGGATTTTTCAATGTGGCCATGTCGAGGCATATAATCAAAGGCGCTTTAAGCGCACAGTTCAGGTGTTGATTTTACGGAGGGAGGAAAACCGGAGAACCCGGCGAAAAACCATCGGAGCACAGGAGAGATCAACTAAACTCTACTCACATGAGTCCCAAGCTCGAGAACGGGGCTGTTCCCAGACGGTCACCCATCCAAGTACTAACCCCGTCTAACCTGGCTTAACTATTGGTGAGAGGCAGCGCCCTAACAGCACACACTATCCGTGACGATAAAGCAACTCACTAATTAACCCGATCTTTGCTATTGCATGACTGCTTCATTATACAGAAAATACAATGCCGTAAAGTTGCACAAATTTCCAGAAACTTGAACAAAAACATAGAACAATCACTTTGGACGAGTTTCCAAACAATGTATATACTATGGTGTCTGTAAATGTGATACAGAACTGTTTAATAAAACATCAGCTCTGTATCACATTTACAGACACTGATATCAGTTCTGTAGCAAGTGTACGGACACTTCGCATTCAACTATCTTGAGTGAGGTACGCTGGTAGCCTGGGGTACGCTGGTAGCTTCCCCATACACGCTGGTAGCTTCCCCATACAAGATGAAGATGCAAACGGCTATTTATGGCACGTCACTTAGAATATAAAATGTGGGACTAATACTAAATCAAAGCGCATGCTCACATCACTAATTTAATAACCGTAGCCTATTAAACCTTACCTCGAAGGTTTATCAGCTCTTAACATGATGTAGTTTTAGCTAACTTAATTGACGTTTTAGAAGAACAGAACTTAATTGACGTTTTAGAAGAACATAAATATATATATATATATATATATATATATATATATATATATATATATATATATATATATATATATGTACTATTTATAAACCGCGCAGGAGGGCTTTATCGGATATAAAACACGAGGCGATAAAAATGACTTCTAAAAAGAATCACTTCATACGTTCATTGGCGTAGTAATTTTGAAAATTAAGCTTATCTCAGCCGTTAAAAACCAGCGAGAAACTTAGAGCGAGTCTATATCACATATATAGATCCGATACGCTCATGATTTTTCTTTGTGTTTTCCTCATGAATTATTAATGAATTTTAGAAATATATATATAATACCAAGAGGCTTCTCAACAAAATTTCCACTTAATATATTTGATGAATAAAACTTTTTAAATCAAAATAACATAAAATAAAATACGTTTTCGGGCACAGAACTGAAGAAGGGGCTGTGCCCCGAAACGTATTTTATTTTATTTTATTTTGATTTAAAAAGTTCTCTTGCATGATCAAATAAATATATTTATTATATGGACAAGGGTATTTTACTGGGAACTAAAACACTCGTAGAATCCATATGTAACTACATCCGGGAGCCCAGTGGCGTATTTTCCGTATGTCACGCTCGCGAGTGGCATATCGACAAATTCCCGCCTTTTTCATTCTTGTTGTTTTCATGAAATGGCTAGCGGCAGTTCAAGGTTTGTAGAGTTAAGCGAAGACGATATTAATAATTTCTGCGTGCAACAAGAAAACGAAAATACAACAAAAAAAACTTTATATGATATCAAGATCTTCAAGGAATTTGTTTCAAGTTACTACAGTACGGAGGACAGAGAAATAAATGATATTCCACCGAGAGATCTTCAACCGATTTTAAAGAAATTTGTTTTGGCCGTACGAAAGAAAAATGGTGAAGAGTACGAGCCCTCGTCCATCAGAGCGTTTATCCAAAGCATTGACCGTTATCGACGAAAAAAAACCCCTACGGTTTCTCTGTTTTGAATGACAAATAATTTTACGATATCCAAGACACCCTGAAAAAGAAACAGAAACATTTGAAATCTCTCGGCAAAGGAATTCTGCCGAACGCTGCTGAGCCGCTGTCAGATGAAGACATCACCAAGTTTTATGATCGTGGAGTCTTAGGAAGACACTCGCCAATAGCTCTACTCAATACTTTGTGGTTAAATAACTGTACTTATTTTGGTATGAGGCCAGGGAAAGAACAGCGAGATCATTGTTGGGGCGATTTGCAGTTAAGACGAGATTCACAGGGTACTCGCTTTGTCGAGCTCAGCAAAGAAAGGCAAACAAAAACACGCACTGGCGAAAACTTACGAAACCTTAGAGCAAAAAAGCCTCAAATGTACGAGAACAAAAGTAACCCAGATCGTTGTCCTGTCAACAGTTACTTGGCCTACAGTGATCATAGACCAGCTGAGATGTTGTCAGACGTGTCTCCGTTTTACTTAGCTGTAAACATCGAAGCCCCAAAACATGGGCAACAGTGGTACAAATGTTCTCCCCTTGGAGTAAATTCACTGCGAAGTATGTTGAAGAAGATGGTAAACGACTCTGGGTTGGAGACTGACAAAAAGTTGGTAAATCACAGCACAAGGAAGCATTTGGTTCAGAAGCTTGTTGACAACGACATCCCGCCGAACGAAATCATTCAAATAACTGGACATAAAAACGTCACTTCGCTAAATAACTACTCAGCTTTGTCAGATAAGAAACAACAACAAATTTCTGCTGTATTGTCTGATGCTACTGCCACTCAAAGTGTTTCAGCTGCTAGTAATTCAGTTCAAGGTCATACGGTCTCAATCGACGAGACAACCAGCACATCAACTTGTTATTTACCTTGTTTATCTGCAATTCCAAAGGGAAGCCTTTTTTCAAAATTGCCAAATTGGAACTGTCAATGTTTTTCCAAGTGGCGTAACCGAGCGACAACCTTCGCAGATTCATAGTAAAAAAAGACGAAGAGTCATTATATCAGAGTCAGATGAATCAAGTCAGAGCCAGTAACATTTTAAAACCTTTATATACAGTTTAATATTCGGTTAAGCTTGGTTAAGCCATTGTTGTGTTGCATATTTTGTACCTATATACTTTTAGTTTTTGGTCAGGCAACTGTTTTTCACTAATATATTTAACAAAATTTACCGTCACCGCGTGTATGTGTGTCACAGTAATTAATGTCCATATAATAAATAGAACATTACACGGTAGCTCAAAGATATGCATTTTATGTTCTCGTGGCAAAAACAATATTCTTGCCACTCGAACATAAAACCCATATCTTCTCGCCACCGTGTAATATCCTCTATATATTTCAAATGATTATTGTGGGACAGTGAACTCGGGTGGAGAGTAATGTTAAGGTGTTACTCCGAGTGACGAACCATACTGGACAAGTAGAGAAAACTCTACTACTTGGCACGGCTGGGATTCGAACCCGCGACCTTCGGTTACTAGTCCCATGCTCTACCAACTGAGCTACAAGTCAAGTTGGGAGCTGAAGGTCGAATGATAGTACTTAGGCTATTTGATATTTCGAAATAGACTAGTTTCTTCAATATCTAAACAACAGTATTTATACATGACGATTTCGAATGATTAGTGTGGAACAGTAAACTCGGGTGGAGTTCTTGACTTGTAGCTCAGTTGGTGGTTCGATAGAGAAAGGGTAGATAAGGAAGATAAAGGGAAGATAAGAGGAAGATAAAAGGAAGATAAGGAACATAAAAGGAAGATAAAGAAGATAAGAGTAAGAGTAAGAGTAAGAGGAAGATAAAGGGAAGATAAGGAAGAGAAGAGGAGGATAAGGAAGAGAAGAGGAAAATAAGAGGAAGTTAAGGAAGATAAGGGGAAGATAAGGAAGATAAAGGGAAGATAAGGAAGATAAGCGGAAGATAAGAGGAAGATAAGGAAGGTAAGAGGAATATAAGAGAAAGATAAGGAAGATAAAGGGAAGATAAGGAAGATAAAATGAAGACAAGGAAGTCAAGGGGAAGATAAGAGATTTATTATACGGGGAAGACAACACAACAAGTATTTCATTGTAGTCTTTACTGTTTTGGTGGTTCTTAAAACAACCGTTTTGTATTGTTCTTGTATTGACGACGGACGATCTGTCAACCTCCCAAAAGCTTCCACTTCCACTTTGGCACAGTGATGGTACGCATTCACCTCTGTGTGATTTCCACACGTCTGCAGCCATGTCAAGGCCCCAAATAAATGTTCGGCTTTTGAACAGCCAAAACATTCTAAGTTGACGGATGGAATCCCCAATTTAGAAAGTAAATCTCGTTCGAAATGCCCGCCTCTGTACGCTACTATCAACTCTTTATTATTTCGAACTTGGTGATAAAACCCGGCTACGATATTCTCGAGGTTACTAATGGAATAGCTTTAGTGCCTGGTGGTACGCCTATAGGGAGTTTGTGAATATTCTTTCTCGCGAAAATACAGCTCTTCCGATCTCGCTCGTCAAGTTTACTCCACAAGATGTTGATATCAAAGAGGAAGGAAGAACCTTCGTCTTTTCCGACTTTGAGGATGCCCAGTTCTTTGCAAAAGAACTTTTTCGGATTACAAATCCGTGCATATCGATCATGCCAACTATATTATCCAGAGAAATTGTGATTGATGATAGACTTTATGGCGATACAGTAACTATACGAAATCACCGAGCTTGTATAGCCTTATGTGCATTATCCCAGTCTTGCCCAATCATGTCCTATTATTCTGTTACTCCGTTCGCAATGCGTTCGTCATGCACGTCTTGCGTTCGTGACGCATGCACGCTGACTATTAATGAGCGACATCCCTTTGTTTAAAAAATATTCACAAACTTTCCAAGGCTTGTATCGCACGTTTTTTCTCATGGTTCCTCAAACTGATTCTACAAACTAGAGTTAGATAAACTATAACTTTCCAAAATTGTCAGAACTCAGCAAACGTGTAAACGACTGTTTGGTCACTTTATTAATGGTAATAAAGTGATTTTGTGAGAACAATCTAGACAAAAAGTATTTATTACGCACAATAGGTGCTCTCCACTTTCCTTCGCCTTCGCTACATATTATTATCTTTGGGTAGACAGTGATTTAGTATCTATATTTAGTAATATAATAATAATAATAATAATAATAATAATAATAATAATAATAATAATAATAATAATAATAATAATAATAATAATAATAATAATAATAATAATAATAATAAATTATTTATTTAAACTGTGAAGACCCATTCAGCTGTAATAGCTGGTCTTACCTGGGTGAACAGTATGTAAAATAGTTAATTATTAAGATAAATATACCTATCGAAGTTCTCATTTACAATATAAAAATTTAACAGAAGACTGAGAATTATAAACTACAATTGTGTGAAGAATTGTCAATTTCTAAAAGATATTTAAAAACCAAGTATTTAAAACTACTGAGAACTTTAATGACTCTAATTGACTTCGGGAGCAAGTTCCAGTCTCGAGCTGCCGCAAACTTAAACTTGTCCGAGTGAAGTTTTACCTTTAGGTAGGTCTATCAAAGTTTGATCTCGAAGGGTTTTTCCTCTTAACGAACTTCTTAAAAGAAAGTAATCGTTAAAATACGTAGGACAGTCAATGTTATTTACAATTTTAAAAACTAAAATATATCTTAGAAAGCGGCGTCGGTTGTGTAAAGTAAGGAGACCCAGGCGATTACGCATTTGTTGTGTGCAAGTTGATCTGTTAGCGTGTAAGATCACTAAGATGGTTCTCATTGTCTTGTTTTTTCCCCCAACACGGTCGGTAAGAACAGACTTACAATCATGCCATACGATTGAAGCATAGTCGACAATAGGTAAGATTGTTTGCTTATAAACTCTGAGAAGGACTTCCGTTGGTAGAAAACCTGAAATACGATTCAGTAATTTCAGTTTGGGATACGAGCATTGACATATCCGATCAACTTGAGGTTTCCAGGATAGCGTATTATGTATGCGGAGACCAAATAGTCAAAGGCGGATATTTCCTCAATCTTACTGTTGGAAAGATATATTTCCAGATTTTCAGCCTTTTTAAGAGCAGGACACGAACCAATAACATTGTTTTGGTCTTCTTAATGTTGGCAATCATTCTATTGACAAGATTCAACGTTTTTAAGATCGTCGTTCATTGTGGCTTCGGCAGTATGTAGGGACTTGTGAGAATACTGATGTGCCTCGGAGTCGTCGGCGTATAATGTGGATTGGCATTGCATGAAACTATCAGCGATTGAGTTATATAATATAAACAGAATAGCGGCGGTCCTAATACAGATCCCTGAGGGACACCACTAGTTATATGTCTAGTATCCGACTCGACTCCATTACAGAAAACGTATTGCTGTCTGTTTGTTAAATAAGAATTAATCCATTGAATGGCCAACTCACTAAAACCAAGATCCTTTAACTTGGTCAGGAGAATGCCGTCGTCGATAATATCAAATGCTTTCCTGAGGTCTAGAAAAACGGCAACGGTGTAGTTCTTTTGATCGATCGCAGACTTCCATGAGTCGGTTACTTTTATCAATGCTGCTGTGGTCGAACCATGTCTTGAGTAGGAAAATTGATGTGATTCACCAGAGGCATTCCGGGTAGCAAGTTGCTCATTCATCTGCGAATTTGCGGTCGTTTCACAAATTTTAGATAGATAAGATAGCAAAGAAATTGGTCGATAATTGTCGCGTTCGAAAGACTTCTGACCTTTAAAACTCGGGATAACTTTAGCAATTTTTCATGGGTCTGGAAAAGACCCATTCGACAGAGAGCAATTGATCAAAGATACTATACTAGGAGCTAAACTGTTCGCAGCAATTTTGAGTATCTTCGGTGGTATTCTATCCTCACCCGCGGCTTTGTTCGGTTTTAAATCCTTTAATAGTAATTTTGCATCGTTCTCAGATATATTATGAAATTCGAAGGAAGATGTCCCTTTGGCAGCTTGTTGAGATGGTACTGGGGATGAATTGACAGGGACAGTTAACGCATTTTGGACCGGACCTTCTTCTTTATTGTTATAGTTATCAGAGATTAACTGAGATACGACTGTAGTGAAATACATATTAAGGCTGTTCGCGATTTCCTTAGGATCAGATATTTCCTTCTCATTAATGATTATTTTTTCAATATCATTTATCTTACGCTTTGAAGGCAGCACGGTTTTCATAATCTTCCAGAAGGCGCTGGGATTTCCTGCGGTTTTATCTAGTTTCTCTTTGAAATAATCAGTTCGAGCTTTACGAGTAGCACTAGTAACATCATTCCTGAGACGTTTATGTAATATTTAACACACGTTCTGCGAGTGTTTTGAATGGCTTAAAAAACGATCACCATTTGGTAAGTTCGTTGGCGTAGTAATTTTGAAAAATAACATTGTCTAAGGCGAGAAACTCAAAGCTAAAGTTTATGTAAATCAGGAGAATGTTTTATCACATACGGTTATGATTTTTCTTTGTGTTTTTCTCATGAATTATTATTACTCTTAATGAGTATTTAAAAAATCGTATAGATCGTGTACGGTATGGGAATTAGCTCTTTCTTATTCAAATATTTTGTATTGTTTCACCACCACAATGGGGCCACCGATCACGTGAGTGAAAACGATCTATAGTCGTCATCTAGCTTACTTTTCAACGATTTCTCTTTAGCTCGATCACGCTTACGCATTAGAATAAGTACTTTGATTGATTGATTGATTGATTTAAATTTATTTATGCACGGTAAGCCTTTCAACTTACGTTGTTTTTAAAAGGGCCGTGCTATCTTTAAATATTTACAAGCTAAAAAATTTTGTATAAAAAGAAAAAAGGAATTATTGGCATACCAATAAAGATTTTATTGCTTCCTGCACTTAAAATTTATAAATAGATAAAAGTAGATAAATGTGTCAGGGATCACATGGGTAATTTCCCCGGAATGTTTGTGATCACATGAATGTAATGCGCGGGAAAACGGATAGGAGTTCGCGGTATTTATCTGGTGTGGAATGCGAGATTGGTTCATTCTGCTCTGCACGTTGGCTACAGCAGGATTAGAGAGTCTCTAGCTGAAATCAAGTTTTTAAACAAAGCTTTAACAGGTATCGTTCAATTTATTGATCTATTTTAATTCTTTAATAATAATTATTGATTATAATGTCAGGGTCTGTTCCAAAAATTCTTGTTCTTGGCCATTCTTTTGTCCGCCGTTTACGTGAGAATTTAGACGCGCAATTTGACCCACGCGCGAGTACTAATTTTCATCTTCCCGAGTCGGGATATATTCAATTGCACGGCACGGGTGGCCGAACTGTGGATAAGATTATAAAACATGACCTACCGTTTGTCCAACAATATACGCCTGACATTTTAATTTTGGAAATTGGTACGAACGATTTGTCGATTTACGCCCCAGAGGTTGTAGGCTCGAGGATTGATGATCTTGCGCGCCTTTTCCGCGACAAATATAATGTTCGCGTTGTTGGCGTTTGCCAAGTAATTAATCGTAATGTTCCCCATTCTCAGGCACCAGACCATGGCTTTAATGCCAAAGCCGCTCGTTTGCGTCAATACTTGTCTGTCGTGCTTTCTGATGAACCGGGTATTTTTCTTTGGGAACATCGGGACTTCTTTCGGCCAGATCGTGTTTTGCTATCCAAGGATGGCGTTCATTGCAATCCAAAAGGGCAATATTATTTATACAGAAGTTATCGTGGGGCTATTTTGAGAGCACTCGGAATGTTAAGTTTTAGCCCCTAATTTACTCATCTGTTTAGTTTGATATGATTTTGCAATTCGCACTTATTTTAATTACTGATTAATTCAAAAAGGGCTTGAGCATTGACAAACACTGTCCAATTTTTGCCTGTGCATGGGAAGTTTGATTTTGTTAGCCTTGCGCTATTGCTATTCTTGTGGTTACCTTGTGTATTATACCATCTTTATATATTCTATTCTTATATTAGCAATTTATACTTCCCATTTATATTGCTACAGTTTTATGTTCATGAAGTAGTTTCATGTTTTATGGGCTAGAGCAACTTGACTGTTTTCAGATGCCCACGTTGAGATTTCAACATTGTTTGTTTTTTCTACACAAGACGTTTTCATGAATTTGTGTTAGGAAAAATGCATGCCTAAGTGGGATGGAGCGATTTATCGTTATCAGATGCCCACAGTTGAAATCAATACATTGTGGGATGGAGCGGCTTGTTGTTTTCAGATTGCCCGAATATATATATATTTATATATATATATATATATATATATATATATATATATATATATATCATTTGCAGCACTCAGGGATATTCAATTGCGGCTACCTTCGCTGTATGCCATGATTATTCCGCTGCGTTGTCTTTTGTATGTCATTTTATCGTTGTCACGTTTACATATGTCAATTCTAATGTGTCCGATTGTTAAATCATTCACAGTTGATGTGGATTTGGTAAAACTCAATATTTGCCTGTCTGCGTTCTTTTAGTACTTTCTTTCAGAACCATGCCTGCTACACGCCGCCCAAGTACTCGAATTCAGCGTCGAGCTCAGCCGACGGCACCACGTCCTGCATCATCTCGGCGCCGCACACCAACAACAACGGCAGCATCTCCACGAATGGCAGCAGAAAACGTCGATCGTCCTCCCGCCATGGTTGCCACTACATCGACAGCTACCGGAACACCTCTGTCTGACGCCGCAGTTCAACAGATTGTCTCGGCCGTATCTCAGGCTGTTCTCGCGTCGTTAAATGCGACCAGTTCAACTCTTCCGCCGTCATCTTCTACAGCGGAGATTCGGCAATTGCCTGTGGTGGCGTCAGGTATAGTTTCAACTTCAGCAGATGCTATAACGCAGGGGCATGTAGCATCTGCTTTACAACATGTTTCAGGTGAGAATTTTATTCAAGTCTCACAACCTGCTTCGTCAGGTTTGTCTAATTTTAACTCAGTTAGCGTTGCAATTGATGCTCAAGTTAGCGCCAAATTAAAGGCCAAAATTTGGGCCAATGAATTTTTTGATTTTGGTTTATTACTTAGCTCAGGGGCAAGTGATGCCCGGTAGTAGTGTCAAAACGCCGAACCTGGGACATGCTATTAAAATTAACAAAAAAAACCCCTCCTGGTTTTTCAAAATGGCTGCCAATATTTTCAGGAGGGGGTTTTTAAAAAGTTTCCAAAATGGCTGCCAATATTTTCAGGAGGGGGTTTTTAAAAATTTTTTTGGGATTCCCCCTCCTGAACTTTTCAAAAAAATTTTGAAAAAAATTTTAAAAAAATTTAAAAAAAATTTTAAAAAAATTTAAAAAAAATTTAAAAAATATTTTAAAAAAATTTTGAAAAATATTTTAAAAAAATTTTGAAAAAAATTTAAAAAAAATTTTGAAAAAAAATTTAAAAAATATTTTAAAAAATTTTAAAAAAATTTTAAAAAAATTTTAAAAAAAATTTGAAAAAAATTTTAAAAAAAATTTAAAAACTATTTGCTGAAGAATTTGCAAAAAAGATTTAATAAATGAAACCACAACAAAAGAATATGTGCCCAGACAAAGAAAAATGTTCTTTGGTGGGTTTTACAAAATATCCTTACGAAATACCAAAAATTATATATTTTAACAAAAGTACAAATCCTGACAACATTTGTAATTATATCCATCCTGAAGAAACACTAACGCAAATGTTGGTTCGTACTGGTGTTTTGGACACTGTTTGGTAATCGAAAAAAAAACAACCCAGAAAAAAATAAAATAAGAACCATTAAAATGAAGTCTAATCAAAACAAGAAATATGTTACTGGAGGGGATTGCGGACGCTACTACAAATGTTCCGAATGTAACAGAACACTAACTTCAGAAACAGCAATAAAACTACACCTTAAAGTTGCTCATAATAAAGAATCAGAGAGTAAAATAGTGGAAGTTTGTGGTGTTTGTAACAAAACTTTTAACACAAAATTTGAAGCAATAGAACATGCAAAATCCCACCAAAAAAGATTAAAAATTAAATGAGAACAATTCAAAAACAACATCCAAAATTTTTAAACAGAAAAACTGTTTAAAAACTTTTTAACTATTTTACTATTCCTTAGTTTTATAATGTCCAATCGCCAAAGTACTTTTTTTGTCTTCTAAGATAACCCTTTTGTCGTCAGCAGAATTTAGAGCTATTTTGTTAACATGAACGGTATTAATGGTGTGGTTGGTACTTCTGAATGTATTCATTCCTCTTATTACATTTTTTTCTGTAAAAACACAGTTCTTATAGTTTTCGAAAACAAGATCATTACTAATAACACTTTTCTTAATGCTTTTACACTTTTTGTACTCCTTACACTCCCATAACCCAGTTTCAGGATTTAACTTTTTCGCCATTTTGATAGCATAAGCTTTTGATCTCGTTCCAGCAAATGCTTGAATAATATCAGCACCAGTTTCTGACTTCATCATTCCAAGAACTTTTTTGTTTACTCCACACTTAATTCCACTTGGATGAGAATCTGGGAAATTACTGGTGTCAAACATAGTTTCAACATCTCCCGAAATATCCTTGAAAAAGTCATCAGTTTTAATTTCGTAACACAAGCTGTCAGTATCTGTAAACAATAGTTTTGCTCTATCCCCATATTTTGGTTTGATATAATTGTAGTGGAAATCATACATAGGGATTTTACTTTTGTCCAGAGTGGCTGCACCTATAGCTATAGGTTTGTTTAATTTAACCCTAGTTTTTTTCATATGAACCGCTCCCAAGTTTTCTGTAAATATATTGATACCATTGTAGTTTGGTTTTTTCGCTAATTTTTCTAGCTGATCTTCAAATGATACCAATCGAACATCAATCCTGTTCCTGACATTCTCCATTGTTTTTCCAAACACAGAGTTGTTCATGAGTTTAAAGAAATCTTTTTCAAAGTCGTTGGTTGCTTCTTTTCTCTTTTCTGTGTTCAGATCAATGTAAGGTTTCATCCAAGCTTTTTCATCAAATGATAGGGCTTTGTGGATCTTCTTTAGAACCAAACCATGTTTTAAAACCTGTGCCAATGCTTCGTAATGAACCACATAATTTTTCTTGTCATTAAGATTTGGAATTAACTTTACAACTCCATTAACCTCCATTTTTTCAGCTGCAAATGGAAAGTCATTATGAAGATCATGAAGCTCCTTTGGGTAATCAAGATCAACTTCCAAAAAACAACCTTTCCCATTCATCTTCAAATATTTTTCCCAACCTGCTAACTCTTCATCTGGGATCCATTCAAAACCACCAACTGGTAAAGCTTCTGTCATTGGAACTCCATACAAGTTGTTTTTGTCAAGGTAAACAATGAAAACACTTTCTTTTTCAGGATCATAATCTTCCATATACTTATTATTAGCTTCTGAATATCGATGAGTAATAGTTGAGATTCCACCGCGAATACCTTTCTCCACCATTAAATATTGATCAGGTTCTGTTAGAAGTTCTAACTTTTGACCTGTCATTTTCATTAAGGAGCTCCAAGACTGACCAGGAGTAGTATATGACCACATAGGATCAAGTCCATAAGTGTTTTTACACATCTTTCTGAAATTCTGAATAACATCTGTCAAAAGAAAAACATCTGTTTTTAAATACAGATCATGATAATCTCTTAATGTTTTACATCCAAACTTTTCCCAAACAGTCCCACCATGTTCGTAATCCTCATCGCTAATATGACTTCCTGTTAGTCTGGAATAGAATTTTTCCTTTGGTGGAAGCTTGGGATAGTCCAACTTTTTAAGACTGTCCAAGAACTCATATGGAAACACACCTTTCTGTTTCAACAGATCCACATTTTCTTTTGGATGGTTTTTGAACCCATTTTCTGTGTAATGAAATTCTGTTGATGGAAGGTTTGATGCCAAT
The DNA here is from genome assembly GCA_035771165.1 of Paragorgia papillata. Lineage (NCBI taxonomy): Eukaryota > Metazoa > Cnidaria > Anthozoa > Scleralcyonacea > Coralliidae > Paragorgia > Paragorgia papillata. The sequence goes on along the minus strand of JAWNZC010000307.1, from coordinate 497,483 downwards.
GTTGCTAACGAAGATGACATAAATTTTAAAGAGTCCAAAAATCTTAACTCTAATGGCACCCATTTTTTCTTTGGTTTTCCATCTGATGTTAAATCCTTACTCCAACCACCATCCATCCAAAGTTTTTTGTTTACACTTATGTACTCTTCTTCTGTTTTTGCTATACATCCAATGGGTCCTGTTGACAATCCCAAATATTTTGCAATTAAATGACTATCATAATTGCTAAAATTATGAAACAAAACCGGGATATGTCTTGCACTTCCCATTGCATAATTACAATCATTATGAGCAGCCCCACGATATTTGCCATTTAAATTATCATGATCTCTAACTTTAGATTTGGCTCCTAGTTTACCATTTTTCAAAAGTTTTTCAGGAACAAATGGTTTTCCACAAACATAACAAGTTGTAGCTTGTCGATACTCATTCTCCTCATTTACTGACATTATTATGGCTTTTGGTTCCTTTAAATATTTATACCAAATCTTTTTGGCTTCTATTTCCAAAGCCTCACCGAACATTTTACCAATATCTTGGAACTCATATTCCTTTGTATAACTTACAGTTTTTCCAGGAAATATGGATGGATCGGAACAAACAATCTGAAAACAATAACCAATTGGAATATGTTCTTGATATTTTTGGGTATAGCTTTTTGACTCATCATTCTCTCCTACTTTCAAAGTTTTCAACATACACTCAAAATCAGCCACTATAATGAATGGTACATCTTGAGTTTTTCTAAAATCTTTCTTTCCCCATCCCATAATATCGTCAATCCCCTTTTTCGGGTATTCTTGGATTTGAGCATCATGAGTTCTACAAATTTTTTCATGTTGACTTAAGATGTCCTCTGTTTCGAAAGGATTTAAACAAAAGTCGCAGAAGAACTTTTTGTGTTGGTGGTTGTTATTTTGACTTGTTAATAGTTTTCCCTTGTTCTTAATACAACTGTAATGGTTATTCCACCAAAACAGGTTAACTCTGTTATTGTGGTCAGACCTACTTATTTGCATCTGACAAACCTTTTTGATCTCATCATCATAGGTTAAAATATTAACTCCTATTTCATTGTTTTTTTCAAATTTTGAGATGTCCTTAATTTTAACTGGAAATGTTAACCCCTTACAATCATACTTTCTTGCCAATAATTTTACAGCTGTTGGTAGTCTTTCAAGTTTTTGAGCGTTTGGATCTTCCTTTAGAATTTCTGCGATGGCAACTGCATATAGAAAACAGTTTGAATCCTTGTTCTGTGGATTGATGATAGCCTTTTTGTCCTTAATAAATTTCGGCAGTGGTTGGAAACCCTTACCATTTAAGGGCTTATATTTCGTTATTGAAATATGAAGGCTTTCAACAGACCTTATAGACCAACCTGAACCTTTTTTCTGATGAGCTGCCAAATTTTCTAACATCTCATTTTTCTGAATATTATAATATTCTTTGACATCTTCTTCTGTTGTCATTGCCTTCATGTGGGATGTAAAGTAGAAAAGATCTACTTCTTCTATTCCAGAAGTATAGTCATAATGCACAAGATTACAAATTAGTGTTGTTTTGACCTTCTTTGAATTTTCTATCCCATTAATAAGGTTCTCAACAGTTGTTGTTGTTTCTTCTAAAAATACTGTTGGATCCAAATATCCTTGTCCTGAGATTTCATACAGAGCTGACTTACCGTTTGCAAAATCTTTGATTAAAACTGGCTCTATATGTCTAAGTTTTTTGGTTTTTCTTACCCTTTTTCTGTAAAGCCTGCCAATCTTGTTACCAATAACTCTTCTGTTTTTGATAAGTTTTTTGTCAACTCCTTTCCACTTTTTGTTCCACATAATTTTGGATTGTCTCTTCTCTTCTTGTTTGATCTCCCTAGCCCATTTTTGTTTCTCCTTGTTAGCAGCTTTTTTCTGAAGTTTTTTGTTAATTTTTGTTTGCTTTAAGGCTACACTCTGGGTTTCTCTTGCCTCTTTTGCCTTGGCTTTTCTTTCTTGTTCTGCCTGTAATTTGGCAAGTCTTTCAGGTTTAAAGGGTTTCATTTCCCGATCCCTTTGTAGTTGTTTCCTTTTGCGTAAGCGAGCATTTTCCCGCTTTTTTAAAAGTTTCTCTTGATCCATTTATTATAACGCAAAAAAAAATTTTTGTATGTATATAATAAAGGGAAATATGAATTTATCTCCTTTTTCTTTTAATGTTTTGGGTTTGTAATTTGAGCTTGTTAAGTTCTCCATAGTTTACCAAAATCTTGACATTTTTTTTAACCACAAATAGCACTTTCAAACTTCATTCGGGTTTCAAATTTCATTCGGTTTTCATTTCCCTGGTTTCAGAATTTCTAAATTTAAAATTTAGAAATTTTTATTCAAAATTAACGACTGACTGTCCATTTTTCCCCTTTGTATGTTATTGGTAAATTTTTTTTAATGTAAAATGGAATACAACTTGGGTTTTTTCCCAAACTTTTTGCTGCTCTGTAAATGCTTGGGAACTCTTCCCTTTCTCCATTTTCAGATGTAAGTGTAATTTTTACTGGTGTTTTAATGCAATCCCTGTTACATTTGTCATAAACTTCATTTTTAACCAATGGAATATTAAGAATTTCGCACAATGGTTTTAGACTTAACCTGTTTGCCCCTTTAATCCCTTTAATGAAAGCCATTTTTCTTAGCTCCTTTCTGTTTGGGGTATATTTTTCTTCATTAACTTTTCTAAGAAAATCTTGTAATTCTCTCCTGTGTTGCATTTTTTGTTGAAACATTTCTTTTAACTTTTCTTTTGGGATTTTGCTGTTCATTACTTTATATTAGTACCTTTTTTCTTTTTGTTTTTAAGTTAAAAATTAGTGTTAAAATTTCTTATTGTTTAAATAAGAGATTTTTATTAAACCAAATTTTAACGACTTACAATCCAATGCTTTTCTTTGTACAAAATAACTTTTTTGTTTTTGATGTAGTAAACAATACTACAACGATGTTTTCTTCCAATAGCCAAAGCCGCTTTACTGAGACTTGGAAACTCTATTTCCTCACCATCATCCAAAGCTGTAAACAGAACTTTAACAGGTTCCAGATCTCTAAAATTTGGATTGCCGAATTTGATTGGAATATATGGAATGTCAAGTTTTTCGCAAAGTGTTTTTGCTGTTAGACTGATTGGATTTATGATTCCTTTTTGGTAGGCCAAACCAAGTAGCTCAGATTTTTGCGTACTAGCCCTTGACTTACGAATTTCGGATAATCGGTCCCGAATTTCTATTTTTTTACGTAGGTGTTTTTGAATGAGTTTTATTTCCTCTTCTAACTCTTCTTCAGTTTGAACATGACCATTTTGTTCTTGAAACTTAATATTAATTTCAGTAAAAGAATTCATTTCTTTTATTATAGTAATGGTTTTTTTCTTTAAATACAATTTTTAAAGAAAACTTCAATTTTAATAATAAGGCTCATTTCTTTTATCATTATGAACCCATCGTTCTTTTTCTTTTAAAATCCATTTTTCTTTAAGAATTAGATTTCTCCTTTCCATCCTTTTCTGTCGAATTTGTCGATACCAGTTTAATATTTTCGTCATCATCATTTATTTTATCTTTTAAAGATTCCACAGATGTTGATTTTTTACAGCTGGAAACATTGGTATAATTTTTTACTGTTTTGTTTGTCCAACCTATTTGGATATTACCCTCCATTGTTAGGTCTTCCTTACCAAAACTTATTCCAAATTGGAACCCCTTTTTTGTAATATGGTTTTTATTAAATTTTTCTTTTGGTTTGCTTTTTGAATTCCCCATTTTATTTTTCTAACCCACAAAGGTTAGGAAAATTTTTTTGATATTTAGTAAGGATTTATTTTTTACCATTTTTTTTTCTTTCAGCTCTTTTTTTGTTTTTTAGTTTTCTTTTTTCTGTATCTGTTAACATTTGGGTGTGTTCCTTTTCTGGAGCTTCTTTCCCCTTTTGATATCTTTTGTAATTTTCTGATAGTTTTTCTGTGTTGGGGCAAATCCAATCCATTGCAGTGTTAAATTTGTTTGCTTTGTATTGTAAAAATTCTGTTATTTTTTCAGGATCTGTTTGACCTGTTGTTGTTATATAATTGTTTATTTCTGTAATGATATGACTTCCGTATACAACCTTTTGATAGTATAGTTCTCTCTTTTTTTGGTTCTTTTGAATCTTCCATTTTCTGTACATTTTCTGCATGTTCTGAAAATATGGAACACTGAATTTTGATCCATTTGTCCAGATGTTGAAGTATATGAAAATTCATCTTTCTTTTATTAATATATTATTTTATTTTAAATAAGTTTGATTTTTCTAACCCACAAAGGTTAAAAAAGCAAAATTTTAATTAATATTAGTTCAACTGTTATTGGAATCATTAGTACTGCTACCATTGCTGTTTTCATCAATATTTTCATCATTTTGTACTGTAACATTTTTATTAGGTTTCTTATCCCATACATGTTTAGCAACTATAATACCTCCAGTTAGCAAACCAATCATTGGAATATATGGCGAAATTTTTTTAACCAAGGATTTAACATCATCGCAAAATAATTTGTTTGATGATAGTTCTGCATCCAGTTTTTCATCATTTTGTATTAAGTCCAACTGTTCCATTAGTTCTGAAAATTTGGTTACAAGTGTTTCAGTTAACAAAGAGGTTGTTTTGTCAAGTTGTGTTCTTTCATAGTTAAGCTTAATTTTTTCAAGTTGGGTCATTGAAGCTTTTTTCAAATATGCTTCCAATTGTTTAATTTCCTTTGCAAAGGATAGCCGGATTAGGTCTTCCCTAAGATTTAAATCTTGCGGTTCTTCGTTTTTTTCTTCGTTCATTGTTGCGTATTCGGTATTCATTTATAATAGTGTTATTTTTTATATCTTTCTTTGTACTCTGTGTAAACAATATATGTTAGACCTATTGCAAGAACCCACAGATTTTTAGCTAACCAAGCTATTCCTTTTGCTCCCCAGGACAACACAGTTGCAAGTAAACTTAAAATTGGAACTAATACTGGTATTGCTGCCTTTGCTATTTTTGCAAGAGCTTTTCCCACTGCTCCTGTTGCCTTTGCTGCTGTTACAACTCCTTTTCTTCCAGCTAGTACTACTGTTGTTATAATTCCAGCGATACTAATGGCTATTGCAGCTGTAACTCCCATGTTTTGTTTTGCCCATTCTTTAAACCTTTCAAATCTGGTTAGATCATTGTTTTGGATCATTTCATCAGTTTCTTCATTTTGTGGAGGAATGTTTCGTTCTAATCTAAGTTGGTCAGCTTTTAATGCACAGGCATTTACAACTACTCTAGCTTCAGCTTTTTGTTTTGGATTTTTTAACTCTACTACTTTGTCCTCCCAAAACTTTTGGTTAATTTCAACACCTCTTAAATTATTGGAACGTAAGACTCCACCAATATTACGCATTGCACCATCATAATCTTTGTCTTCTTCGTCGTCATCATTTGTTTCTTTAATTTGGCTTTCAATACTGTCCATTAATATTGTTCCTTCATCATTTAATTGGTCAGCAACATTCTCGCGAATGGAAGTGGTGTCTTCTGGTAAAAAACCAATGGTCTTTTCAATATGTCCATCTCCTGTTTTTGATCGTTCTTCCTGTGCCCTTAAAATTAGTCTATTAAATTCTTTAACTTCTTCCTTTAATTTTTCATCTGGATTTAAAATGAAGTTTTCGCTATCTCCATCTCTAACAATAACTTTTGCTCCTTCAAAGGTAATCCCATTTTCTACTCCTTTTTCATCGTAATCCAGCACACTGTTTTCTATTAATCTTGCACTTGCATTTTCAGTTTTATCCCCCTTTTTTTTCTTCCCATCACTTTTGTTTATATTTTGTCCTAATCTTTCTCTGAAAAATTTTTTTTTCTTTGCTGTTTCCTTCCTTTTTAGTAGCCCTACCCTCTTTTTTACCAATTCATCTACGGCATTTTTTGCGGTTTCATCATCTATAAGACCAACATCTTTTCTTTCTCTTACAATTTTAATTCTGTTATTAAGATCAGCAAGATCATAATTTTCACCCATAAGAGATGTTTCTGTTATGTCATCTTTTTCTTCTTCTTCATTTAAACGTTCCCGTTCTTGATCGTCGGTTTCAAAAGGATCTAAATCTGTCAGTTTAGCATATTTAGATTTGTTATACCTTGAATAATCCTTCATTTCAGATTCTTGCCCTCCCTCTCCTGCGAAATCTCCAGTATTTAAACCAGCCATTATTTATTTATGTTTGTTTCCCAATAACTTTAACCAACTCCTCACCATAAAATTTTCCCAAAATATTTTCGCCTTCATCATCCTGGATTCTGTACATAACAGGATCTCCTCTAAAAACAGCTGACACAGTAAAAATTTCATATAAAAAATTTGGATCATAACCTTTTGAAAAGTTTTTTCTGTATTTTTGAAGTCTAACATGATTCCCAACTTTAAATTTTGGGTTTACATTTTTTTCAAGAGGAGGAACTCCATACAGAGTAAAGAAAACTTTGGATTGGTTTTGATCATTAACATCTTTTGGCTTCATTTTAATGGTTCTGTGCATGGTGTTGTTGTAGCTCCCAACAAATTTATCCAAAACATCCAACCACTTTCTGTTACCTTTAAAAGTAAAATATTTCCACATCCTAGTTTTTAAAGTCCTGTTAAATCTTTCAACAATGGCAGCCTTTTTTTCAGACTGTGTTGTAAAATAATCTATGTCAAAAGATTTTAAAAGACTTTTTACACCTTTGTTATGGAACTCCATTCCTTCGTCAAACTGAACAGCTTCTGGATATTTACCAAATTTTTTCTTAAATTCTGTTAATAATTTTGTTACACCTGGCACCATACTCACCGCATTTTTTCTTTTAACAGGAACAGCGAAACCAAACCTACTCAAAATTTCTATTCCAGTTAAAATCCATCGTTGGTCATTATTTTCAGAACCAAATTTTGCCATATCCACCATGTCCATTTGAAGTTGATCGGCAAGATTTTTTACAAATGTTTTTTGATATTTTCTTGGTTTTCTAATGGTTTTGTGCAATGTAAAAACTCTTTGACTGTGTAACCACTCCTTTACTTGTTTACGAGTTATTGAAGGGTTTTCTTTAACAGCTGCTTTAAATAATTTTTCCATTGATTGGTAACCTGTTACAGGATTGTAATAAATATCCCGAAGTTCAAGGTCAATGAGTAAAAGTTTATCTTCCATTTTTTATTTAAATAAATGACCGAATTTAAATGGCCAAAAGAGTGGGACATTAATGGAACAGTTCAGAAATTTTCTAAACAACCAAAGGCTTCTGTAAACATAAACACTATTACAATATTTGCGAATGAAAGAGAGAATTTTATTGTAAACCTAAACCCCATAGATTTAACATTTCAACAGCCATTGAAAATAAGGAACCCAACATTAAATGACTTTCTTACAATCCCATATTTTACAGCCCTTGCAGCTTCTTATGTCGCTAGTTATTTGTGTGGGATTTCAAACAAACATTTTAAAAATGGTTTTGAAAAATTCAGATCTTCTTTTTTAACAAGCATTGTTCATTATCATTATGTTTTTCAGGTGAGAAGGTTTTTGAAACATCCTGACAAACTTAGAAGGTTTTTGACAGAGGATGTCATAAAAATTTTACAACACAACCCTAATGATGTTTGGATTCAGAAAATAAGTAATTCCACCCAGGGTGCAAAAGAATTTACCCAAGACATGAAAGACCTTGGATACGAAGTTAGATATGTAAAGTTGGAGAAAAGGAGTTATGGAAAAATTAACGAATATGAAGAACTGGTGTCAGCAGGTTCAAGACATCCCGATGATTTCAAACATTTTGTACCTGAAAATAGTAATGGATTAACACTATTGGGTCAAAAGTTATTCCAACAATCATTAGAATCTTTTGTTTACTGTGTTTTGGGAGCACAAGCAAAAACAAGGTGGGTCATTGTTGGCGAAGGAGCTAAAAGTTTACAAACACAAGAAGTGTTTAAAAAGTTAATGGAGGACACCATTGCACAGGATGATATTACTGTTTCTATTTCAAATATGAGACAGGCCATTAAGTCCACTAATGTTGTTTTAAATTTTGCCATAAGTCCCGGTTTAATTTTAATCCCATCAGACATGAGAATTCTTATTAACCCAATTAGTGGGTTCAATAATGTTCTTACCCTGGCCACAAACAAAATGGCTCCCGGACTTAACAGACATTTAAACATTGGGAAACCTGTTGTAAAACCTGTTGTTAGACCTTTTGCAAGACCTTTTGTAAAACCTATTAAAGTCTACGAGAAAAAATACAAACAGGGAATTTTTACGTCTGAAAACCTTGAAAAAAGCGATAACAGATTACCAGAAGTATTTGGGGCTTCAATATCAATAGTATATATGCTTTTAAAATTACTATAATAAAAGGGATGAGTTTACTTTCAAAATATAATATTAATTATCCGAAAAGTTTGTTGACAATAGAAACAACAGACAAAAGTTTAAGTAATTGCTGTAAAGCAAGACTTGTAACAGATCAAGGATACGAATTTTGCCCAAAATGTGGCTTAGTAACCAAAGATGTTGTTTTCTTGCAATACTCAACTGCCAATATTAAACCAATAAAACATTCTGTACATGTACGAAACTATACAAATCTTTTTCAAAAAATGTTTCCAGAAGAAGAAAAAGTTGTTGGTTTAAAAATTATGAAATTTTTCGATGAATCTTTTAAAAGTATTAAAGAAAAGGGACTTGTTTTATGTCCATATCCAACATCCAAAAATATTTTGTACATTATTCTTGGTATTTGCCAAAGAAAAGATCTTATGGAAAAAATGAAAGAACCAACTTTAAAAGAACAAACAAAATGGTTTAAAAAAATAGAATACATTTTAAACTATTCTCCAGATGACAATGCTTACATTCCATACAAAACAAGCCTAACAATGTATGGGACTTGTCTTAGTGCTAAAAATGCTTTGGACCTGACTGAAGAAGCTGTAGTAAAAGCTGTAACAGAAGCAAAGGCAGAAACCAAAGAAGAAGCAGAGCAAAAAGAAACAGACAAAAAATTTGTTGAATTTAAAAATTTGTATAATATTTAAAAAAAAAAGGAAACTGAAGAGAGAAGCAGTTTTTTCAATGAAAGCGAAGCCGAAGAAGAAAGCGAAGCCGAAGACGAAAGCGAAGCCGAAGAAGAAAGCGATTACGACTATTATTCTTCAGAAAAAGAAAGCGAAGCCGAAGATTATGTTTCAGATTATGAGTACATTTCAGATTGCGAACACTAAACTACTAAAAAATGTTAATTTCTATTCAGCACAAGAATAGAAATTATTTAAAAAAGAGAGGGAATGGTTAAAAAGTAGAAACACAATATGAAAAACAAAACCCTATTTATTACTATACAAATCTAGATAATAACCAGCCAGCTCCTGTACCTGAAAGTGTTACAGCAATAATTTGGTATTTCTCCATTTCTTCGCTTGGTTGATAAAAATCTTCAAGTTTAGGTTCTACCGGTTTTTCTTGTAAAATTTCATGAAGTTCTTGGAAAGCTTTTGAAGTGTCTTGCATGTTATAGTTTGCATTCCGAATTTCTTCCTGGAGGTCTCTAACCTTGTCTTTCCTTTTAATTTCATTTTCGAAAAAGCTTTCTTTAGCTTTTTGGAGTTTTTCTGTTGCCAAATTATGTCTTTTTGCCTCATCAGCATAACCACTTTTATTAAAAGATTGAAAAAGATAACCAGCACCAGCAAAGGCAACTGCATTAAACAATCCTCCAGCTATCATTGATGCCATTTATCATATCCAAAAAAAGGATATGATAATTATTTTTTTTAGACCTTTCCGGTATTTACATTTTTGGGAATGTATCCCTTTTCCTGAGCCATTTTAACTGAAAATAATCCAAGAGCTACAGCCACTCCAAGTTTGGCAGCTTCTTTTAAACTTGCTGGCGCTGCAAGAGATTGTCCTGTTAACTTTTTGAAAACCATACTTACACCAACAGCACTTCCAGTAATTAATGCTGCTTCGTACAAATCGTTTAAAACATCTTTCTTATCCATTTATTATAATTAAAAAAATTAAAGTTCATCAACAGATTTAATAATGGGAAGGAAAAATTCTTCGTTTGGACCAGGACTAAGTCTGCTATCTTTGATAATGTAGTACTCTTCATCATCTTCATCCCACCCTAATTCTTCTTCATCAAACTCTTCTATCATTTCTTCATAGGTTTCAAATTCGTATATTTCATGGTCATCACTACCATGAGCGTAAACATTAAGTGTATAATTTGCTGAATTTTCAATATTTTCCATATCTCAAATTAATGCTAAAACCAATTATTTTAAAAACCAATTTAAAAATTCATATTTTAAAAAGAATATGAGTTTTAAAAAAAAAATTGGTTTTTTTTTACTGAGACTTATAATTCTGGGGACATAAAAAAATTTCAAGAAGAATATCGCCAACATTGTGGTCAACTTTAAATTTAAGTTCATTGTAGACACCATTGTCTAACATAGCTTCAGAATTAATGTTAGCAAATTTTTCCACTGACCCCTTTAATAGTTGTCTTGTTGTAATTGGAAGAATTGCAGCTGTTCTGTCCCGTTTCCCTGAAAATGAGGTTCTAGTTCCATCAATCATTTCGCAGGTAATACAGACAAATCTCATTCCAAGGTTTATGTTGACTGTTTCTGGGCTAACAAGGCTTGTATTTTTTCTAATTACTGTTGTTTCTGGATAACCCAGCAAAGGGCCAAGTTTAAGCAGGGAAAGGTCTTTTGTTGGATACAGTCTAATTTTACAGCTATATGGAAGTAATTCTGCCTTTATTCCGTTTTCCTTAAATAATCTCATAACCATACCAACAGTCCAGTATCCATTGTAGAAACTAATTTTGTTTGTTCCATGCATGACATATGTTGGGGTTGTTAAATTATTGAAATCCCAAAAAACTGTTGCATCCTTAACCAACAATTTTGTATCTTCAATGATCAAAGGATCTTCAAATTTAACTGTTGTTTCGCCATTTTTAAGTAGAATTCTTAGGTTCCTCATTTATTATTTGATGATTGTATGGATGGATCAAGTTAATTTCTAGTTTAGAATATTTTTTGGATTTCAATGTTTCTTTTATTTTTTTTTCTTCTTCTTTTGGAATGTCTAAATAATCATCTAAAATAACCTGCATGTCTTTTCTGTTTGGGTTATAGAAAGTAACAAGTTTTGAAATATTTTCTCTATATGGTTTTGCAATGCTTGTTAATTGTTGGGTAATAACTATTGTACTAATATCCATATGTCTGGCTCCAAAACCAAGTTTTACCAACTCGCTGGTCCTGTTTTTAACACTTTGTCCAGAAGCACAGTCATCCAAAATAATTAACGAAGGTGTTCCTTTGCAATAGTCAACTACATATTTTAAAAAATCTTCGGATTCATCTTGATCGCAAGGGATAACAAAAAATCTTGGATCATTAAGATGTTCCCATTCTAAATATGTTTTGTTCCATACAAAAGTAGGGCATATTAAAACTATATTTTCAAATTTTTTTTTATAATTTTCAACTAAATTTTTTAACAAATAATGGGTCTTTCCACAACTAGTCATTCCAACAATGATCATATTAAATGGTTTTGGGTCTTCGTTTTCCATTTATTTCTTGGATTTCTTAGTAGTTTACACTCTGGAATGCTCCTCCTTGGACTTTCAATAAGCCATCTGAAAGAATGAAAACATGACATCTAAGATCTGTTGCTGTTGCCTTTTTCTTAATTTCTAACATAATTCCAGATTGTGTAGTTAAGAGTTTTGTACCATCTCCATAGACAGCATTGTCATTAATTGACCGAAGATCCACAACAAGTGCAAACTGGTTCTCCGTAAAGAATTCATCAGCTTGGATTGTTGGATAGTTAGTTTGTCTGAAAAGTCTTTCCGCCTCTTCAAACAATCTTCGTTTTGGAATGCCTTGGGAGTAAATGCTATTCGGGACTCCTTCAATGGTAATCTTTACCCTTTCAATATTTGGGTATACAAACTCTTCTGATCCAGATCTGGTTGCTTTTGTAAACAACATTACAACCGCCTTCATGCTTTTTCTTGGCAAATTAATGGTTTCATTAATTAATGTTGAAGCTGCAGCCCATGGTGTGGTTTTCATTAGGGTTACATGTTCAAATGAAAGGGCCCGACCCATTTGGTATGAAGATTCTATTTCCTGGACTAGGGCAAAGTTGGTAATGGTTTCATACTCAAGTTCGATGTTCTCCAAAGAATAACCAGCCACAGATTGGTTGTTTTGAGCTTTCATAATGGCAGTGGCTTTTGGCAGTGTAATAATATACTGCAAGTCATTTGCCATACTGTGGGGAGCATACAATCCATGATCCTTCAAAATCTTGTCCAACTTGATCCTCTGTTTTGTTTCATATACAGCTGCATATGTGTCAGCATTGGCATCATCAGATTTTGAGATGAGTTTTCGCTGGTTTTCTGTTGCGATACCATCCTCAATCATGTTAGCTCTCTCATGTTTATCCATCCATAAGTCCTTGTAAGTTCCAAGAAGACTTTCTCCTGTGTTGTCATAAACTTTTTCTCCTGCAAATCTGACTTCCAAACGTTCTTGGAGTTGTTTCGCAAGGTTGTTATTAAACCAAGATTTGGTATTTTTGTTCTTAAAGTCGAACAAAAGAAACATTTTGTCAGGAACTAAGGTTGTTCCAGGTTTAAGTTTTGGAATGTGTATGTAAATTACTTCTCCTTCATTGGCAGAATTAGGATTGAAAGTAATTACATTTCGAGCTCGTTCTCCAGTTATTGAACTTCTGTGTAATCTATTATAACCGGGTACTAATTCAACTTCTCTCTCTGTATTCATTTATTGTAGTATATATTATTTTTTTTTATTGAATTCCTTTCCAAAATAGGAAAGGATTTCATTTAAAAAAATTTAAAGATCATATTGAGAAAGATCTTTGTAAACTGTTTTTGCCTTTGGAATTTTTTCAGAAATTTTGGGAGGTTCTTTTGGTTCCTCTTTCCATTTGGTGTAAGCAATATAAGTTAATAGAATAGTACAACAAGTTCCAATTACTGCTCCAGTTGATGCCACTAAAGATGTTGTTGTTGAGGTTTCTTCTATTTGTTTTTCTTTTTCCATTTTAGCTTTTTTTCTTTGTTTTGCTTCCTTACTTATTGCGGCCAGTTTTTTCCCTTGCGCAACTCTTTTTGGATTTTTAACACGAGGTGGAGGTGTTTTTGTAATAGTTTGTTCCTGTTTCTGTTCTTGTTTTTGTTCTGGTTCCATTTATTGGTGGTTTTTGCTTAAATTTGTTATTTTTTGCTGAAATAGCTAGCTTAAATTTGCTATTTTTTGGTATATTTTTGTTTAAACAACTAGCTATTACAACTAGCTTAAATTTGCTATTTTTTGTAATATTTTGTTTAAACAACTAGCTTAACAACTAGCTTAAAATTATAAATACAGTTTAATGACTGGCTTATTTTTTTTCTTTTTCTTTTCTTTAGCAAAACTTAAATTAGCATAATGAATTATAGTTCCAATTGAATATTTTGTTTCAACCATTTTTTCCCAAAATGTTTCGCAAACATCTTCGTCATATTTTTCAGGACATTTTTGCGAAAACAAATGCCATAGATCTTTCCCATAATCTTCTCCATGTGTTTCATTATACAAAGCACAACCAATTGATCTCCATGTTCCGTAATCATCCGCAATATGGTTTGGCATTTGTTCAATATAACCAAATAACTCTTCTTCGCTTTTTGTTTTGTGGTTGTTAAAGTCAATGGCTCTGGTGTCCTTTTCTTTTTGTTCAATTTCAGGTAAAAATGACAGTTTGTTAACAGTAGTATATTCCTTCTGTCTAACAGAAAGTAAAAATATTAATTCATGTGCAGAATATGTACCAGCAACATGATTTCTTTTCTCTTCAATAATATAACTTAAAAGATATGGTTCTGACTCAGGGCTTTTTTTAGAACCATACAAAAACCAGTTTCCACCAATAACAGCATTGTCCAACTTAAAAGTTGTTTTCTCTTGTACAAGCTTGTTAATGTAATATCTTTCTCTTTGTGTTAACCAAACAAATGGAAAATGTAAATGGAAACCATTTTTATAAGTTTTTTCGTCTTTAAAATATCCTGGTTTTTCCAAAACAAAACAATTTAAATTTGTTTGGTCAACAAGAAGTTCTTTCAATATTTTTTGGAATAGTTTTGCTAATTTTAACACTTTTTTTTCAGTGTATAATGGTTTTGGTTCAGAAAGCTTTTTGGCTAAATCAATGTCAACAATAACAGGGCCAATGTCTGTTGTTCTTTCTAAAAGATATTTGCTGAACATTCCTTTGCCTGTTAAATAGGTGTAAGCCTTTGTATATTTATTCAAAAGATCTTCTTCGTTTTTAACAGAATATGATCTTTTGTTAAACATATCCATATGTGTAATGTTTTCTTTGCTGTAACTTTTGTACAACAAAGACGATAAGGTATTATTTTTAAACTCTGTCATTCCCTCTTTTATTATAGTGTTTTTTTTTCAACTAATCTTAAGTAGGTTAATTTCAACATCCCACACATTGAAAAACAGGTAGGTATAGTCATCCCCAATAGAACCAGAATAAGAATGCAGAGATATTTGGGTTCCCTTTTTTATGGTGGCAATACCCTGACAGAATATTCCGTGGGAAAGGTGTTCGTTATATGTTCTTCCCATGGTTATAACTTCCAAACCTGAAAGTTTGTTTGATCTGTCTGTAATATCTCCATGGTAAAGGTTTGTTTTAAGGTCAAAATATGCATTGTACATAGTGCCATCCCACCATGTTTTCTTTTTACTTTGTTGATCTATTTTATGTCCATCTGGTTGGAGTAAAAACCAATATGATACTAAATATTTTCCAGTATCATGGGTTGCTGTAAATGACAACAAAGTGCTAATGTTATTGCTGTTATCCCAACTACCTGCTTTGTGGTTTGTTTTTCCACTATCTTTTTTATACTTTATTAATTGCGAAAAGGTTCCAGCCGGTCCTGTTATCCCTGTAACTCCTCTTAGACCTCTTAGACCTCTTAGTCCAGTTGATCCTTTTCCACCTGGTAGTCCTCGAATTCCTTGATCTCCTTGGTCGCCTTTGGTTCCTTGGTCTCCTTTGTCCCCTTTGGTACCTTGGGGTCCCTGGGGTCCTTGCGAACCTGTGTTGCCAGTGGTGCCTTTGGATCCTTGCGGACCTTGGGCTCCTTGTGGACCTTGGGCTCCCTGTGGGCCTTGTGGTCCTGTTGCCCCAGTGTTACCCCTATTACCCTTTGCTCCATCATCGCCAGGATCTCCTTTGTCTCCTTTTTGGGCTGCTGTACCTGCTGTTCCTTTGTCGCCTTTGTCGCCTTTGTCGCCTTTGGAACCCTTTGCACCTGTGGTTCCATGATCCCCTTTATCTCCTTTGGTGCCTTGGGCTCCTGTTGCACCTGCTACTCCGGTGTTACCTCTGTCGCCTTTAAGACTTTGGGGACCTCTAATACCAGTATCGCCCTTGTCTCCTTTTAATCCTTGCAAACCCTTGTCCCCTTTGTCCCCTTTTGGTCCTGTGTTACCAATATCGCCTTTGTCGCCTTTGTCGCCTTTTTTGTGGGCATTTACACCATCCATACCTGTTAAACCCCGATCGCCTTTGTCGCCTTTGGAACCTTTGGGACCCTGGAAACCTTGTGGTCCTTGGGAACCTTGTGGTCCTGTGTTACCTTGGTCTCCTTTAGACCCTTTTGACCCTGCTGTTCCTGTTAGGCCTTTGTCTCCTTTTGACCCTGCGGGTCCTGTTGCACCTAAAGAACCTTGTGCTCCTGTGTTACCTTGGGGGCCTGTGTTACCGGTGGATCCTTGGGACCCTGTTAAACCTTTGTCCCCTTTGTCGCCTTTTGGTCCTGTTGCTCCTGTTGCACCTGTTGCACCTGTTAAACCTTGTGGTCCCTGGAGACCTCTGTCGCCCTTGTCCCCTTTAACACCTGTATCTCCTTGGGGCCCTTGTTCCCCTTGTTCTCCATCTGCTCCTCCGCCTCCATAAGAATAATCTGCATCATCATATCCATAGTAATAACTCATATTTATTTATATGAAGTTCCCATATTCTTTCATCATATCCTTATTAATTTTTACAATATCAGCTGGAGTTAATGGACCATACACAACTTTGATCCCATATATTTTTCCTTTCAGTTGGTAACTGTCTAAAGGGGTCCCCTGAAATCTTTCATTTTTAAATACAGATCCAAATGGACTACCTATATCTGTCAAATCCGATTGAAATTCTGATCCTGAAACCAGTTCGCTATTTAAATATACACATCCTCCAGTTCCCAGCCAATGGCCAGAAATAATATGTTTACTAAGAATGCTGTGCGAGCCAGCAAAGGGAATAGTTTTATAAGTTCCACCTTCAATACCACAAACTACTATTTTGGAGTAAGAGTATGATTTAAAGGCAAGGGTTTTATCATAACCACCATTATCATTTCCAATAAGATAACACCAAGTACTAGAAACCGATGTATCTACCACAGTGCAAACAACAAAAACAGAAACATCGCCAAACTGCATTTCTGGGCAAACAAAACACATGTAGTTGCTTCCCTTATTTTCAATGTAATCTTTGCCTGGACCAACATCATCAGAACCAAATGTTGGAGCCTTGGTTTTATCATTCTGCCATAAACATGAGTTTCCACTTCGTGCTTGGGTTATCCTTTTTACACCATTAACAGTCTCAAAGGTTTTAACTGCTTTTGTTAAGTTAATATCAAAAACAGTTTTGTAATTTTCATCAGGTGGTAGGGAAAGGTTTTTTAACTTTCGTTCAATTTCTCTAATTTTCTTTTCCATGTCAAAATCTTCCAATGATCTTCTTGGTCTTCCATATCCATAATAATAACTCATTATTTATTTTAAAAAAAAAATAATTCTCCATACTGAGCCAGAAATATTATTTCTAGCTCATAAAAATAATTCTCCATACTGAGCCAGAAATATTATTTCTAGCTCAGGTCCGGGTACGAACCAACATTTGCGTTAGTGTTTCTTCAGGATGGATATAATTACAAATGTTGTCAGGATTTGTACTTTTGTTAAAATATGTAATTTTTGGTATTTCGTAAGGATATTTTGTAAAACCCACCAAAGAACATTTTTCTTTGTTTGGACACATATTCTTTTGTTGTGGTTTCATTTATTAAATCTTTTTTGAAAATTCTTCAGCAAATAGTTTTTAAATTTTTTTCAAAATTTTTTTAAAATATTTTTTAAATTTTTTTAAAAAGTTCAGGAGGGGGAATCCCAAAAAAATTTTTAAAAACCCCCTCCTGAAAATATTGGCAGCCATTTTGGAAACTTTTTAAAAACCCCCTCCTGAAAATATTGGTAGCCATTTTGAAAAACCAGGAGGGTTTTTTTTTGTTAATTTTAATAGCATGTCCCAGGTTCGGCGTTTTGACACTACTCCCGGTATCACTTGTCTGTGAGCTCTCAAACAGGTTCATCATTACCAACGTTGTCCTTGGAACCAACCCAAAAAACTAAACCAATTTCGAATATCGAAGCGTGGACATCGGCCTTTCAAATTTTTGTTGGGGTTTACACTGGGAAATATCCCATGGAGGCCCCCGCATTAATGAAATATGGTGAAGTCGTTCGGGATTTGGCCGCGCGCGGAGGTGACTGGCGATTTTATGATACGCAATTTCGCAATTTACGTCAAACCAATCCGTCCGAAATGCCTTGGGGTTCAACTCATTGGGAACTTTGGATCCGTGCGCAGAATTTTAATAATCCGCGTTATCCAAAAAGCCAAACTATATATATGCGCAATAATTCTACGTCCTCTGTTGTCGGGCCATTTGTTCCCAAGGGGTTTTGTAGAAAGTTTCACCGGGGGGCTGACTGTCAAGGTTGCAATTTTAAGCATCAATGTTTTAAATGTGGCGTAGTTCACCCTGCCACCCGGTGTAATTTTCGTCCCTCACGGCCTGGCTCTAGCTCAACCCCGTCCGCGGTCAGACCCCGCGTTGCCAACACCAGTTCAAATTGAAAAACTTAGACCTTTATTATGTGGATACGATGTGGGATTAACGTCTATTTTATATTATGGTTTTACGTTTGGTTTTCCACTCCATTTCGAAGGAGCTCGTACATCATTTTTTGCAAATAATCTAGTTTCTGCACAGCAAAATCCTGAGATTGTTAGTGCTAAAATTTCCAAAGAGTTGGCAGCCGATCGACTTGCTGGGCCTTTCGACCACCCTCCTTTTGTCCCTTTTCGTGTATCTCCCTTAGGGGTTGTTCCTAAGAAAGCCCCGGGGGAGTATCGCTTGATTCATCATTTGTCTTTTCCTAGTGGTGATTCTGTTAATGATGGTATTGCTCCCGAGCATACCTCAGTAACTTATGCTCGCGTAGATGACGCAGTTGCAATGATCAAACGATTAGGGCGCGGAAGCTTCCTGGCTAAAACGGATATTAAAAGCGCATTTCGCATTATCCCAATAAGGCCTTCTGATTACGATATTCTAGGTATTTTTTGGCAAGGAAAATATTATTATGATCGCGCCATGCCAATGGGTTGTACGTCATCCTGTCGCACTTTTGAAATGTTTAGCACAGCTCTCGAGTGGGTTGCTAAGAAACATCTAATGATCCCACATCTTATCCACATTCTTGATGATTATCTTATGGCGGCGTCTACTTATCACCAATGTCGCATTAACCTTGTTCGTTTCCTATCTCTCTGTAAATATTTAGGCGTACCGATTGCTCCGGAAAAAACTGTCGGGCCACAAAGCATTCTTTCGTTTGCCGGCATTGAATTAGACACTTTGCGCATGGAAGCCCGTCTACCTCTTGACAAAACTGAAAAATGCAAGTTTTTGATCTCGTCATTTCTTCGACGCAAAAAAGTCACTTTACGTGAGATACAATCTTTGACTGGTCTACTTAATTTTGCATGCTCAGTGGTTGTCCCTGGTCGGGCTTTCTTGCGTCGTCTTATAGATTTAACTAAGGGCATAACGTCTGCCCATCATTTCATTCGCCTTACTAAATCCGTTAAAGCGGACCTAGACCTTTGGCAGTCTTTTTTGGTTGACTTTAATGGCCGGTCGTTTTTTCTTAGCGATGTATGGCTTGATTCGTTTAGTTTAAATTTATATACCGACGCGGCTGGTAGCCTAGGCTACGGTGCGGTTTTTGGCAATGAGTGGTGTTTCGGTGCATGGCCGGAAAATTGGAAGCAATTCAACATCACTATTTTAGAATTTTACCCAATTGTGCTAAGTGTACTTCTCTGGGGAGATAGCATGCGTAACCAGCGTATTACGTTTTTTACGGATAATGCGGCATTGGTTGATATTATCAATAAAGCTACATCTCGTGAGGTGACTGTCATGATCTTGGTGCGCCGACTGGTTCTGGCATGCTTGAAGTTTAATATTTTATTTCGGGCTCGTCATGTACCTGGTGTCAAAAATGTCTTAGCTGATTCTTTATCCCGGTTACAGGTTACGAAGTTCAAGCAGCTAGCTCCGGTGGGTGTACACTCATCACCAGCGGTCATACCAGATCATCTACTGCCACACAGCTGGCCAATATAACATCTAAGCTACTTCAATCTAGTTTGCAGCCATCGTCAATCCCTACTTATCGCCGGGCCTGGAAACTTTATAGCCAATTTTCTTGTGCGGTTTTTCAATCGGCTTTAGTTCGTCTGCCCATATCGCCTTCCGACTTAGGATTATTTATAGCGTATATGTTTCAGCACCAATATGCGGCCTCCACCGCGAACACTTATGTCTCTGCACTGGGTTATTGTCATCGTCTGGCTGGGGTGAACGACCCCACTAAAGTATTTTGGGTGGGTTGAAATGTTGAAAGGATATGGCAAACTTGGCTCACGCGTTGACACACTTTGCCTATAACTCTTCCTATCCTTCGTATAATTTTTTGCTTTATCAACATACTTATTCAAGGCAATGTGTACAACAGCATTTTTTGCCTTTTTTACGGGTTGGTGAAATTACCTGTTGCCCCCGGTCACCGACCGTGCTTCAACTTGATCAAGTTGTGCAGCTTGTTGACAATTCGGGCAACATAACTGGATTGAAAATAACGTTTGCTAATTTCAAGCATTCGTATAACCAACCTACGGTATCAATAACACTGAATCGCCGCTCGGATGTATGCCCGGTGCAGAGCTTACTAGACTATTTTGCATGTCGTGATTTATCCGCTGGCCCTCTTTTTCGAACACGCGATGGGCACGCTATTTCACGCAAACTTTTCACCGACCATTTAGCTATTACTTTTCGTACGTGTGGTCTCGATTCCACTAAGTATAAAGGACATAGTTTTCGTATTGGCGCAGCTACTTTTGCGGCGGAATGTGGTTTTTCTGATGCACAAATACGCCTGATGGGTCGTTGGAAATCAGACGCATTTCGCAAGTATATTCGTAGTCCTAGCCTGAGTTCGAGCGTCCAAACTACATAGGTCCGGGTTATGTAGTGGTTTGATTGTGGCTGTCAGTTGGCGTTTCCTTTTATTCTACTTTCGCAAGCGGCTAACCTTAGGTACATTACTCTTTTGTCGAGTCCATGCAGGGGCAAGACTTGACTACAGTACTTGTGTTTGTCACTAAATACTGAATTGTAGCTGACTGTGACGCTGATGCAGGGGCAAGGCTAGCAGAACACTACATATAATCGTCTTTATAGATCTGCGGCTGTCTGACAAGTCAACGCAGGGGCACGACTTGTTGGGGCAGCTTGCATGCAATTTATTTTTACCAGCTAGCAAAGGTTTGCTTATAACATTCTCACTTTTCTTACACGTATTTGACAGAATGTATTGCTATATAGTAGTTAGAGGTATGTACTCATTTCTTCTGTGGGTTCCTTGTCATGATGGGGTGGGGTATGTCTCCTTTACCCAAGGAGACTCGTGGCGTTTGTATTACCCCCACCTTTTCTGTGCGAACTGTTAATTACTTTTCTTAATAATTTGTTATATTAATAATTATGTTATTGATTACAAAAATTAATAAACCGGCATGTGCTAACGCACATTGCCATAATTATTCCAATCGGTATCTGACTGGTTTATTGCGTAAAAGCTTAAGCACAGAAAACAGAGCTCATCATGACAAGGAATTGCCAGAATTAGTGTTGATTAAAGGAAGCGATAAAGGAATTATTGGCATACCAATAAAGATTTTATTGCTCCCTGCACTTAAAATTTATAAATAGATAAAAGTAGATAAATGTGTCAGGGATCACATGGGTAATTTCCCCGGAATGTTTGTGATCACATGAATGTAATGCGCGGGAAAACAGATAGGAGTTCGCGGTATTTATCTGGTGTGGAATGCGAGATTGGTTCATTCTGCTCTGCACGTTGGCTACAGCAGGATTAGAGAGTCTCTAGCTGAAATCAAGTTTTTACCCACCCTCCTCCCCGTTTTCTTGACGCAATTTTCTTTTACATGTATATTAGTTTCTTAGTATAGTGGGCGTTTGTATTACCCCCACCTTTTCTGTGCGAACTGTTAATTACTTTTCTTAATAATTTGTTATATTAATAATTATGTTATTGATTACAAAAATTAATAAACCGGCATGTGCTAACGCACATTGCCATAATTATTCCAATCGGTATCTGACTGGTTTATTGCGTAAAAGCTTAAGCACAGAAAACAGAGCTCATCATGACAAGGAATTGCCAGAATTAGTGTTGATTAAAGGAAGCGATAAAAAAAGAAAAGAAAAAAGAACTATTTTACACATACAGCATATATATATACATTTTTTGCATTTGTTTTGTAATATTATTAAAAAGGTAAACAATTTGTCAATTTAATTAACTGAATATTGATTCCAAACCTTAGCCCCTAAATAACTAAAGCTTCGCTTCATGGAATTAGTATTTGGTTTAGATAACATCAGTAATTTATTATTGCTTCTTAAATTATAATTAACATTGTTGCATGTTTTAAAAAGTTCGTAAATTATAGTTGGACAATTTCCTCTCATCACATCTTGCATATAATTTTGCATTTTAGCATTTCTTCGTGTTTCTAGTTCTACCCAGCCTAATTTTCTTAAGATTTCCCATGAACGCACATCATAGGTATCGCCTGTTATTATTCTTCCTGCTCTATTTTGAAGTTTTTGCAGTGAAGATTTTAGAGTTGCTGAGCAATTTCCCCAGACCAGGGAACAATAGTCGAAATGTGGTAGGACTAATGCTTTATACATTGTTTCCAAAGTATCTTTAGAAACATAAGGTTTGCATAATCTTAGAACACCTATTGCTCTAGATGCTTTCTTACTGATGTTATCTACCTGTTCTTTCCAAGCTAGTTTTTCATCAATGATGACTCCAAGACTTTTTGTTTTTGTTACACGTTTGATAAAATTATTTCCAATTTTAATGATCAGGTCGGTTTCGATAATCGATATGTTATGCTTTGATGCAATAATCATATATTCTGTTTTGTCAATGTTTAGAGTTAATTTATTTGCTACTAGCCAATTTTCTATTTTGCATAATTCAGAATTTAATTTTTCTTGAGTTATATCGATTGTTTTTCCATTGACTGATACATTTGTATCATCAGCAAACATGCTAGGCATGGAATCATCAAGACAATTAGGAAGGTCATTAATGTAAATTAAGAAGAGAAGCGGTCCCAAATTTGATCCTTGTGGAACCCCGCATCGGATACTTCTGATGGACGATATGCTTTGCTTAATTTTGCAAACTTGTCTTCTATTTTTTAAATATGAATTAAACCATTTTAGAGATGCCCCCTGGAAACCATATAGTTTTAGTTTTCCAAGAAGTATCTCATGATTTACTGTATCGAAGGCCTTTTTTAAATCTAGAAATAAGACGCCATTTATTAGACCTCGATCTATATTAAGTAGCCATTCATTTGTAACGCCCAATAAAGATGTTAATGTAGAATAGCCTTTTCTAAAGCCGGCTTGAAATTTACTTATTAGATTGTTATTATTTAAATATTCAATAATTTGTTTGTAAATCATTTTTTCAAATACTTTTGTAACAATAGATAAGACCGATATTGGCCTATAATTGCCACAATCACTTTTACAGCCTGCCTTAAAAATGGGAGATACTCTGGCGAGTGCCCAGTCATCAGGGAAAATTGTTTGTATTAAAGATTGGTTAAATATCAGAGTTAAAGTAGGCGTAATAACCTGACGAGAATCCTTAAGAAGTTTAGGAGATATTCTATCTAATCCCGAACTTTTGTTATTTTTCAAATTAGATAATGCTGTTAAAACTTCGTCTTCCGATATAAGGTTAAATTCAAATCTGCTTTCTGTAGGTTTTAAATAGTCTGCATAATTCTTGTTTGATGGTGGAATTTCACTTGAAAGTTTCTCGCCAATCCCTGCAAAATATTGATTGAAGGAATTTGCAATTTCTTTTTCCTCGGTAATCTTTTCGTCATCAAAATCTAGGTTAGAAACATCTGTTGTTTTTGAACATTTACCTGTTAATTGGTTTATATATTTCCACATTTCTCTAGGATTTTCTTTTTGATTTTTTATATTGCTCTCATAATATAATGACTTGGCGTTCTTGATTTTTCTATTAACTATATTCTTTTGTTTTTTATATACCTCGTGATAACACGAGGAGCCATGTTTTACCATCATTCTTTTTAAATAATCCCGGTGATACATGGCCTTTTTAATATCATTGGTTAACCATGGTGCATATTTGCTTCTGACTTTACGCAATCTAGATGGTACATGTTTTTCAGTAACCATATTGAAGATGTTTTTCCAAGCTTCCCATAGCTTATTAGGGTCTGTCTCATGCAAGTCAAATCTATCAAAATTGTAAATTAGGTCTTCTCTAAACTTATCGGCTTTATAATTTTTAAAAGAACGTGTTTCAACGATTTTAGGTTTGCTTTTGGATACTGCAAGTTTGCGACAACTATAGACCAAACTGTGGTCACTTATCCCTAGATGAATTACGCCTGAACATGTTGAATTTTCAGGCTTATTTGTTATAACTAAATATATTAATGATTTTGACGTTTCAGTTACACGAGTTGGTTCAGTGATCAACTGATGTAATTGAAAGAGATTTAATATACTTAATAGATTTGCAGTATGAGCTGGTTTTGACTCTGAAAGAAGATTACAGTTTAGATCTCCCAATATCACTATCTCTTTCCCTTCACTGTCCAGATTCCGAATAAAGGTTTCAAATGCTTCCATAATTTCATGATTTGAGTTTGGTGGGCGATAAAAACTAGCAACAAGTATTGGTTTACTCTTTGGTTTAAGAACTTCAATACACAAAGCTTCTAATATATTGGGGACAAGGTCACCTCTATCCACAACATTAATAACATCTCTGTAATAAATGGCAACACCACCTCCCATCCGATTTCTATCTTTTCTTAAAACGTCATATCCTTTTATATTAATTAGACTATCACCAATGTTGTGATCTAATCTAGTTTCATTAATGCTAAGGATATCCAAAGGTTTTGAGGATAAATAGAATCTTAATTCATCTATATGTTTAGTGAGAGAAGTAATATTGAGATGACCCAATCTGAAACCTTTTAATTTAGTGAGAGATTCAATTAACGTATCCGATGCGGTGTTATTTGCTTTATATTTACCAGAAGAACTTAGGTTTGGAATCGAATTGTTGTTAAACATGTCGTAAATGTTTAATAATACTGGAAGCAAATAATGAAGTTCCTTTCTGGTTCAGGTGTACTCCTGATTGATTTAAACAAGACTGATCAATATCTTCATGAGTTATTATTGACCAATTGTTTTGTTGGCACTTCTCGTTTAGCAATAAGTTAATATTCTTTACCTTATTATTTAGCCCAGTATCATCGGATCTACATAATAACTGAGACAGAGTTACCTTCGTGTTAGGTGAATTTTCTGTGGCAAAATTTCTGAGTGCCACAATATCCTGGACTATCTTAGTCGTTTGATTATCCTTTAAGTCATTTGTTCCTACATGAAGGATAATCTCATCAGGCTTTTTGTCAACAGTTGGGACAATATAATGCTTCATATCCTTGCACGTCGCACCACTAATCGTTATAGACTTGACTCTTTCATTTGAGGATCTTCCAATTTTATGAGCTTGACCATTGATCCATGGATAAGTGTTCTTTCTAATTCTTTTTATTCTAAGTGGGAAAAAGTCGTTCATAACAGGCAAGAATAACTTTTCCCAAATTGATAATTTAACTGATGGATCTTCAGAAATATCCATTAGGCTCCATGGGATTTGATCAACAGCTACAGTAGGACAAAAGCTTGGGCACAATTTACATCAACCCGGCGACATGAAACAAAGCGATGTTTAGTCTCCTTTTGTTGACCTGGTAATACACCGTAAATAGGAAAATGAATGCTGATTCCAGTCTTAATTATTCCACTGTCGGTAAATAACTCCGAAGTAGGAGTGATTAATACATCAATAAGAGTTTTTGAGTAGTTCGACTGTCTGGTAGGTTCATTAATAAGTTGTGTGAGTTGGTTTGAAAGTAGAAACTCGTCCAGAGCTTTTGTTTGCGGAAGATTCTTATTGAAGACATCACAATTAAGATCACCGATTAAGATAATTTCAAAACCTCGTGTCGTAGCTGATCGGACAAGGTCGTCTAGATAGCTAAAAAGGGTAGTGTGCAATCGAAGTTCGGAGCTCTATAAATACATGCGAATATGTAAGTTAGTTTTCCAATTTTGAGCTCAACGCATATAGTTTCGACATTAGGGGCTTCTAAATCCATTCTTCTCTTAAATTTGCATCCATTCCGAAGATAAACAGCAACCCCTCCTCCTTTTTGTAATCTGTCCAAACGTTCTAACTTGTATCCGGAAATATCGACTTCAAGATCAGCAATATAACTGATGGCAATTATCAAAGGTTTGCGTTCATCAAACAAAATACGAAGTTGATCTATGACTGGCAATAGACTTCTACAGTTAAAGTGCAGAACATATGTTGTTGTGGCGTTATTATTTATGAATTGTTCCATGGGACTAGTGTCCTCCGAGTTTAGCTTGTCGTTTGATATATTTATTTCAGACCCGGAAGCGTTAGGGTCATGGTTAGTTGATGTAGATGCAGATAAATCGCTTGGAAATATAGGGTCGGTATTCTCGAAGAAAGAATCTGACAGGCTTGGCAAAGCGCATACTGGACGGGTCCAGAGTTCATCTGTATGAGCGAGATAAAAAGTGTTAAACATTCTTAGGGATAAACCAACACATTTTATGTGGAACCATTGCGAACAATAGCTACATAGAATGCCATTTTGATTGTTATTAACCGGGTTCAAACAATCTCCGCATGGATATTTCCATTTTCGATTCCGTCCTGCAAGAGGCTCGTTCGGGCCAGGATTTGACTCGATGTCACCGGAAAGTTTAAGGAGTCGAAACGTTGATAGAGAGTTCGGATAATAAAGATGTTTACCGCCAAAAGCGGTCCGTCGATGGCTTGTGTTGATCATGCGAGCTCGAATTATGTTGACCTTTGTTGTCAATTCTAAAACCCGCTCGGTATTAACACGAATGACGAATAGATAGAATAGAAGAAGAATAGTTGTCCGTATAACTGGTAAAGTTCCTCTAGATGTAAGAGCCATATCGTATTATGCGGGGGAAACCCCGCGCCGCAAGTCTACGAGTTCAAAATAAACTGTTGCTAGGCGACGTGAAGACAGACAATCCAAAGCCAACGGTAAAATGGGAATATATGAATAATTCAAATTTGGTTGAAGGTATACAAATAAAACTTGCACAAAATAATCCTATGAATAAAACCAAAGTATTGTAGAAGTATGAAGGCACCAACTGTAAAATCAAGGGAGAAATTATCAGGACAAGTTTAAAATCGATAGTGAAATAAAAGTAGCGTGCTGCGTAGGCAGTGTTGAAACAACAATCGAAATATACTGTAGTAACTTAGGTTAGATATACTGCCGAAACAGAGAACATAGGAATCTAACGTTTCGAGCGAAGGCCCTTCGTCAGAGAGAAACGTAAAGAGTGTAAACAAAAATAGTTCGTAGACAGTCAGGCCAACGGTCAAAAAATAAAAGATATGAATAATTCAAAAGCCACGTTATGGATGAAAATAAAACTTCAACTGTATGATAAGGATGACAAAACCAAGGAATTGATAAAGTTAACGGATACCAAACTATACAAAGCCAGAGAAAAACCAAAATAATAAATTCCAGTAGATCGTTGACGAAACAAGGATAAACGGCCAAATAGATAATCCAAAATAAAATCACGCGGCTTGAAAAGTCAACTGAAAAATTATACCACAAACACCAACGATATTCTTGGAAGGACAATTAATACAAAATCACAATATATAGTCTATTGAAGAACCCGAAAAATCACTAAAATTCAACCAACAATAAAGACGATGTTGTTCCAACTATACCCCCCCCCCCGGACTTCAAACTTCAGATATGCACAAACCAGACATTCGTTGCATGCATATTCCAATATGATAGCCTAGATCATGTCCTAATAGTGAACCTGCACAATCCAACGAGAACGAACGAATAAACTTATTAACTGAACGACTCAGTCATCCAGACTCGTACGGACTCGCTTTCCTATTGGTTACTGAGGCTCTTTGTGACAATGCTGTCATTGCACCTTTACACATGCATGTAAACTGTGTGGAAGTGTGTTTATTTATAATGCAGGACTAAGTTTTGAGCTTGATTGATGGCGCGATCAAATGATCATTGTGGTATTGTTTAACAACCGCGATACTCGTAAGTCGTAAACAATATATAAAACATGGACAACGAGGGCATGCAGTTAAAAGCAATATAACGTTTTCAATTTAACACCCCAGTAACGCCCTAGTGACTGCTAAACGGATTGTACTGTAGTTAGAATCTGTATTGGACTCAAAGCAACAATCATCATCTTTCGGTTGGCGTTGAATGAAGAAAGAGCATTGCGCTATAGGTACTATAAGAAGTATTCATTCGCTATTTTTTGCAAGAATAGTTCTTTTGTTTGAAAGACGTCGTCGTTGAGGTGATCTTAAATCCCTAATGATTAACTACAAGTGTTGAGTCAAATACGTTGAAGTTTTTAGTGCTCTTGTGGCAATACCCTTGGTCATATCTCAACTCTGACATATAATAAATTGAAATATCCCTGAAATGAAGAAAAAAACACACACTCCGCCAAAATTACAGGAAGATGACTCCGCTTCACACAAATTATAAAGGTAATACGCAACTCACAGATATATTAGCTGTTTCAAATATTTGCTCCAATCTCCCGTTATTCTGTCAATTTTATTTCCTTGGAGCATTCTACGAAAGACGAAAACAGTATGTGAAAACACAGAAGCAATGGCATTGTTGTTTCGCTCAGGAAATAAACTAAGAATAATTCTTTATAGTACCCATATCTCAACTATGGATGACAGAGACATCGAGGCTGATCAACAATACGATGACACCTTTACCACCTCTACTAGCTACCTTGGATCTCTGTTCCATTCTTAACTGGTATCCTAAACATTTGAAAATCATGCACTTAAGCACCCAGAGTATGGTCTCCACGTTTAATGAATTTTTACTGACTGTATCTCGGTATCCTTTTGATGTCCTTACCTTAAGTGAAACTTGGCTAAAAGATAATCTCTACTTATTGGAATATATGTCTCTATATCCGGATATTCGGCTGTTTTTCGCAATCGCGATGGTATAAGAGGCGGAGGTGTAGGTGCTTACATTCATGATTCACTAAACTTCAAGCGCAGAGTGGCTATCGAAAAGTTACAACCCGATTTCGAGCATCTCTGGCTTGAGTTTCCAGGAAGAAACAGACACAGCAAGATCCTCGTTGGTGTTTTTTACCGTTCAACTCGTATCCTTAACACTCAAGATTGGTTTGACCGAATGGAGTCTCTACTTGGTTATATAGGCGCAACTTGGGATGGTCTATTGCTGATCACTGGGGACATGAATATCGATATGTTATCACCAAAAAATGCTACTACGAAAGAATATCAATCACTCCTGGATATGTTCAATCTCCATCAGATGATTACAGAACCAACAAGAACCGTCAACAAGGTATTTTTGTTGACCTTATAAGAAAGCCTTAGTATAGCCACAAGTATAGCACAGCTGACTCAGCATTTTTGAGGAGCTCTTACCACTAGATTTTAGTTTCCAGGGCTGGCCGTGTGGGCCCTGTGCGCGCGCATATAGGACCGGAAATACGTTTTGAGTGGAAAAACTGGTTTAACAAGTGAGATTGTCGTCAGAAACAAAAATAACTTATTTAAAAAAAAAAATTTATTCGTGTCACTGAACAAGTTCTAGTCACATTCTAAACCATCACTTACGGAAGAGACATGTCTAACATTTCCACTGACATTGGAGAAGAGGAGAAATTTCTTGCTCATCGTCAAAAGTTGATTGAAGACAAGCTGCTAAAGTGCTATGCTGAAGAAATATCCTCAGAAATTTTTACCTTGGTATTGGAGTACTGTGAGGGTTGCCGTATAAGCCACGGGTCTCAAAGACAACACGACTGTCTTATGATGGAGGCTGATCAAAAGATCTGGTTGTATTTTGACAGTGGGTTGGAGAGGGTATGTGACGCGAGAATTATCGAAGCTTTCGCGGCAGCTTACAAAGCATCAAGCCGATGGTAAATGGACTTGAATTGCTGAAGTATACGTGCAGGGATTGGAGGAGGATGTTCTGCATAAATCAGAGACAGCTTCTTAAACGTGAAACTTTAAAACGTGTGTAATAATATAGACGAGTGTGAAACATAATGTTGATCACGACACAGAGGTTTTTTATTGTTTTAAAATATGTATGTTATCGGCTACGATACGGATAACACGGTGGACATGATTTGTTTATTTATTTAAATTCTCAGACATGCAACAGTGTAATTTGTATAATTTTAATAAAAATTTTAAAAACCTAATGCATTACTTTGCTTACTTCATATTGTTGTTGCTTGTGGTAACATTTGTATACGGGTTTGGAGGAATTTTTTTTGAAATGGGGACTTGCTATAGCACACCACAAAATGACCGGGTCAAGCGAAATAAAAATCATAACAGACAGAAAATGTTTAGGATTGGTATCAGTTTTGGTCGTAATGATTTAAATTTGGAAGGTCATCTGCAGATGGGGTACAACAGCAAAACTATTAAAAACTATGGATGTATTGAGAACAGTACCAGTGTTGTAAAAACAAACACTTTATCTGACGTTGCGCCTTCTGAAACGGTGGCGGCGCCACAAAGATTGGACGTTGATACTGCTGATACAGAGAAATGAACTAAAGTAAAACTCTCATAATGAAAAGATATTTTTTCGTTTCTTCATATATTATGAAGCAAAGTGTGACTGAGACAACATAGAATAAATGAAATTGACGAGTATTTGTCAAGTGTGTATTTTAACCCGAAACATTCTGGTGGTTTGGGGGTGTGGATCGTTTGTATCGTGATGTAGAAGAGGAAGGCAAACACAAACTGAGTCGCAAACAGATTTTAGAATGGTTAATGAAACAGGACGCTTACACTCTACACAAGCCATTTCGGCGCAATTTTAAGAGAAACCGTGTTTTAGTTGGAGGTATTGATGAACAATGGCAAATGGATTTAGCAGACATGCAGTCAATGCAAAAATTTAACGACGGATACCGTTATTTGCTTGTCTGTGTTGACGTGTTTTCCAAGTACGCATGGGTGATTCCTCTCAAGACGAAAACAGGGC
The DNA here is from genome assembly GCA_035771165.1 of Paragorgia papillata. Lineage (NCBI taxonomy): Eukaryota > Metazoa > Cnidaria > Anthozoa > Scleralcyonacea > Coralliidae > Paragorgia > Paragorgia papillata. The sequence goes on along the minus strand of JAWNZC010000307.1, from coordinate 466,581 downwards.
TTGCGCTTGTTGACGCTTTTAAAGTAATTTTGTCGTCAAAGAGAAAGCCAGAGGAAATTTTGACTGATCGGGGAACGGAGTTCTTTAACAAACATTTTCAGACGCTGATGAACAACGAAGAGATTCATTGGTATAATACGTTTAACGAGACAAAGGCCTCAATCGTTGCACGATTAATTCATACATTAAAGACCAAAATGTGGCGTTACTTCACGGCGAAGGAAACCATGAGATACATTGACATGTTGCCTGATTTAGTTTATGCTTACAATCATCATACAGTTCATCGTAGTATAAAAACAAAACCCGCTCTTGTAAATAATGCAATCGAAGATAAAGTATGGCATACGTTGTACGACAGCGACATAGATGATTTACAGCCTGTACACTACAAATTTAAAATAGGTGATCAAGTCAGAATTAGCAAGATTAAGCGTAAGTTTGAAAAGGGATATTTGCCAAATTTTTCAAAAGAAATACTTACAATAAGGAAGACAATATCACGACGACCTCCTGTCTACAAGATTAAAGATTTCGATGGTGAAGAGCTCCAAGGAACATTTTACGAGAAAGAACTTCAGAAGGTCATCAAACATGACGATACTTATGAAATAGAGAAGATTCTAAAGAAACGAGGAAAAGGAAAAAATGTACAATATTTTGTAAAATGGTTAGGTTATCCAAACAAATTTAATTCATGGGTTACTGCTTCTGAAATAAATCGTTTTTAAACATTTGAATGTGTTGTGTTCTTTTATTATCCCTTGTATGATCATGAAGAACGGAACACATTTTTATCTGACGCTTCCTAGCAATGCATCTCCTCTACATTTCCCAATAACACTACAACCAGTTATCGGGTGAAATTACCTCAGATAGTTGATCTTAACGGTAACTGGGAAGTCGGTCTATATTCGATGACTTATCCTCGCACATGGTATAATCTCCAGCGTGGTGAAAACCACTTATACATCAGTGATGATGGTGTTATTTTTATGGTTACTTTTGTGGACTATGGGGTTTTATAATTCCATGACAGATTTTATTAAATCTGTAAATAAAGCCTTGTCAAAGGACACAAAAGGGAATATTTCAATGACATTTGATATTCGAACTGAAAAAGTGACAGTTCACTTAAAAAATGGGTACGTGTTTGCTATGAAAGGTAAAATGTCAATTCTTCTTGGATTCGATGGAAAGGAAGTAAAGCTTGTCAAGACGACCGCGGGTCCTTATGTCAGTGACATTAATGGCGCCATGAATACCATGTATGTGTACTGTAATATCGTGCAACCACAAGTAGTTGGAGATACCAATGCAAAACTGTTGAGATCAGTGCCTGTTGAAGGAAAATTGGGGGAAGTAATTACAAAAACCTACAATAATATACAATACATACCAGTTCAGACAAAAACATTTGAAGACATTGAGATACTTTTAAGAAATGACACTGGTCTTGCTATGCCATTTGAACGTGGTAAAGTGTTGACGACACTTCACTTTATACTGCAAAACTCATCCTATTTTATGTAAAAATGAATCATACTAATCGGTACGCTCGTTATTATTTGGATCAGCAACAACATGGAAATGGGATGCCTGTTTTTATTGGTAGTCCGTGGCAGATGGGACATGGACAAATGGGGTATGGCTTAGGAGGACGTTTTCGCAGTGTGGCCAGAGCAGTCATGCCTCTTGTCAAACCTGGTGCAAAGACCTTGGGAAATATCGCGTTGAGTATAGGGGCAAATCTGTTAGGAGATGTCCTTTCTGGTAAAAACGTGAAAGGGTCAGCAAAATCGCGATTGAACGAAGCAGAAAATGTTAAGCATAAGCTTCAGACTTTGAGTCAAACCGGAAATGGAAAGCGTTCAAATGTTAAGAAAAAAGGTAAAAAGAGAAAGACTTCATCTCCTACCACCAGAACCAGACTAGTCAAGAAACGGAAAACAGCTCACGTAGAAGACATATTGGCTGGTTATGGATTTTGTATACATTCAAAATCGGCAGAGTGCACAAAAAGTGAACTTGATCTATTTTCAGTACCTCCAACACAAATCAGCCTGGAGAAAGGACATTGGATAGATCATCAACCTGTTTCCAGTGCATCAGATAATGGTCCCATCACGTTCCTTTCGCCTGGCACCGAAGACTATGTCGATTTGTCTAAAACAATTTTGGTGGTTAGAGCTAAAGTGACAAAAGCAGATGGTGCAGATCTTGACGCAGATATGAAAGTCGGACCGGTCAACAATTTTATGCATAGCTTGTTTAAACAAGTAGACGTATTTCTGAAAGAAAAGCAAGTCACTCAAGCTACTGGAACTTATGCTTACCGCTCTTATCTCGAGACACTTTTGAGCTATGGTCCATCGGCAAAACAATCGCAACTTACAGCATCGCTCTTTTACAAAGATACAGCTGGGGAAATGGAAATAGCAGATCCAACCCTAGCAGGCGCAGCAGCCAATCAAGGTCTCAATAGTAGATATGAATTTAGCAAGACGAGTGGAATTGTGGAAATGGCCGGTCCTATATTTTGTGATGTATTTTTCTCTGATCGTCTCTCACTAAGCTATGTCGATCTGAAAGTTGTCATGAATCGCACTAACAATGAGTTGTGTCTGATGTCGTCCGTGGTCGATGCTGATTTCAGACTGAAGATGGTCGATGCTTACCTGAAAGTTCGCTAGGTGAAAGTCAACCCAAGTGTTTCATCAACCTCGTACCCAGGGTCTTATCTCTGCTGCGCTGCGAAAAGACCCTGGTTGGGGCAGGTCACGTGTTTCGAGAGCTAGAGTATAACTTACTGGGGGTGGATAATTTTGAAACGTGGCTAAACTGAATCACGCAGACAATGTTTTTAATTATAATCTGATTTACAGTATTTTATTGTGACAAGATATAAAGGTTTACGTTAATTCTCAAGAAAGCCAGACTGCATGCCCAAATCGATGTTTATTCACGTCGCTTTCCTCTGTGTTGTGCGATACTGTACATAAACTGTCCGTAGAAACAGAAGTCGCCGTCCTGATTGAGGCCTCTAATAAGTCTCGATTTGCTTTTACGTGTAAATCTCTTCAGTTGATTAGCGTCTTGGGTTTTATTCGTCAAAGTCTGCCCGAATACACCGCCAATTGTTAGCCGTTTTGTGTCCCGCCGCTTCGCCTTTGTTGTTTTTATTGTGGAAACTGTCAATGTTTTCAAGCGTTTTGCTTCGTTTCTGTCTGTCTGCGTTTATACGAAATGTTTGCCTAAAAGACAAAGCCATGCAGTATCAATAAAGTATGAAGATTTAGAATACAGGAGCAAAGTAATACAAATGCGCCTGAGTTGTTTACGGAGTCGCAGCAACGAAAAATATATAATTTAATACGTTGGCTGAAGCGAAGTAAACATATTTATTAAAATATACTATTTAAACGTTGGCCATGCATTAATTTAGATCTTTCGAAATTTAACGTTTATAACGAAATATTCTCCATAATTTAGGAAATTGTGCGCTGGTTTAGTGGTAACTTTGTTTGTAATACTAGTATATTATTATACAGTGACAAGAAAAACATTGAACAAGCTAGCAACAACGTTCAGCGCGCGATATAATTTTAAATACTGTGAAATGTTAACAAAATAAGTAAAACGCGATACTGAGAGCCAGACAACTTTAATGAAATTGAGTTGACAACATAAACTTGTGGCTCCTTTTATGATGAATGTTATTAAAAGGTTAACTATATAGCGTTTTAAAAATCAGCAATATAGTTCAAGTATAAATGGCTACTTTACACCCGCCGGCCGCCGCTGCACGAAACTGCACGAAACTGTTGTTGATACGATTTAGAAATCAATTTAAAGAAATAGTAAATTATAAAAGTAATGAACTAACCTCTTGAAATTTCTAAAATAAGAGTCTAAAGCCTAGTTGAGTTGTTGACAGCTGCAAGCCCAAGGTGTTAAATCTGTATGTGTATTCTGCGAGCCTTGGTCGTTCGGAGAGATGCAGTGGGATGATTTCCACGCTTTCGTTCGAATGGAGGTTCAAACGATTGTTAACCAAAATAATTTGTGAATTTCGCATAGTCTTGATAGTGAGGAAATTTAAACCCGCTTACTGTAAAATTTAAAACTCTCTGTTCCATATTCAGGCGGCTAAATATCACATCATTGATGACTGTAGAAATCCATTCGAAGAATTGAATCTCTTTAAATTTGCTGCTCGTCGGATTGAACGACGGAAGACTTTCGGTCGAAGTTCAGAATTGTTCCTTCACTAATACCACATTGTTCTCCATGGAGTGTTTAATTTCCGCAATGAGCTTTTCAGGTATTGTGACAAATTTTCAAAATAACCACCCGACCCTAACAAGAAAAGTTTGTTATCTCCCATATTCTGGGAGACACATGACCAGCCCCAACCAGGGTCTTTTCGAAGCGGGGGGCCGGGACGGGGGAGCGGAGATAAGACCCTGGGTACGAGGTTGGTGTTTCATTAGCTCACGAAGTCGCGCTAAAGAAGGGTCCAGCAATTTACCCCATCCGGCGTGTTGAGTGCAAGAGTTTTATTATTCCAGCGGGAAATCCATCCTTACAGAAAGACAATGTATTCAGTGGTTTTGTGCCAAGATCGTTTGTCTTTGGTTTAGTCGAAAGTGCTGCTTTTAATGGCGGTTTTAAGAAAAACGCATTTAACTTTCAACATTTTAATATGTCTTCTCTTGGGATAACAGTAAATGGAGAAGCCATACCTTTCAAACCTATTCAGCTTTCCTTCGGCGCAAACAAGAGGTTTATCGAAGCATTTTGCACCCAGTTTTCTGGAACAGGAAAAATGTACTACAATACCGGTAACGGTATATCCCGAGAACAATTTGACAAAGGTTATGCAGTGTACGCATTCGATTTAACACCTGACATGTGTGGGTCATCTCCTCATTTTAACCTCGTCCAAAAAGAAAATCTGTCAGTTGACATTCAGTTCTCCGCCGCGCCAGCAGAAGCTGTTAGCCTCGTTTGTTATGGAGAATTTGAAAACCTAATTAAAATTGATTCAGAGAGGAATGTGATTTACGATTACGTAAGCTAAATAAACACGCACCAGATTGCTCGTGCAGTCGAATTAGATCCTATCACAAGAAAAACGTTTTGCGGTGTCTTTGCATCCAACAAGCTACCCAAAGTTATAGAACGTTTTCCGTGTGGGTTCGTGGCAAACACAGACCCAAGCAACGAACCTGGAACACACTGGGTGGCGTTCTACTTTCTATCAGAACACGAGGGACAGTTCTTCGATAGCTATGACAACCCTCCTGGCTATTATAACGAAACATTTAGACATTATTTAGACCATCATGCTGTCGAGTGGAACTTTAACACGCGTACATTACAAAGTATTTGGACAGATGTTTGTGGACAATACTGTTTGTTTTACCTAAGTCAAAGAGCACGCGGACACTGTTTAAGTACTATTGTACATATGTTTGATAAAAATAAGATGTCAAGCGGTGCTAAAGTGTTTAAGTTTGTCAATAAACATTTTTATAAGTCGAAAAAAATGTCAGGCGAAAATCAGTGTAGTAAGAAGTTAGTTGAAAAATTAAGAAACCAATGAACACTTGTAATACTTTATTCGTTCAATGATGTCTTGTTTGTTTTTCTATCTTGACTCAAGCACGCTCGCCCACTCGTTTCTGTTTTCCTAAAAGATCTGCTCCCACGCAAAACGACAACAAAGGACTGATAATTGGGTAATTTGAAAACAATTTATTAATTATCATGAAACGTTTACATAAAGATTAATATTTATGCCATTCATATTTAGTTGTTTTGGCATGCGTCTGTCTCTTTGGGGGCGTTAAAAAAGGACTCCCGTGCAGTGGACTTGTGTAAAGAAGTTCTTCATCTTCTGACGAGCATTCAATTTGTGCCTGTCTCCATCTTTCATCATTTCTCACAAGATCTTTAGGCATATTAATCTTTGATAACACTGTAAAGAATTCCTTTGAACCAGCGGGATTGAAATTTTTTCTCCTTCTCACAGCGTCGCTTAGTAGATCTGAAATATTTGACCCTTGAATATCCTTGCCATCTAATTTGACTTGACCTGTGTCATCCCAAGAAATTGAGTTAGGATAGGCTTTTAATCTGTTCAAAATGGACACGGCTCGCTCACGCATAGTTTTAGGTATAGAATCAACAATAACCGAGTCGCTCAATGTTTCGCTTGATGTTCCTTCTTTTTCTACAGCCGACTTGTTAGCATCTGGATTTGTATTATTAACATTAACGGTGAGAAAGTCGTTGTTCTTTTGATGTTTCAGGTTCAAATATCGTTTTAGATCAGCGTAATATAATTTTTGTTTTGCGTCGTCGGGGATATCTGTACGTCTAAGAACACTATCCATATTCTCGTCGATGTTCATAAGATTTGTCACGAGAGGGGATGTTTCTTGTTTCTGTTTACGTTCAAGTCTGTGAAGTGTGTCTTCTGGAACAAGAACCATGCGCTTGAAATGACTCATTTCGTAAATAAACTGCTTAGTACACTCAACATAGGCGGTAATAAGGCTGTTAAAAGATTTCCTCCTTTTTGATTAAGAAGATGTTTTTTCTTTTTTCGAGACACTTTCTTATTTGCTAGAACACGGAGATGCTTCTTGTAACGCGAAAGTTTTTGCTTTTGACTAGCTGTCAGTGGGATGACACCTTTTAACAAATTCAACGAACACTCGCAGATACATGAAACTAAGTCTGCTGGTGACCGCTGGTCCATGCTCCACAACGATTTTTCGAATTTTTGGTTTGCTTTTTGCAAGAACATGCAAGTATGGTAGATTGTCTCTCATCCGCTTAGACATAGTGAAATGAGGAGAACTAATATGCGAACCTGATTTAAGTACGTTTCACATAAACAACCTGTCGTTCATTCGGTAATATATTTGACCGTAATCGAAGGTTTTCATGTGTCAGTTGGTGAAGATCCATCAGGAGGTATCCGTAGGGTTTACTGGTTGCGTCGTAAAACGACTCTGGCAAGTAGTTACATGCTTTGGGTACATTTGTCGAGCCAGAGTTGCGATACCTAGTGAATCCCTTGGGTTTTTAAAGACTATCATATAATGAGCATTCAGGCTAATAGTTCGGGATTGTTTGCCAGGTGGGAAAAGGTTCTGAGTCAAATACATGACAGATGCACCTCGATGATGGGATCCACGTGTGAACAACTCCGACATTCGTTTATCATTTGAGCATTCGGACATAAGATCGTCGGCAATAACTAAGGAGTTTTTATCGTCACCCAACATGTCGTGTAAGTTGTTTGGCAATCCTTCGACAAAACTAATGCCTGGTATTGTTTGGGACATGTCATCAAATACATATATGTTATTTACCGGCTGCGAGGTCCGTATAGAAAAATATTTGCCCGAGGTCTTAAAAAAGGCCCGAGGCCGCAGGCCGAGGGACATTTTTGAGACCGAGGGCAAATATTTTTCAATACGGACCGACCAAAACGGTAAATAACTTATTTATTTTTTTGTTACATAATTAGAGAAATTAAAATAATTGAATTAAGTTGCGTAATCGAGATGACGTTCACGTGATATTCAAAAGTCCAAAGTTTATCGTTCGAGAGTAAACAACTGCCGACATGCAGTCTTTAATACAGGGAAGCTTGGAACCTTTTTTGTCATAAAAAAAACATTCAAAACTCGAAGATCTAGTTACGAAGGGAAGTCAAAATGCAGTCCAAGTGTTTTTAAAGTTTAGTTGATAAAGATTCTTCGACGTTCTTCTTCGTCGCTTGCTCGTTTTTGGCTGTTCGCTTGGAAAGTCGCTTTCAATATTTGACTGACTGCATGAAAATTGAAAGTGTGGTCCTCGAGTTTGAAGACGAAAATGCTTGTCAGTAAGCCATTTGTAATTTCAAGTTTCAAGGACATGAGACGATGAGGTTGGCATGTGGAAAATGTTTGGCTAAAAGGTAAAAGACTTGTAGCGGTTTTGTTGAGTATAGCGGTTGGCGGATAACAGAAGAAAGACAGTTTAGTGTCAAAAGATTTCACTGAGCTTTTCTATCTTAATCTGGTGGTATGATTTTTTATATATATTTCTATATAGTTTCATTTAGTGATTCAAAATACTGTGTTCACAAGTTTATGTATGTTTTTCCTACCGTTTTAAACTGTTTTCTTTATAAATGTCAACTCGAAAATTTTGCTTTGTCACAGTTTTCCCAGCGTTTCTTTTAAAATTCGCTGTTTACACATGAAGTTGTCAAAACCATTTGGATAATAAAACTCATTTGCATCCCCGTAGCTCTCTGTTGAATTTATTTTTTCTGTGGCAAGCGAAATAGTTATGAAAATCGGTCAATTTTAAATGAATTTTAAAATTAAATTTAGGATTCCGTGACCGTGGTCAGATATCGTAAAAAATTGCCCGCTCACGCAGCCAATCAAATTGCAGCATTACCTAGGATTCCGCCCGCTCACGATTGATAAAAAAATAAAGATTGATATTCACCGTACCAATAGATTATTTTTGACGGTGCAGGGTCAAAAAGTTCACTAAGATGATGAAGCATTGCTCGAACCAAAAACGATTTGCCAGATTGACTTTGACCACAAATATAAAAATTTGCAGGAGTTTTGAAACGTACATCCATACTTGAACAGAACAAGTTCTGGAATGAGTGCACGCTGCAAGCACTTCAGACAATATAAACACTTTTTGAAAATAATTTTTTAATGATACTATTTCGTTATATTCACAAAATCAACATTAATCAAGAGTTTCATGGATCTAGACATTAGTTCGGGACATAAGTATTCTTCACAGGGTTTTGTTTGAACAAGAAAACAACCGACATCAAGAAAATCTAAGCGACGAATGAGAGCTGCTTGCTCTTCTTTAAACACAAACATTTCTTCTAAGAATACCAGCTCTTCTTCTGTTTTACAATCATTGATTAATATCGTCAAATCCATCGTCTATACAGGGAAGCACCGAGTAAATTAGCAAGTCAACCTAGCACATGCATCAAGATATTACATTACAATACCGAAAGCAAACTTACCGAATGTGTTTACTTGAACTAATTATTTGAACCTTGATCGGAGCTTAGCAAAATATTCTCGTTTGGTCCAGCTACCGTGCGAATATTACCACCTCACAAAGCAGGGATTAAACTTTTATTGCATGCGAGAGATAACCTGTTTGTCCTATACTAATTTTCAATTAACATAACGAATAAAACCAATACACGTTTTTCCTGTTTGACATTTTTATTCAAACGGTATATAATATAGGGACGGTAGTTGAAAGCAGGCGTGTCTTCACTGAGTAATGCTTGTTTTGTTCCACAAGGCTCCGTTATCTAAGAACAGGAGTTGATAGCACAGAAGTCATTTTCGAAGTGGTCAAGAAAGGGTATCCGAATATCGTTGGTGCACGCTACTTAAGAACACATGTTGGAAATGATGAAGTTAAACCCAGTGATATACACAAAATTGTTTATTTTGATGCTAATTTGAAGTTGGCTGTAAAGGAAGAGGAGGAGCCAAAAGAGAAGAAAAAAGCGGACGACTAGAAAAATGAAAGGTGGAAAAAAAAGAAGAGAGACTAGCAGGTGTGATGAACACTAAAAACGTTAGAACATTTACCAGGATATCTATATAAAAAGAAAAAGCTCTGTGTCTAAGTAGTGATACCCCCCCCCCCCCCCCCCCCCATCCATGGACCAAAGGGATGCCGCCTCATTAAATATTCAAATTATTTATTCATTCTCATGCTCCTTTGGGACCTCCTAACCCTAATCTCATTATCTATGCATACGTCATTATTTCTCAGGCTCCTTTGGGACGTAGTAACCCTAACTTTTATCCAACCCTCAAACCCCAGCCTGGTTCCCAGGCCTCTCTTTTTAACGTCGAGCGGCAGACCGAATTGTGAAAGGCCTGGAATAAAATGTTTTGCTTGGCCCCAAATCTGGCCCCAAAACTGGCCCCAAATTATACAGGCACCAAACGGCCGTTTGGCGGAAAACCAAAGCAGATAACACTCACGTCGGTCTGCACAATTCTTTATAACATCATATAGCAAGGTTGGTCTACTGCCGAAACGTTAAAATAGCATATTTCGATTTGTATAAATGTGTTTCAACACAATCACTTCCTACGCCCAACACTACTTTATAAAGCCGCGTATGTAACAACCTTTTAACGTAATGTAAAACAAAGAAACCTACTCGTTTGCTGTCTGCTAGTCAAGAAGAAGTTTGTTTAAGTGCCCTCGTTCATAAAGATTAAAGAATCCGAGCTCCAGCAGGATTCATGATAGATAAAGATGAGCATTTTCCGCTAGTCCTCTTGCTCGATCCCTATTCTGTGACGTCACCAAAATACGTTCGAGAGAAAAGAGGACTAGGAACTAGTCTGCCCAAACCCTAGCTGTTACTCAACCCCCTCCTGGTTTTCACTACGTCATATCCGATAGCTCTCCGACTGATTTCCGAAGTTACGTCATTGCCAAAAGGCACTCGACTTATGTTCCTTATAAGTAATAGTAATTACCTTTTCATTTATACACTTAACTCAAACGCCAGTTAGCACTTGTGGCACATGTACAGAGCATGCGTACAATAAACTCTAACAAAATGGACGTTCTTTACAAGGAACTAAAGAGAAATTGATAGAGACACTTTATATTTTTTATCTTAAACCTTGTCTGGAGGAATAGAGAGAGTTTTGAACAGTCTAAAGTGCCTGAATTGGCAGTGTCGGAAAGTGTCGGAAATATTAACTAAAGGCAAAGCAATTTATTACTTTGAAAGCGTTGCTACGCTTTCTGTTACTAAGTGTGATATTTGCATATTTATCCTCAGTGCACGTGCAGGAGACAAAAGAGAAACTCATTAGGGGTCATTAAGAGGATTAAGCGCTTGGGCGAGAAGGTCATTAGCAGTGTTACCATAGCGAAACCGCGTCGCGTCCTTCATTCGTCTCAGGCTCCTTTGGGACCCTCTAGCTGTTACTCAACCCCCCGTGTAATACGTCATAACGGATAGCTCTCCGACTAATTCCCGAAGATCGTCATTATCAAAAGATGCTCGACTTATATAAGTAATAGGAATCAAATTTCATTTATGCACTTTACCTTACTGATCGACAGTCAGCAGTTGTGGGGCATGTTATAATATTCAAACAGAATAAGTCATCCTAGAATCATTGCATGCTAAACCCTTGTTTATAAGTGAAGAATTCGTGAGAAGATAGAACGAGGAATCACTTTGAGAAGCCGTATATAAGAAGAACTTAAGATAGTGTGAGGAATCAATTCGAAAAGCCGTGAGCTAAGGGGTTTAAAACGTATTAACACTGGCACATAGCAACGTAAAGCTTGTATGTGAATATTATATTAGATATTTGGTTCGCTTTTGTGGTGTTTATACGTTTAAGAACTGTGCAAAGTTCATCAAGGTTCGCTTTGGATGATAACTCTTACCGAGTTGTTAGTCTAAATATATTTTATTGTCGGAGTTTACTTCGGAATATTACAGAGCTTGGTTAAATAATTCTAATTTTCAAGGAGGGATACCAGATTTTAAGTGGCAGTATCCCACCGGATACTGCTGAAAATTTCAAATCTCATGCCCTGAACATTAACAATGGCTTCTTTTATGAATAGGCTAAAGAACTAGAAACAAAAACAGAAGAACAATACAAACTTGAGATTTCATCCCAAAGCAAGCTACAATCTTGGACAATAATAGTTGTAACAGTCAACCCCTCCCTCCGATTCAATGTTGTTATATGAAACTCCAGTCCAACATTGTTTCATTTCGGTCAACATTGAATCGGGGGGAGGGGGCGTTACAATATTATTGTCCAAGATTGTCCTTGACTGATTTTTCTTAATATTGTATGAAATACAGCTAAAGTATGATTTCTATTTGTAAATTAAAGTCAATAAACAAATTGTGAAATTTGAGACTGTTTCGTGCAATTAGTAGAGATATATTTGCATTTAAAAATGTATAGATTGCGCTCTTAGTCTACTACGCACACTTCTCCGCCATATTTCTCTGCCCGAGGCCCTTTCTTTGTTACTCAATAATATCTACGTCACTAGAACAGCATTGCGAGAGAAAGTGCAGTCTGTCGATGGAAAAAAATGTAGGTTTCGATACTTGGATAACTGTTAATTGAAAGAGAGATGTATTTAAAATATTGCTGTTGTTTAGATATGACGCTCATATTTCAGCCGTTGGGTGATTGATATCTGAGCCCGCTTTAACTGAATCTATATCTGACATTATGATGATTAGGGGAAAACAAGCACGGTGTATTTCATTTCATAATAGAACATTTTATTTAAGTTTAAAAATTATTTCCCCAGCTAATACTATCAATGAATTGTTAATGGGAGCATAATTATTTTTATATGAAGATTAATAGCTTCAAAAACTACAGAAGACCCGCTACCTTGTCGCTGGAAATTTGAGAAATTAACGTATTGCGGCACGCGTTTTAGACGAAGCGAAATCTGGAAGAGGTTGAAATCATTCAATAAATAAATGTAAAGCTTAAGCCTCTTTTATAGAATGCTTGTAAAGCCACATTTATTCATAAGCAGTTGGTTTAATTTCCCCTGCGCAATTATATACCGCCTTATGCAACGGTCTACCACGGTCTACCATGGGTTTCAAAGGGAATTGCATGCATATTAATTTTGTTATATTGTAGTGGTAGACCGTGGTAGACCGTTCGTGGATGGTTCAGATAACTATTTATTATATAAATTATAAAAACACAATGAATACCGACATAATTTTAAGATATATTTAATGTCCAATCGTCGTAGTGTTACTCTACATGTCAATACTTCAATCTCTGGCCTTTCCTTTCCTTAACACTTGTTATTCTTTTGCCCATGGAAGAGATTATGTTATTAATAATTTGGATGTCAAAACTACGGAGGGTATTTAATATTCGATATTGAAAATTTGGTGCAAACTAATCTTTTAATGCTGCATGTATCACTACCGTAACATAAAAAAACTAGTTGCTTTATCAAAATTAGGAAAATTGGGTCTTGGACAATCTTGGACAATAATAGTTGTAACAGTCAACCCCTCCCCCCCCGATTCAATGTTGTTCTATGAAACTCCAGTCCAACATTGTTTCATTTCGGTCAACATTGAATCGGGAGGGGGCGTTACAATATTATTGTCCAAGATTGTAGCTATGTTATACAAGGTATAAATGTTAAAAAAATGTTGAATTGCCTATGATTTTTTCTATGGCATCTAGGTTCCAAAGTACGATTTTTGATTGTGTATAATTTTGTTTGTAAAGGATGCAGCTGATGCATCTAAACTTAGGTGTGAAGAGTTAACCAATGCCATGGAGGAATTGCAGAACATGTTTGAAAAAGCAAAAAGTGGTACGTAATCATACAGTATCATGCAGAATCATGCAGAATCATACAAGATCATACATAATCATACAGATCAAATAACATAGAATCATACTATTTGTCTCTAAAATCTTTGCAGTTCACTATTTTCAATAATATTTAATATTTGTATAGGTAATATCATGGTTTCGAGTGCAATTTGGAAAAAAACATGAATGAGTGAGTTTTTCTAAGGCTATCAAAATTGCACGAGTCCGGAGGACGAGTGCTATTTGAGGTCTTTGAAAAACTCACGAGTGCATGTTTTTTCAAATTGCACAAGAAGTCATGCTATTACTTATTAATAATATACATGAAATTTAACATGAAGAGAATCTTTCCAATCAAACTGCTTTGTGCAAATAACATACATGAAAAAATTTAACAGGAAGAGCTTTTTTTCTAGTCAAAAATGATTTTTGTATAAATTTAAAAAAAATAATTTTTGCACTGTATTTCCTTCTTTCTGCACTGTATTTCCTCAAAACTGCTCTCAGCCAATCAGAATTGAGAAATTTTTTCATGTATATTATTAAATGTGTAATTATTGAACTTGCAGAATGTTTAGATGCTGAGACGAAGCTGAAAGAAAGCGAAATAAATCGCTTAAACAGTGTTAAAGAATGCGGTCAGTGAACAAAAATACAGAAAATACTAACAAATATTTTTCTCTGATATGATCTAGTTAATGCCTTGATAAAATATCATCAATTCATTGTAATGTTTGATTTCATATCTTCTTCTCCATTAAATTACCTTGGACGCAATTGTTAATTCAGAGCTTGGCCATACAGGAATTAATTCTGTGTTAAATATGGCTTGTCCAAAATAATTATAGCAATGTTTGATTTGAAATTTTTAGATGAGAAAGTTGAAAGTTTGCAGAATCAACTTACACGTGCAAATGGTCTTTTGGAAGCTGCTCGGCAGCGAGGTTAGTTTACGTCTTTGTAATCGTTTGAGTATCCGTTTTTATTATGTTGTACATTTTATGCAGTGGCAGTAAATGCTGGTTTGTTTTTATTTTACTAAGTATGGACAATGATTTATTATTTTTCATGTAAGGAACTGCTCCAATGTCCCCAGAAGCTTTAGCTGCACTATCACCAACAGCTGCTGGCACGAGTTCGTTTTTGAAGTCAGGGATGACAGTTACTCAGGTTGGTTATTTCTTTTTTTAAGTTGTCACATTTATCGAAATTGCGTTCAAACGGGCAAAAAAAACGGCGTTCGAACGGTGCATTACGAACATTCGAACGGTTCCTTGCGAGCATTCGAACGGCAAAGTTCAAGCGTTCGAACGGCTAGCCAAAACCATTCGAACGCATTCCATTAGGCGTTCAAACGCATTCCATTAGGCGTTCAAATGCATTCCAGTTGGCGTTCGAACGCATTCCAGTTAGCGTTGGAACGCATTCCAGTTAGCGTTGGAACGCATTCCAGTTGGCGTTCGAACGCCTCGCTACTGTTCGAACGGCTTGCTCCATGTACTAGCGTTCGAATGGCTGGGTACAGCCCTCAAGCGTTTGAACTGCTAAGTACAAGCGTTATACTTCTTACAAACGTTCGAACTTCTTCGAACGGCTATCTACAAACGTTGAACAGCCTTCAAGGATTTTGAACTGCTGTCTGCAGGTCTACAAGCATTCAACGCGATTCTCTACAGACTACAATTTAAACATTTCCGAATTATGGCAAACGTTCTCACGTCCTGACAGTTAATATCAAACAACTACGGTGGCCCGTAAGGGCCATTTACGGGCCACCTCTTCTCCGTACAAACACGTAGCTTCTCCATGGAAATTGAGCTTCTCCGTGGAAAAATGGCGCTTCTCCGTGGAAAAGTGACGCTTCTCCGTGGAAATACAAACGTGTTCCGCAGAATCGTATCACTTTTCCGTATAAACACCCGCCTTCTCTGTCTAAGTGCACGTCTGCAGCGGTAAACGAAACCTTTCTACATGAAAATAGTAAACTTCTTTCGGATTGCGCCACGTTTCTCCATACGAATACGTCACTTTTCCGTGGAAATATGCACCTTCTCCTTGGAAATATGCACCTTCTCCGTAGAAATATGCACCTTCTCCGTGGAAATATGCACCTTCTCCGTGGAAATATGCACCTTCTCCGACGGCCATGTGTGAGATAAGTTGTTTTTTCAACTCAACATGTTTACCGTCATAAAATAAAGTTTTACTACTACTACTACTACTACTACTACTACTACTACTACTACTACTACTACTACTACTACTACTACTACTACTACTACTACTACTACTACTACTACTACTACTACTACTACTACTACTACTACTACTACTACTACTACTACTACTACTACTACTACTACTACTACTACTACTACTACTACTACTACTACTACTACTACTACTACTACTACTACTACTACTACTACTACTACTACTACTACTACTACTACTACTACTACTACTACTACTACTACTACTACTACTACTATACTACTACTACTACTACTACTACTACTACTACTACTACTACTACTACTACTACTACTACTACTACTACTACTACTACTACTACTACTACTACTACTGCTACTGCTACTGCTACTGCTACTGCTACTGCTACTGCTACTGCTACTGCTACTGCTACTGCTACTGCTACTGCTACTGCTACTGCTACTGCTACTGCTACTGCTACTGCTACTGCTACTGCTACTGCTACTGCTACTGCTACTGCTACTGCTACTGCTACTGCTACTGCTACTGCTACTGCTACTGCTACTGCTACTGCTACTGCTACTGCTACTGCTACTGCTACTGCTACTGCTACTGCTACTGCTACTGCTACTGCTACTGCTACTGCTACTGCTACTGCTACTGCTACTGCTACTGCTACTGCTACTGCTACTGCTACTGCTACTGCTACTGCTACTGCTACTGCTACTGCTACTGCTACTGCTACTGCTACTGCTACTGCTACTGCTACTGCTACTGCTACTGCTACTGCTACTGCTACTGCTACTGCTACTGCTACTGCTACTGCTACTGCTACTGCTACTGCTACTGCTACTGCTACTGCTACTGCTACTGCTACTGCTACTGCTACTGCTACTGCTACTGCTACTGCTACTGCTACTGCTACTGCTACTGCTACTGCTACTGCTACTGCTACTGCTACTGCTACTGCTACTGCTACTGCTACTGCTACTGCTACTGCTACTGCTACTGCTACTGCTACTGCTACTGCTACTGCTACTGCTACTGCTACTGCTACTGCTACTGCTACTGCTACTGCTACTGCTACTGCTACTGCTACTGCTACTGCTACTGCTACTGCTACTGCTACTGCTACTGCTACTGCTACTGCTACTGCTACTGCTACTGCTACTGCTACTGCTACTGCTACTGCTACTGCTACTGCTACTGCTACTGCTACTGCTACTGCTACTGCTACTGCTACTGCTACTGCTACTGCTACTGCTACTGCTACTGCTACTGCTACTGCTACTGCTACTGCTACTGCTACTGCTACTGCTACTGCTACTGCTACTGCTACTGCTACTGCTACTGCTACTGCTACTGCTACTGCTACTGCTACTGCTACTGCTACTGCTACTGCTACTGCTACTGCTACTGCTACTGCTACTGCTACTGCTACTGCTACTGCTACTGCTACTGCTACTGCTACTGCTACTGCTACTGCTACTGCTACTGCTACTGCTACTGCTACTGCTACTGCTACTGCTACTGCTACTGCTACTGCTACTGCTACTGCTACTGCTACTGCTACTGCTACTGCTACTACTGCTACTGCTACTGCTACTGCTACTGCTACTGCTACTGCTACTGCTACTGCTACTGCTACTGCTACTGCTACTGCTACTGCTACTGCTACTGCTACTGCTTGCTACTGCTACTGCTACTGCTACTGCTACTGCTACTGCTACTGCTACTGCTACTGCTACTGCTACTGCTACTGCTACTGCTACTGCTACTGCTACTGCTACTGCTACTACTACTACTACTACTACTACTACTACTACTACTACTACTACTACTACTACTACTACTACTACTACTACTACTACTACTACTACTACTAGAAACAGACGCCTTCTCCGCAGAAACTTCAAAAACAGATCTGTTTTTCAACACTGCCTACCCAGCACACTACTTTTCCCCGAGCCCGGCGAGGGTGCTAATCTCGACATGCGTGGAGTCCACTTACACGCAAAATTACACGCGAGATGAAAACCTGAAAGTAATTCTGAAACATGTTCATATATATATATATATATATATATATATATATATGTATGTTATCAAATCCACAACTTGCGCAGTTCGGATAGCAGGGTACTGGTAACTAACCTGTTAAATAATTCAAATTATTTAAATTTACGTCAGCAAATTATAATCATTATAAGTTCGGTTGGATTGCGAAATACAGTTTTTTAGCGATCACGTTCATGACGAAAGAAATCTTTGCCAGAAAAAATGGTTTAAGCTAAAATATACATTAACATTACTATGGAAAAAGACCATAGAAAAAGGCTAAGAAGAGATGTGACAGCAATAGAGACAGCAGAGAAGAGCCAACAATAAACATGACTTAAAACCACTGAAAAAAGCCTAAAAAGTTATACAATAAAGACCGAAAACGATGCCGACCGAAATGTATCTGAAAGAACAAGGATGTATCCTGAAACTGTTCAAAGCTGGTAAAGAATTCTGCTCTGGTGTATTCTACTAATTAACTCGAGTGAGAACGATGAAGAAATTTAGAAATAAACGACTTTTTAGATCATGAGGAGAACGGAATGATGCCTTGTCATATTTATTTGTCAACAACGAAAAAAGTAAGAAACCGCGAACGAGAAAAACAATCCGAAAAGAGTAGACTGAATTGGCAGTGTTTGTGGTGGTATGAGCAGAAGAAAGTTTAATAACGGTAGGAGATTCGTATTTACCAGTTATAGCTGAGTTAAAACGAAAGAAATCTTGAAAATGAAAATCAATATAAATAATATCTTGTCTAGCATTGTTTTTGGACGCTAGGTCGTTGGCATTGTATCTTTTCTTGGCCACTATTTATATCTGTTTTTGAATGAGAATTTGTCATTTAGTTCATCTCGTTTTTTTTTTAATATTGACTATGCATGTTCTTTCGCCTTTCGGTATTAACCGTGGTCTGTCAATACATGACAACAGATGAAATTTGCTAATTAATTTGCTGGGTTGTTTTCGGGTGGGGGGTGGTGGTGGGGGTGGTGGGGGGGGGGGGGTGTTGTTGTGTTAAAAATGCATATAAAGCGGGCGAGGGGTTGTTGCGTTTATGTATTTCTAGTGTAGTATGAATAATGTTGTGACCCTGCAGACTGGAAAGTTTCTAAAATGCGCAACAGAGATTCGTATATTTCTTATATGTGGGCAATTGTCAGCCTGAAACTGCGCAACGGAGATCTCTGTTGCGCGCTACAAATTTTCCAGTCTATTGTTGTGTTAAATAAAAGTTAACCTTGTTTGAATACTGCTTATTGGAATATCTACCATCCAAATCAAATGTGGGATACTAATTTTCAAGGAGGGATACCAGATTTTAAGTGCCAGTATCCCACCGGATACTGCTGAAAATTTCAAATCTCATGCCCTGAACATTAACAATGGTTTCTTTTATGAATAGGCTAAAGAACTACAAACAAAAACAGAAGAACAATACAAACTTGAGATTTCATCCCAAAGCAAGCTAGCTATGTCATACAAGGTATAAATGTTAAAAAAAATTTTTGAGTTGCCTCTGATTTTTTCTATGGCATCTAGGTTCCAAAGTACGATTTTTGATTGTGTATAATTTTGTTTGTAAAGGATGCAGCTGATGCATCTAAACTTAGGTGTGAAGAGTTAACCAATGTCATGGAGGAATTGCAGAACATGTTTGAAAAAGCAAAAAGTGGTACGTAATCATACAGTATCATGCAGACTCATGCAGAATCATACAAGATCATACATAATCATACAGATCAAATAACATAGAATCATACTATTTGTCTCTAAAATCTTTGCAGTTCACTATTTTCAATAATATTTAATATTTGTATAGGTAATATCATGGTTTCGAGTGCAATTTGGAAAAAAACATGCATGAGTGAGTTTTTCTAAGGCTATCAAAATTGCTATTTGAGGTCCTTGAAAAACTCCCGAGTGCATGTTTTTTTCAAATTGCACAAGAAATCATGCTATTACTTATTAATAATATACATGAAAAATTTAACATGAAGAGAATCTTTCCAATCAAACTGCTTTGTGCAAATAACATACATGAAAAAATTTAACAGGAAGAGCTTTTTTCTTAGTCAAAAATGATTTTTCTACAAATTTAAAAAAAATATTTTTGCACTGTATTTCCTTCTTTCTGCACTGTATTTCCTCAAAACTGCTCTCAGCCAATCAGAATTGAGAAATTTTTTCATGTATATTATTAAATGTGTAATTATTGAACTTGCAGAATGTTTAGATGCTGAGACGAAGCTGAAAGAAAGTGAAATAAATCGCTTAAACAGTGTTAAAGAATACGGTCAGTGAACAAAAATACAGAAAATACTAACAAATATTTTACTCTGATATGATGTAGTTAATGCCTTGATAAAATATCATCCATTCATTGTAATGTTTGATTTCATATCTTCTTCTCCATTAAATTACCTTGGACGCAATTGTTAATTCAGAGCTTGGCCATACATGAATTAATTCTGTGTTAACTATGGCTTGTCCAAAATAATTATAGCAATGTTTGATTTGAAATTTTTAGGTGAGAAAGTTGAAAGTTTGCGGAATGAACTTACACGTGCAAATGGTCTTTTGGAAGCTGCTCGGCAGCGAGGTTAGTTTACGTCTTTGTAATCGTTTGAGTAACCGTTCTTATCATGTTGTACATTTTATGCAGTGGCAGTAAATGCTGGTTTGTTTTTATTTTACTAAGCATGGACAATGATTTATTATTTTTCATGTAAGGAACTGCTCCAATGTCCCCAGAAGCTTTAGCTGCTCTATCACCAACAGCTGCTGGCACGAGTTCGTTTTTGAAGTACGGGATGACAGTTACCCAGGTTGGTTATTTCTTTTTTTAAGTAGTCACATTTATCGAAATTGCGTTCAAACGGGCAAAAAAAACGGCGTTCGAACGGTGCATTACGAACATTCGAACGGTTCCTTGCGAGCATTCGAACGGCAAAGTTCAAGCGTTCGAACGGCTAGCCAAAACCATTCGAACGCATTCCATTAAGCGTTCAAACGCATTCCAGTTGGCGTTCGAACGCCTCGCTACTGTTCGAACGGCTTGCTCCATGTACTAGCGTTCGAATGGCTGGGTACAGCCCTCAACCGTTTGAACTGCTAAGTACAAGCGTTATACTTCTTACAAACGTTCGAACTTCTTCGAACGGCTATCATCAAACGTTGAACAGCCTTCAAGGATTTTGAACTGCTGTCTGCAGGTCTACAAGCATTCAACGCGATTCTCTACAGACTACAATTTAAACATTTCCGAATTATGGCAAACGTTCTCACGTCCTGACAGTTAATATCAAACAACTACGGTGGCCCGTAAGCGCCATTTACGGGCCACCTCTTCTCCGTACAAACACGTAGCTTCTCCGTGGAAATTGAGCTTCTCCGTGGAAAAATGGCGCTTCTCCGTGGAAAAGTGACGCTTCTCCGTGGAAATACAAACGTGTTCCGCAGAATCGTATCACTTTTCCGTATAAACACCCGCCTTCTCTGTCTAAGTGCACGTCTGCAGCGGTAAACGAAACCTTTCTACATGAAAATAGTAAACTTCTTTCGGATTGCGCCACGTTTCTCCATACGAATACGTCACTTTTCCGTGGAAATATGCACCTTCTCCGTGGAAATATGCACCTTCTCCGTGGAAATATGCACCTTCTCCATAGAAATATGCACCTTCTCCGAGGGCCATGTGTGAGATAAGTTGTTTTTTTCAACTTAAAATGTTTACCGTCATAAAATAAAGTTTTACTACTACTACTACTGCTACTACTACTACTACTACTACTACTACTACTACTACTACTACTACTACTACTACTACTACTACTACTACTACTCCTACTCCTACTCCTACTC